>OZ010606.1:33360015-33410015 GCA_963932145.1 Acanthosepion lycidas
TTAGGAATAGCTTGAAAATGAAACAGGACTAAACACCTCAATTCAACTTAATTTTAATAATTATTTGAATGGTTTCGGCTCTCGTTTTTGAAACATGAGAACTCTCATGTATCGAAGGAATCATATTTTTAAACAAAAAATATTATAGTAAAGCTCTACTTCTGTATGGAGCACTGTCTTCTTAAAAATAAAAAACAAAAATACTAAGGAACTCTGGATTATGCACCCAACGTGTTCTTTTCTATTTTCTGCATACCTGCAAACTTATACTTATATATATATATATATATATATATATATATATATATATATATATATATATATATATATATTATGTACGGCACATAATCGTTGACCCTGTATAGGTCATATATCAATCAGTTGGATGTCTTCCACAAAAGTTGTCTCTGCGCGATCTGTAGCTATATTTTAAAGATAGGGTGTTCAATGCTGATCTTCTCGCAAAATGCAACAGTAGTAGAACGGAGTCTTTCCTGATACAGACACAACTTCACTGGGCTGGTCATGCTGCAAGTATGAGTGACGACTAAATACCCAAGGCCTTCATCTATAGCCAGTTTGAGAGGAGACAAAGGAATGTTGGACGAGCTAAACAGTAACCTCTCAGTTCTCAATGCGCTTTGTGCTGACTTCGAGCGAGTTTCCATGGATAGAGTTAACTGGAGATACTTGTGCCAGAGTGGTATCAGAAATTTTGAGATCAGTCGTATTGACCGGCTAAGAGACGAAAGACAAAGGCGAAAGCGTCAGTAAATATTCCTGTTGCTATGTCCCCAGATCCTCGCTGTTGCACAATGCGTCAATTTGTATGGAGGTCTCTCGTAGGACTGAAGTCAGATTTGACGATTGCATTTATCATGAAAAAGACTGTTGCCTCTGGGTTTTGACTTCAATTCACACTTTCTCTCTCTCTCTATATATATATATATATGTATATATATATATATATATAAATGAATATAAAAGTCTGTTTCATGCTAGATGCAATCGTCAGGCCTGACGATTGCATCTAGCATGAAACAGCCTGTCGCCTCTAAGTGTTGACTTTTATGTTCACGTTTATATTTACACACGCTCTATCTCTGATATTGAGCACTTTATCCCATAAATATAACACATCTTATGACTATATTTCTACATATATATATATATATATATATATATATATATTATAATATTTTTATTATATTTTACACCGCTACACAAAAATTTTGGAATTTTACAAACTGTCCCACATCAGACGATGTTAGATAACTTATAATGAAAATGATTTACTTTGGAAATTTCATCATAAGTTATCTAACATCGCCTGAGGAACAATTTTAAAGTTCCAAAGCATGGAAATTTTGGGGTAGCGATGTAAAAAATTATAATAAAAATATAATATTATGCTCTGCGTTGTATTCAGCTCTTTTTTTTTAATTTGTGTGTGTGTATATATATATATATATATATATATATATATATATATATATATATATATATATATATATATATATATATATATATATATATATATATATATATATATTCTCGTTATACGTTATTTTATATATATAATTTGTTTAAGTAAATGCTCTGTTTTTTAAGTAAATTAAATGCCCGAGAAATTTTGTAGAAAATATGCACTCTCCGACAGGAATCGAACCTGTAACGCTCAGGCCTGATTGTGAGTAGCCACAGTAAACATTATTACTTAACAACTCTGTCTTTCGTATGCATACAGAAGCATCTTTAAAAAGCTGTTACTCCCTTACATAACCTTGACAAGGGGCGGCGACAAGCTATCTGATTAGAATAAGTTTAGACATGAAAAAGGGAAAATTTTATTCAGTGACGTTTTCTCTTATCATCACGTGACCAGATGTATCACGTGACTAAATATGTCGCGCGTTGGTCAACTAAAGAAAAGTTACACGAGTTAATTACCAACATTCTGTCTTTAAATTTCATTGCGGGAGAATTACAAGAAAATCTAATCATTTTTTTTTTATTTGATAAAAAAACAAAATTAAAAAAAAAAAGAAGAAAACAAAAGCCCTAATCAAATGGGGAAGAACGAATGAGAATTTGTTTTTATTTCAGGAATTTCCCAGCCAAATATAGAAAGATTTTTTATTTCGTTCAGAAAACGTGTTCCGATGACAATAAAAAGTCATAGCCGTACGTCCCACGCACGTACACTACAGTTCAAAAGTTTGAAGTGCACCCCAGAATTAGCATGGAATGAACTTGACAGAAGAATGAAAAAAAATAAATCTCTTAAGACTCAAAGAGACAGTTTAAAAAAGAATGAAATCAATTATCAAACTTATACTTTGCAATAAAAATCTGTGCTGCAGTAATCAAGGCTAAAAGAGGATATTTTGACAGGAGCAAAATTTAATCATAAACTGCTTTTTTCTTTTTGTCTTAAAATTTCTACTAAAAAAATTATGTCTCACTTTTTTTAACCATGAATAATAATAATTTTCACTTATTTAAAATACAAAACTACTTTGAGGGTAAGCTTAAAATTTACCAGTGGTGACCTCAAACTTTTGAACTGTAGCGCGTATATATATATATATATATATATATATATATATATATATATATATATATATATATATATATATATATCTGTTATAAAAAATCCCATTGTTTATATGGATGTGTTTGTGTGAACTAAAATGCGTACACCTGTATGTGTGTCTAAGTGTATGAGAATGTCAAACAAACACAGAAGTAAATTCCCCCTCCCACCACCAAACGTAGTCAAACAAGCATAAATAGATCTAATTAAAAAAAATAAACTAGTTTATCTGATGATCGCAAAAGCGTGGAACCTAGGATCCATACAACTGAATATGATTAGCTCCCTCACTGATAATGAGAGCTTTCCATGAAGCACTGCGCATATAAAATAATATATATATAAAATGCATATATATATATATATATATATATATATATATATATATATATATATATATATCACATTCCCCGACCAACACGATTTACTAATTGTTATGGCCCGGTTCCCTGTACCACGGTGATAGTCCAAGGTAGAACCAATAAAGAAGAACTCGAACATGTATATAGAACAACACAGATATATTACAAACAGGAATATATACAGAGAAGAAGAAAGTGTTAGTATGAACAACCAAGTTCAGTAGTACTTGTCAGAACACGACTGTGTTTCGGACTGCCTCTGACTCTACTGACTAATTCGTACGCTCTGACTGACGGACTTGACTTCAGAGGGAACTCAACTCGGTATTTATCGATCCACCCACGAGGATTGAATGTGGCACAAGACCGGTTTAATGTGGATATCTCCGAGCCCGTAGGCTCGGCCAAAAATATAGCCTTTAAACCCGCCTAGACGGGTTCAGGCCCGGTCTACCTCTCCTGACGAAACCTTGCCCTTCGTCAAAGCTTCGTCCGAGTCCCTCTCTGATAACGCAGAGAGTTCGACAGACGTCGCAAACAGTTAAAGACTGTATCGAGACGGAACTCAACTCTCTGCTTCCTCTTGAGGCGCAGTATTTATTACGTATGGAATAGTCCATTATGTTATTATGAGTAAGGTCCCCTAACACTAATTAAACGATCAGAACTTATCTCAAAATGCATACACAAAAATATTTTTTATTGCGTTACTTAGAAACCGAAAACTAAAAACCAATGTCTTGTAAAATTTCACTAAAATTAACCAATTGTTACAGATTTTAGACAATGCTAACGCTTTAAACTAAACAAATAAGATAACCGATTCCGAATAATAATAATAATAATGTATTATTATTATATATTATATTATGTATTATTATAATACATAATATTATAATACTTGAAGTGCTTTTACCGATTGAGCCACAGACGAGCGTTTCGGTTAGCAAGGTCGATTTTACTGTTTTTAAACTACAATTCTCCGTGATTTTCTCCCGTTCATTCCTATCTGCTCGATGCGTATCCAAATGTAGACAAATGACGTCACACGTTATGAAATGGACAAAATCCGACAATTATTTTAAGATATTTTTTTATGTTGATACGTTTATTTGTATCTATAAAAAGAACGTATAAACAACAAATGTCTTGATACATACATATATATATATATATATATATATATATATATATATATATATATATATATATATATATATATATATATATATAATGTATATGTTTCGTTATAATAAATACATCGGGACCTCTCTTGGATCAGTTTTAATAATTAATATTACTAAGATCTACCCGAATTACATACTAATGGTTCCATTACCTGAACTATATATACACACACACACACATATATATATATATATATATATATATATATATATATATATATATATATATATATATATATATATATATATATATATATATATGTGTGTGTGTGTGTGTATATATATTAAGAAATGGGCAAAGTCCGACAATTTATTTATTAAAGACATTTTTTATGTTTAACGTTCTTTTTATAGGTACAAGTATTTAAGTAAATGCTCTGTTTATAATAAACAGTATTAAATAACATTTACCGGCCTGAATGTCCGAGAAATTTTCATAGAAAATATTCGTCCTTTGACAGGATTCGAACCTGCATCCTATACGGAACCGCCATTTAGCCGGGCGTGCCTAACCGATTCGACCTTGCCAACCGAACGATCCTTTGTGGCCGAATCGGTTAGGCACGCCGGGATAAATGGCGGTTCCGTATAGGATGCAGGTTCGAATCCTGTCAAAGGACGAATATTTTCTATGAAAATTTCTCGGACATTCAGGCCGGTAAATGTTATTTAATACTGTTTATTATAAACAGAGCATTTACTTAAATACTTGTACCTATAAAAAGAACGTTAAACATAAAGAATGTCTTTAATAAATATATATATATATATATATATATTGGTAAAAAAAATCCATGGGTAAGTAATCCAACTAGATCCTGTTAATATAAAATATTAAAATTGCTCCACAAAAGGGTACAATATAAATTTTTATTAGGGAGCATATGCGAATTATAATCAATGAAACCAAAACAAGTTACACCATTTAGATGATCATTTTTTTTCCCAGGGACGAAATGTTCAAATGTATGGGGTAATTTGTCAGTATTTTAATGATTGTAATTCTCACACACGCTCACACACACACACACAGACACACACAGACTTATATATATATATATATATATATATATATATATATATATATATATATATATATATATATATATGACATATTTAGATAGAGAGTATTCATCCAAACAAGTTTGATTAAAAAGAACCGTCAATTCTCTTCATTTCCGTCATATCTTTAAGATATTAACAAGATACCATGATAGATCACACTTCTTTAAAGAAAAAATGTTTATCCAATAAAAAGACCAAAGACTACTTGAGGTAGTGGTTTACTCAATGAGGTGTGTGATATGAAGTTAAGAGCAGGAGGAAAGAAGTGAAGATTATATGGTTATCAAAGATAAGCAAAGACTGACCTTAAACTTGAATAGGGTAATATAATTGTGTTCAAGAAAGCATCCACGTGTGAGTCTTTTTTCACAAAGTAACTATTCTTATCAATAGAATAAATAGGAAATGAGGTGTAGACATAGGCAGATGTGCCTTGACTGCTGGCACTAAAGAACGGAGTTCATCTAAACATTTGACATGGAAACAGTGTTAGGCAGGAGACGTTACCCTTTGTAGGAAAGGGACTGTAAGTTCAAAGTCGCTATTGGGATTAGAATTTACAGAGGAAGGCATTACTAGCCTAGGCTGGCACAAAAACACCATCGAACAGCGTACGATAAGAGATTGCTCTAATTTTACTTGGCTTAGCCATGTACCGATGCGCACTGGTCAAGCCTAAAATTAATACGACTAGTAATAAAGCATATTTAAGTAAGCAGGGTAGATGAGAAAAAAAGAATACGCCTTGAATAAAAAGCAAGAGAAATAAGATGAAAGAAATACTAGTCCAAAATGAATAATAATTGACAATGTTTCATCTCAGAAATTTGAATCCTATTAATACTACTAGTAATAAAGCATATTTAAGTAAGCAGGGCAGATGAGAAATAAAGAATAAGCCTTGAATAAAAAGCAAGAGAAATAAAATGAAATAAATACTAGTCCAAAATGACTAATAATTGACAAAGCTTCATCTCAGAAATTTGAATCCTATTAATACTACTAGTAATAAAGCATATTTAAGTAAGCAGGGTAGATGAGAAATAAAGAATAAGCCTCTAATAAAAAGCAAGAGAAATAAGATGAAATAAATACTAGTCCAAAATGACTAATAATTGACAAAGCTTCATCTAAGAAATTTGAATCCTATTAATACTACTAGTAATAAAGCATATTTAAGTAAGCAGGGCAGATGAGAAATAAAGAATAAGCCTCGAATAAAAAGCAAGAGAAATAAAATGAAATAAATACTAGTCCAAAATGACTAATAATTGACAAAGCTTCATCTAAGAAATTTGAATCCTATTAATACTACTAGTAATAAAGCATATTTAAGTAAGCAGGGCAGATGAGAAATAAAGAATAAGCCTCGAATAAAAAGCAAGAGAAATAAAATGAAATAAATACTAGTCCAAAATGACTAATAATTGACAAAGCTTCATCTAAGAAATTTGAATCCTATTAATACTACTAGTAATAAAGCATATTTAAGTAAGCAGGGCAGATGAGAAATAAAGAATAAGCCTCGAATAAAAAGCAAGAGAAATAAAATGAAATAAATACTAGTCCAAAATGAATAATAATTGACAATGTTTCATCTCAGAAATTTGAATCCTATTAATACTACTAGTAATAAAGCATATTTAAGTAAGCAGGGCAGATGAGAAATAAAGAATAAGCCTCGAATAAAAAGCAAGAGAAATAAAATGAAATAAATACTAGTCCAAAATGACTAATAATTGACAAAGCTTCATCTAAGAAATTTGAATCCTATTAATACTACTAGTAATAAAGCATATTTAAGTAAGCAGGGCAGATGAGAAATAAAGAATAAGCCTCGAATAAAAAGCAAGAGAAATAAAATGAAATAAATACTAGTCCAAAATGACTAATAATTGACAAAGCTTCATCTAAGAAATTTGAATCCTATTAATACTACTAGTAATAAAGCATATTTAAGTAAGCAGGGCAGATGAGAAATAAAGAATAAGCCTTGAATAAAAAGCAAGAGAAATAAGATGAAAGCAATACTAGTCCAAAATGAATAATAATTGACAATGTTTCATCTCAGAAATTTGAATCCTATTAATACTTCTAGTAATAAAGCATATTTAAGTAAGCAGGGCAGATGAGAAATAAAGAATAAGCCTCGAATAAAAAGTAAGAGAAATAAAATGAAATAAATACTAGTCCAAAATGACTAATAATTGACAAAGCTTCATCTAAGAAATTTGAATCCTATTAATACTACTAATAATAAAGCATATTTAAGTAAGCAGGGCAGATGAGAAATAAAGAATAAGCCTTGAATAAAAAGCAAGAGAAATAAGATGAAAGCAATACTAGTCCAAAATGAATAATAATTGACAATGTTTCATCTCAGAAATTTGAATCCTATTAATACTACTAGTAATAAAGCATATTTAAGTAAGCAGGGCAGATGAGAAATAAAGAATAAGCCTTGAATAAAAAGCAAGAGAAATAAGATGAAAGAAATACTAGTCCAAAATGAATAATAATTGACAATGCTTCATCTAAGAAATTTGAATCCTATTAATACCCACTAGTAATAAAGCATATTTAAGTAAGCAGGGTAGATGAGAAAAAAAGAATACGCCTTGAATAAAAAGCAAGAGAAATAAGATGAAAGAAATACTAGTCCAAAATGAATAATAATTGACAATGTTTCATCTCAGAAATTTGAATCCTATTAATACTACTAGTAATAAAGCATATTTAAGTAAGCAGGGCAGATGAGAAATAAAGAATAAGCCTTGAATAAAAAGCAAGAGAAATAAGATGAAAGAAATACTAGTCCAAAATGAATAATAATTGACAATGTTTCATCTCAGAAATTTGAATCCTATTAATACTACTAGTAATAAAGCATATTTAAGTAAGCAGGGTAGATGAGAAATAAAGAATAAGCCTCGAATAAAAAGCAAGAGAAATAAGATGAAATAAATACTAGTCCAAAATGACTAATAATTGACAAAGCTTCATCTAAGAAATTTGAATCCTATTAATACTACTAGTAATAAAGCATATTTAAGTAAGCAGGGCAGATGAGAAATAAAGAATAAGCCTCGAATAAAAAGCAAGAGAAATAAAATGAAATAAATACTAGTCCAAAATGACTAATAATTGACAAAGCTTCATCTAAGAAATTTGAATCCTATTAATACTACTAGTAATAAAGCATATTTAAGTAAGCAGGGCAGATGAGAAATAAAGAATAAGCCTCGAATAAAAAGCAAGAGAAATAAAATGAAATAAATACTAGTCCAAAATGACTAATAATTGACAAAGCTTCATCTAAGAAATTTGAATCCTATTAATACTACTAGTAATAAAGCATATTTAAGTAAGCAGGGCAGATGAGAAATAAAGAATAAGCCTCGAATAAAAAGCAAGAGAAATAAAATGAAATAAATACTAGTCCAAAATGAATAATAATTGACAATGTTTCATCTCAGAAATTTGAATCCTATTAATACTACTAGTAATAAAGCATATTTAAGTAAGCAGGGCAGATGAGAAATAAAGAATAAGCCTCGAATAAAAAGCAAGAGAAATAAAATGAAATAAATACTAGTCCAAAATGACTAATAATTGACAAAGCTTCATCTAAGAAATTTGAATCCTATTAATACTACTAGTAATAAAGCATATTTAAGTAAGCAGGGCAGATGAGAAATAAAGAATAAGCCTCGAATAAAAAGCAAGAGAAATAAAATGAAATAAATACTAGTCCAAAATGACTAATAATTGACAAAGCTTCATCTAAGAAATTTGAATCCTATTAATACTACTAGTAATAAAGCATATTTAAGTAAGCAGGGCAGATGAGAAATAAAGAATAAGCCTTGAATAAAAAGCAAGAGAAATAAGATGAAAGCAATACTAGTCCAAAATGAATAATAATTGACAATGTTTCATCTCAGAAATTTGAATCCTATTAATACTTCTAGTAATAAAGCATATTTAAGTAAGCAGGGCAGATGAGAAATAAAGAATAAGCCTCGAATAAAAAGCAAGAGAAATAAAATGAAATAAATACTAGTCCAAAATGACTAATAATTGACAAAGCTTCATCTAAGAAATTTGAATCCTATTAATACTACTAATAATAAAGCATATTTAAGTAAGCAGGGCAGATGAGAAATAAAGAATAAGCCTTGAATAAAAAGCAAGAGAAATAAGATGAAAGCAATACTAGTCCAAAATGAATAATAATTGACAATGTTTCATCTCAGAAATTTGAATCCTATTAATACTACTAGTAATAAAGCATATTTAAGTAAGCAGGGCAGATGAGAAATAAAGAATAAGCCTTGAATAAAAAGCAAGAGAAATAAGATGAAAGAAATACTAGTCCAAAATGAATAATAATTGACAATGCTTCATCTAAGAAATTTGAATCCTATTAATACCCACTAGTAATAAAGCATATTTAAGTAAGCGGGGTAGATGAGAAAAAAAGAATACGCCTTGAATAAAAAGCAAGAGAAATAAGATGAAAGAAATACTAGTCCAAAATGAATAATAATTGACAATGTTTCATCTCAGAAATTTGAATCCTATTAATACTACTAGTAATAAAGCATATTTAAGTAAGCAGGGCAGATGAGAAATAAAGAATAAGCCTTGAATAAAAAGCAAGAGAAATAAGATGAAAGAAATACTAGTCCAAAATGAATAATAATTGACAATGTTTCATCTCAGAAATTTGAATCCTATTAATACTACTAGTAATAAAGCATATTTAAGTAAGCAGGGTAGATGAGAAATAAAGAATAAGCCTCTAATAAAAAGCAAGAGAAATAAGATGAAATAAATACTAGTCCAAAATGACTAATAATTGACAAAGCTTCATCTAAGAAATTTGAATCCTATTAATACTACTAGTAATAAAGCATATTTAAGTAAGCAGGGCAGATGAGAAATAATGAATAAGCCTCGAATAAAAAGCAAGAGAAATAAAATGAAATAAATACTAGTCCAAAATGACTAATAATTGACAAAGCTTCATCTAAGAAATTTGAATCCTATTAATACTACTAGTAATAAAGCATATTTAAGTAAGCAGGGCAGATGAGAAATAAAGAATAAGCCTCGAATAAAAAGCAAGAGAAATAAAATGGAATAAATACTAGTCCAAAATGACTAATAATTGACAAAGCTTCATCTAAGAAATTTGAATCCTATTAATACTACTAGTAATAAAGCATATTTAAGTAAGCAGGGCAGATGAGAAATAAAGAATAAGCCTTGAATAAAAAGCAAGAGAAATAAGATGAAAGCAATACTAGTCCAAAATGAATAATAATTGACAATGTTTCATCTCAGAAATTTGAATCCTATTAATACTACTAGTAATAAAGCATATTTAAGTAAGCAGGGCAGATGAGAAATAAAGAATAAGCCTCGAATAAAAAGCAAGAGAAATAAAATGAAATAAATACTAGTCCAAAATGACTAATAATTGACAAAGCTTCATCTAAGAAATTTGAATCCTATTAATACTACTAGTAATAAAGCATATTTAAGTAAGCAGGGCAGATGAGAAATAAAGAATAAGCCTCGAATAAAAAGCAAGAGAAATAAAATGAAATAAATACTAGTCCAAAATGACTAATAATTGACAAAGCTTCATCTAAGAAATTTGAATCCTATTAATACTACAAGTAATAAAGCATATTTAAGTAAGCAGGGCAGATGAGAAATAAAGAATAAGCCTTGAATAAAAAGCAAGAGAAATAAGATGAAAGCAATACTAGTCCAAAATGAATAATAATTGACAATGTTTCATCTCAGAAATTTGAATCCTATTAATACTACTAGTAATAAAGCATATTTAAGTAAGCAGGGCAGATGAGAAATAAAGAATAAGCCTCGAATAAAAAGCAAGAGAAATAAAATGAAATAAATACTAGTCCAAAATGACTAATAATTGACAAAGCTTCATCTAAGAAATTTGAATCCTATTAATACTACTAGTAATAAAGCATATTTAAGTAAGCAGGGCAGATGAGAAATAAAGAATAAGCCTAGAATAAAAAGCAAGAGAAATAAGATGAAAGCAATACTAGTCCAAAATGAATAATAATTGACAATGTTTCATCTCAGAAATTTGAATCCTATTAATACTACTAGTAATAAAGCATATTTAAGTAACCAGGGCAGATGAGAAATAAAGAATAAGCCTCGAATAAAAAGCAAGAGAAATAAAATGAAATAAATACTAGTCCAAAATGACTAATAATTGACAAAGCTTCATCTAAGAAATTTGAATCCTATTAATACTACTAGTAATAAAGCATATTTAAGTAAGCAGGGCAGATGAGAAATAAAGAATAAGCCTTGAATAAAAAGCAAGAGAAATAAGATGAAAGCAATACTAGTCCAAAATGAATAATAATTGACAATGTTTCATCTCAGAAATTTGAATCCTATTAATACTACTAGTAATAAAGCATATTTAAGTAAGCAGGGCAGATGAGAAATAAAGAATAAGCCTTGAATAAAAAGCAAGAGAAATAAAATGAAATAAATACTAGTCCAAAATGACTAATAATTGACAAAGCTTCATCTAAGAAATTTGAATCCTATTAATACTACTAGTAATAAAGCATATTTAAGTAAGCAGGGCAGATGAGAAATAAAGAATAAGCCTTGAATAAAAAGCAAGAGAAATAAGATGAAAGCAATACTAGTCCAAAATGAATAATAATTGACAATGTTTCATCTCAGAAATTTGAATCCTATTAATACTACTAGTAATAAAGCATATTTAAGTAAGCAGGGCAGATGAGAAATAAAGAATAAGCCTCGAATAAAAAGCAAGAGAAATAAAATGAAATAAATACTAGTCCAAAATGACTAATAATTGACAAAGCTTCATCTAAGAAATTTGAATCCTATTAATACTACTAGTAATAAAGCATATTTAAGTAAGCAGGGCAGATGAGAAATAAAGAATAAGCCTCGAATAAAAAGCAAGAGAAATAAAATGAAATAAATACTAGTCCAAAATGACTAATAATTGACAAAGCTTCATCTAAGAAATTTGAATCCTATTAATACTGCTAGTAATAAAGCATATTTAAGTAAGCAGGGCAGATGAGAAATAAAGAATAAGCCTCAAATAAAAAGCAAGTGAAATAAGATGAAAGAAATACTAGTCCAAAATGAATAATAATTGACAATGCTTCATCTCAGAAATTTGAATCCTATTAATACTACTAGTAATAAAGCATATTTAAATTAGCAGGGCAGATGAGAAATAAAGAATAAGCCTTGAATAAAAAGCAAGAGAAATAAGATGAAACAAATACTAGTCCAAAATGAATAATAATTGACAACACTTTATTTAAGAAATTTGAATCCTATTAATACTACTAGTAATAAAGCATATTTAAGTAAGCAGGGCAGATGAGAAGTAAAGAATAAGCCTTGAATAAAAAGCAAGAGAAATAAGATGAAAGAAATACTAGTCCAAAATGAATAATAATTGACAACACTTTATTTAAGAAATTTGAATCCTATTAATACTGCTAGTAATAAAGCATATATAAGTAAGCAGGGCAGATGAGAAGTAAAGAATAAGCCTTGAATAAAAAGCAAGAGAAATAAGATGAAATAAATACTAGTCCAAAATGAATAATAATTAACAATGGTTCATCTCAGAAATTTGAATCCTATTAATACTACTAGTAATAAAGCATATTTAAGTAAGCAGGGCAGATGAGAAATAAAGAATAAGCCTAGAATAAAAAGCAAGAGAAATAAGATGAAATAAATACTAGTCCAAAATGAATAATAATTGACAATGCTTCATCTCAGAAATTTGAATCCTATTAATACTACTAGTAATAAAGCATATTTCAATAAGCAGGGCAGATGAGAAATAAAGAATAAGCCTTGAATAAAAAGCAAGAGAAATAAGATGAAACAAATACTAGTCCAAAATGAATAATAATTGACAACACTTTATTTAAGAAATTTGAATCCTATTAATACTGCTAGTAATAAAGCATATTTAAGTAAGCAGGGCAGATGAGAAGTAAAGAATAAGCCTTGAATAAAAAGCAAGAGAAATAAGATGAAAGAAATACTAGTCCAAAATGAATAATAATTGACAACACTTTATTTAAGAAATTTGAATCCTATTAATACTGCTAGTAATAAAGCATATTTAAGTAAGCAGGGCAGATGAGAAGTAAAGAATAAGCCTTGAATAAAAAGCAAGAGAAATAAGATGAAAGAAATACTAGTCCAAAATGAATAATAATTGACAATGTTTCATCTCAGAAATTTGAATCCTATTAATACTACTAGTAATAAAGCATATTTAAGTAAGCAGGGCAGATGAGAAATAAATAATAAGCCTCCAATAAAAAGCAAGTGAAATAAGATGAAAGAAATACTAGTCCAAAATGAATAATAATTGACAACACTTTATTTAAGAAATTTGAATCCTATTAATACTGCTAGTAATAAAGCATATTTAAGTAAGCAGGGCAGATGAGAAGTAAAGAATAAGCCTTGAATAAAAAGCAAGTGAAATAAGATGAAAGAAATACTAGTCCAAAATGAATAATAATTGAAAACACTTTATTTAAGAAATTTGAATCCTATTAATACCCACTAGTAATAAAGCATATTTAAGTAACCTGGGCAGATGAGAAATAAAGAATAAGCCTTGAATAAAAAGCAAGAGAAATAAGATGAAAGAAATACTAGTCCAAAATGAATAATAATTGACAATACTTCATCTAAGAAATTTGAATCCTATTAATACTACTAGTAATAAAGCATATTTAAGTAAGCAGGGCAGATGAGAAATAAAGAATAAGCCTAGAATAAAAAGCAAGAGAAATAAGATGAAATAAATACTAGTCCAAAATGAATAATAATTGACAATGCTTCATCTAAGAAATTTGAATCCTATTAATACTTCTAGTAATAAAGCATATTTAAGTAAGCAGGGCAGATGAGAAATAAAGAATAAGCCTTGAATAAAAAGCAAGAGAAATAAGATGAAATAAATACTAGTCCAAAATGAATAATAATTGACAATACTTCATCTAAGAAATTTGAATTCTATTAATACTACTTGTAATAAAGCATATTTAAATAAACAGGGCAGATGAGAAATAAAGAATAAGCCTTGAATAAAAAACAAGAGAAATAAAATGAAATAAATACTAGTCCAAAATAAATAATAATTGACAATGCTTCATCTAAGAAATTTGAATCCTATTAATACTTCTAGTAATAAAGCATATTTAAGTAAGCAGGGCAGATGAGAAATAAAGAATAAGCCTTGAATAAAAAGCAAGAGAAATAAGATGAAAGAAATACTAGTCCAAAATGAATAATAATTGATAATGTTTCATCTCAGAAATTTGAATCCTATTAATACTACTGGTAATAAAGCATATTTAAGTAAGCAGGGCAGATGAGAAATAAATAATAAGCCTCCAATAAAAAGCAAGTGAAATAAGATGAAAGAAATACTAGTCCAAAATGAATAATAATTGACAACACTTTATTTAAGAAATTTGAATCCTATTAATACTGCTAGTAATAAAGCATATTTAAGTAAGCAGGGCAGATGAGAAGTAAAGAATAAGCCTCCAATAAAAAGCAAGAGAAATAAGATGAAAGAAATACTAGTCCAAAATGAATAATAATTGACAATGTTTCATCCAAGAAATTTGAGTCCTATTAATACTACTAGTAATAAAGCATATTTAAGTAAGCAGGGCAGATGAGAAGTAAAGAATAAGCCTCCAATAAAAAGCTAGAGAAATAAGATGAAATAAATACTAGTCCAAAATGAATAATAATTGACAATGTTTCATCCAAGAAATTTGATTCCTATTAATACTACTAGTAATAAAGAATAAAATATTTACCAAAATTACACAAAAATATCTTCAATTACTTAACTACTTAAGATTAAATTTATTCATTAAAATCGCAGCCTTCAGACGACTTCGTGATCTCCCGCATCTCTTCTGGACACTCTCCTTGACGAGTTTGTGAATGCTGCTTATCTTTGTGTTCAGTTCATCTTTGGAGTTACTAGGAGTTTGTTGGTCTCTCGCTCAACTGCGCCCTCACACATAATACTCAAGCGGGTGCAGTCTTGGGAGTTAGATGATCAGATGTAAGGGTGATGTGGTCATAGAAATTGTCTGACGGCCATGATTAGGTTCTCCGGATGTGTAGCATGGCGTAGACTCCTGTTGCCTGTCATAGTGTCTTCCAACAGCCACCCTCTTAACCCAGAGAAGCACTACCTCCTCAAAGCATTTGGTGTAGCTTTTCGTGTTGAGTCTGAGGCCATCACCAACAAATTCGGGACTTCTTTTCTTATCAGAACGATCAGAGTGAGCTTTCCAAGCTGCCATACCTTCATAATCACCATTAGACTCATCTAACTCTTTCCAAATCCTCTGCACTGTCCTCAGATTGACACCCAAACAATCTGAAATGTTCGTATTGGTGCTTCCGGTGCGAATTCCAAGGAGTACGGTATGCCGTTTTCAAATTTCTGGTGCAGTGAATTGTGCTATGGTGCTCTTTTATCTCGCAGACGGTGCCCAACTGACCCTACTCTGTGTCGACAAAATCAAAAACAATGAATGGCGACAATTAACCGTGTATATATCTTCAAATATTAATCATAATATATATATATATATATATATATATATATATATATATATATATATATATATATATATATAAATACAAATATAGGTAACTATACTCGTTTCGAAAAACCCTCGAATTTTTATTTGCCAATAATCAAATCAATTGCGAGGGAAAAAAGGTTTTAAAAAAAGAAAGAGCTAGAAACATGAAAGTCTGTCGAATAAAAATCGCACAGATACAGGTTTGAAGCCCAAAGAAAAAAAAAACCGATACGAGTAAACAACTAACAAAAGATCTCAATACAACCGTAGAGCAGACCTAGATACACCTAGTGAGCCAGACAAACCTACCTAGGTTTCACTTAAGCGGATCGTCAGGGAAATCTGGCCTGACGATCCGCTTAGGTGAAACCTCGGTAGGTTTGTCTGGCTCACTAGGTTTATATATATATATATATATATATATATATATAATAAAGGCATTTACATACTGATAATTAATAGCATAGATCAAACATTATACAATGTAAACTTCAGATCGAACTAAATACCAGTCTATAATAATCCCTCCTTCTCGTCGTATTCCGTTGGCAAAATGCAAGCTCTGCTCAAGTAGCTTCTTCCCCACGAGCCGCTGCTTTGTGGAACCGACGCCCAAGAAGATGGTTCCTCGATCATTACAATCTTAACCTGTTAAAGTTTAAGGTTAAACGTTATTTTCCTTACATATCCCGATAAACCGTGCCTCTTACACTGTAACCCTCTACCTCACGTGGCTCTTGACCCTTGCACAATCATTGAAATTTGTTATTTGTCTATATTTCTGAGACAAGGTATTATAACTATTAAACTATTTACATCACATCGGACTGTTGTCCTCATCTTTATTGCTATATTCACGACGTTTCGGCCGTTGTACGCTCTGGCCTTCTTCAGATGATATACGTTGGAATTTTGAAATGAACCCTTTATTTCGTCCGCCGGAGTAGATTGTTCGTTGCCATGTCTTTTCTGGATATCTCAGTTTCAGCTATTTCCTTTTTAATAACTCAATTCTCCACTTTTGCGTTCACCTCTGTTGTGGCCAAGCATTGAACTCACAACACTTTGTGCCAAGTCAGTGGATTACTTCAGCCAACGCTTTTCTCCACTGGGCCATGTGTATATTACCTGAAAAATGCCGGAGCGTACAACGGCCGACACATCGTGAGCATGACAATGAAGATGTGGACAACAGTCCGAGTGATGTAAATAGTGTAAATAATTACAATACCTCATCTCAGAAATTTTGTTAATAAATATTTCACACTGTGATAATAGAAGATCTGCCAGGAATGGTGAAATTCTGTAAGAGCCAGGGCGAAAATTTACTGTAGAAGACCTTGTGGTCAAGACACTCTCTAGACATTTACATCGTAGTGAATTATTTCCCCTTTGATCAGAGTAGCATTTTTTTATGTCAACATTGTGGTCAGTTTCGTTACGGTGGTCAACCAACACATTTGACTTATTATTCTGACTATAATATTTTTGTGATATACGTATATGTATTAAAGACATTTTTTATGTTTAACGTTCTTTTTATAGATACAAGTATTTAAATAAATGCTCTGTTTATAATAAACAGTATTAAATAACATTTACTGGCCTGAATGTCCGAGAAATTTTCATAGAAAATATTCGTCCTTTGACAGGATTCGAACCTGCATCCTATACGGAACCGGCATGTAGCCGGGCGTGCCTAACCGATTCGACCTTGCCAACCGAACGATCCTTTGTGGCCGAATCGGTTTGGCACGCAGGTTCGAATCCTGTCAAAGGACGAATATTTTCTATGAAAATTTCTCGGACATTCAGGCCGGTAAATGTTATTTAATACTGTTTATTATAAACAGAGCATTTACTTAAATACTTGTATCTATAAAAAGAACGTTAAACATAAAAAATGTCTTTAATAAATAAATTGACGGACTTTGTCCATTTCTTAATGTATGACGTCATTTGTTTACATTTGATACGCCATGAGCAGTTATGAATGTACGAGATTCATGGAAGATTGAAGTGTATAAGCAGTAAATTCGACCTTGCCAACCGAACGCTCCTTTGTGGCCGAATCGGTTAGGCACGCCCGGCTAAATGGCGGTTCCGTATAGGATGCAGGTTCGAATCCTGTCAAAGGACGAATATTTTCTATGAAAATTTCTTGGACATTCAGGCCGGTAAATGTTATTTAATACTGTTTATTATAAACAGAGCATTTACTTAAATACTTGTATCTATAAAAAGAACGTTAAACATAAAAAATGTCTTTAATAAATAAATTGTCAGACTTTGTCCATTTCTTAATGTATACGTATATGTATATCTTTCTGAGATGAGGTATTGTAACTATTTACACTATTTACGTCACTCGGACTGCTGCCCTCATGTTTATTGCCATATTCACGACGTTTTGACCGTTGTACATTGTACTAGGGTAAGTTTATTTTAGATTCGTTACCTCCAATAATAAAAAATATGGCATGATGAAAAAGGCCCCAAACTTGATAAAAACAAGCTTTTATCGTCAAAATGTTTATGTGATTACGTTGTAACCTGGGATGGGTTACTGAATGAGGAATAACCAAAATGGAGGTTGGAAATCAAATGGTAATCTTTATAACATCAACAAAATACAATACTCGCCAGCGGCGTGAAGTAGGTAAACAACTGCTAATGGTGGACTATTTAAACAGCAGATTACCCACCTTTACAATAGTGTCCACCGTGTTTATGAGGATTGAGACATACCCATTAGTGTTCATAGGTTCAGTATATAACATATTATTAAGAGGAAAGACCAAAGTATTTTTTGATGATTTTACTAAACTCTTTAATCCTCCCTAGCACGTTCGAAATTTTGGTTAAATATTTTGCTTTTCTTATGTCAGCAGGTGGGGCGAAGATTAGTATAGAGATTTTTGGCCTTAAAAACACATTGTTTTGGAAATTCTTACAAAAGTCAAATAATTATTGGATTTTAATGAAATTTTCAGGACTTATTTATAACGAAATAAAATTCTTTTTGAATTCTTTTTTAGAAAATCTTTGTAAAAATGTTTTGTTCTGTTACTCCCAGTTAATTTTATCAAATTTTCAGAAATTAAAATTACATCCTCTTTGTATTTATATTAGTTAAAAGCAAGAATCCTTGGAGAATTTAAATCATCAATTTCTTTTTGTCAAACAGAAACACTATTCACCAAAAAATCTGGTCTGAATCGTAAAATAAAAAATGAAATAAAACTATGAGATTATTTAATTAGAAAAGCTTATAATTGCTTTTATAAATAAGATATATTAAGAAATTTATAAGATTTGTTTTCATTTTTTTAAATTTTAATTGGAAAAATGTATTAAGTTTTAAATCTTTTAAAATTCTGTATAAATTTAAGCCATTTAGATGATAAATATTATTATTAAGTGAATACTATATTTACTAATCATAAATGAAAAAGCTTAATACAAATTATCAAACACAAATATTTTTAAAAGTATTTTTAATTTTTAATTTTTTTGTATGTATACAAACATGCTGATTTTTGTAAATACTGGCGACTATATAGTATTTTGCTTACTGGGAATATTAAATTTAATCTATTAGCTTGAAATTAAAACGAAAATAAAAGCTTCAAGTAAGATTTTTTTATTTTTAAAAATTAATTTTAAAGATTTTAAAACTTCGGTATTGCGTTTTTTTGTGGATGTCCCTATAGTAATTTAAGCAAAAATTGGAAATTTTAATCCGACATTGTTATTGGGACTACTTAAATTATTGGTCCGCCCATTAAAAAAAAAATACGGAATAATTTTTTTAATAATTTTTGTAGATTGGCATTCTTTAGACCTTAATGGAAGCGCATCATTTATCAGAATCTAGAAATATTTAATTTTTTATCATTTTAGAAGGGGTTTGTCTTCATAGCAGAAATACAGTAATAAATCAATCCCTCTAACTTCATATAGTTATCAATACTTTGTTTTTATTTGCAAATGTCAAGTTAGAAACTGTGTCTACGTCACTGATAACTGCGTACTATTATGAATTGGGAAAAGAACAATATTACGAGTACACAGTTATCAATGACATAAGCATAGTTTCAAAACTTACATTTGTAAATGAAAACCAACTACATATAACTTCTTTAAGAAGTCAGAGATCGATTTTGACACTGTATTTATATTACGAACAGGACCCCACCACCTGTGGGAAAATTTTCCGGCTTTCCCACATGAAAGAGTTTAAAAGTGACAGACTCAAAACTCAAACTCCTGCTCGGAGTGTAACTTAGAAGAAGGCCGGTAAATGTTATTTAATACTGTTTATTATAAACAGAGCATTTACTTAAATACTTGTATCTATAAAAAGAACGTTAAACATAAAAAAAGGGTTAAGAGATATATACAAAATATGAGACAAAGAAAGGGAGAAGAAAATTCCTTTAACTTAAAGGAAGAAAAAGCGTTAATATAAAAGGTTGCTCAAAATATTATTCCGAAAGCCTTAAATTGCATTAAGCAAGTAAATACTTCTTAAGGGGTTAACACACACATAAGATTTCTTCAGTGTTCTTGTTGGGGGAGGGGAGCAATCGAAAGATACATATATTTAGTTGAGTGAGTTCGTAGTAATGGCCGACGACAGGAATTTCAAGGTCCTACGAAGCAGATCTCGATTATTTTTTAATTGAGGGCCGGCGTTCTGTCTTTAGAGCCCAGCATGTTCATTTCTTCTTCGAAACAGGTTCCGAAGACGAATGGTGTTACTGTCGACGACCTGATGTTATCACAGACGATATCAAATACTCACTGTCAAATACTCAGTCAAATACTCCGTATTTATCGAGATTAGAAGACTCAGAAATATCGGGAACTTTTCCCTCCAAAATTCCTATATATTTTCTCGTCCCTCTCATTCATATTCTTATCTCTGATAAGAGTCAAAGGTTTCTGTTATGGTCCGGTTCCCTGTACCACAGTGATAGTCCAAGGTAGAACCAATAAAGAAGAACTCGAACACGGATATGGAACAACACAGATATATTACAAACAGGAATATATACAGAGAAGTAGAAAGCGTTAGTACGAACAATCAGGTTTAGTAGTAATTGTCTGAACGCGACACTGTTTCGGACTGCCTCTGACTCGACTGACTGACTCGCTCGCTCTGACTGACTAACAGACTCCTGATGGACTTCACTCCAGACTTCAGACTGAACGGTATTTAGTCACCGCGCACGAGTGCATCATGTGGCACAAGGCCGGTTTAACGTGGGATCTCCGAGCCTGTGGGATCTCCGAGCCCGTGGGCTCGGCCAAAAATATGTCCTCTGAACCCGTTTATACGGGTTCAGGGTCGGTTTACCTCCCCGAAAGAGACTCCGCCCTTCGGTGTAGCCTCGTTCGGGTTCCTCCCCGCCCGAAGGCAGAGAGTTCAGCCGGTCAGCCGGTCGCCCGACTTCGGGTTGAACGGTATTTAGTCACTCCTCCCCCCACGAGGCCATCATGTGGCACAAGGCCGGTTTAACGTGGGGTTTCCGAGTCCGTGGGCTCGGGCAGAAATATGCCCTTTGAACCCGTATAAACGGGTTCAGGGTCGGTCTACCACCCCGAAAGAGACTCCGCCCTTCGGCGTAGCCTCCTTCGGGTTCCTCTCCGCCCGTAAGCAGAGAGTTCAACCGATCAGCCGGTCGCCCGACTTCGGGCTGAACTCCCCGCTTCCACTTGAGGCGCAGTATCTATTACGCATGGAATAGTCCATTATGTTATTATGGGTAAGGTCCCATAACAGTTTCGAAGCTGGTTCTGGAAGCAAGGGTCCGACAAGATGTGAGCGTTACCCCCGACGTTATGGCACGATGATCAAGGCAGGGGTGACCAAAATCCTTTTTATATTTTCCAGCCCTCTCGTTCGTCAGAAAATATATTCTTATCTCTGATAAGGATCAAGCCTTTTGGGGGGCCGGTTTTGGAAGCAGGGGAAAAAGTTGGGGCAAAGATCAGAAAAGAGGCTAGAACGTGAACTTGTAAAACATTATAGTAAGGGTTATCAAATTAAATTCTAATAAACCTTCTAAATTGATAAAAAAATAACATTTTTTCTGTTCTGGCAAATGACATGGCTGGAGGGAGGTTTAATGTACAAAGATTATCCCTCCAACAAAAAACAGTTCCCTATTCGTTACAAGCGGGATACTAAATATTAGTTTATTTATTCTTACTGTTGCGTTAATATTAGCGTCGACAATCTAGACCAGTAGACGTTTCTTTCATTGTTTAAAGAAGAAAAAGAAACAGGGTTGTCTACTCAAACATGTGTACCTACTAAAAATAAGATTTAGAAATAGATACATGCATGCATAGACGCACTAGTGGCACTGCGAGGCGGTGTAATGGTTAGCAACCTTGTCTTGCTAGAAGAATTACGACTGAATAGTGAGTTCGATCCTCACTGTGTGTTCCAAACTTTCGACATTGTGCCACATCTAAACTACGCTTGGAAAATTTTTATATGGGCACCTCGAGGCGGTGTAATGATTAGCAAGCTTGTCTCGCTAGAACAGTCACGACTGAATAGTGAGTTCGATCTTCACTGGGTGCCACATCTAAGCTACGCTTGGAAAATCACTACATAGACGCACTGAGCTAACTAACTAGATAGATAGATAGACTAAGATATATAAACAGACTAAAATAGATAGATAGATAGATAGGTATCAAATGACAATTGGAAAAAAATCTTACATTTTGCCGACGCGTTTCGTCTTCCGACTTTTTTAAGGCAAAAATGAAATCGAAATGTTTTTGTTGTTATAGTTACATTAAAAAATCCAAATTTAAAAAGTTAGACGCTTCTGTTTAGGCCTTTTTTTTCTGGTTAATGTAAAAGGCTTAGACAGAAGCGTCTATCTTTTTAAATTTGGATTTTTAATGTTACTGTAACAACAAAAACATTTCGATTTCATTTTTGCCTTGAAAATGTCAGAAGACGAAACGCGTCGTCAAAATGTAAGATTTTTTCCAATTGTCATTTGATACCAATCTGTCTTGTCCACAGAATTCATCTGGGAATTTAACTATAGATAGAGAGATAGACTAAGATATATAAACAGACTAAAATAGATAGATAGATAGATAGATAGATAGATAGATAGATAGATAGATAGATAGATAGATAGATAGATAAACAGACGAAGATATATAAACAGACTAAAATAGATAAACAGACGAAGATATATAAAAAGACTAAAATAGATAGATAGATAGATAGATAGATAGATAGATAGAAAGAAACAGTTTGAGAGAGGGAGAGTATGGGGGAAAGAAAACCTGTTCAGACAAGCCTCAGTTCCCACGCAATGCAGGAAAGCTGTCCCTTCACCTACCTGTTTTCTTTTTACCCGGATATTAACCGTGCTCATGTGGAGTCAAATGTCTGAGGTAAACAATAGTCCACACTACAAACGCATGGGCACACTATTATGTGTGTGTGTGTGTGTGTGTGTGTGTGTGTACTTGCGAGCATGCATATGTATCCGCTTATTATGGTACTTATTGATCAACTTGGGTCCTGTGTCGGTTCCTTTGTTTGTCAACTGATTTGACTCATTCACATGTTGAGGAAGAAATCTTTCACCTTGTTAATTGGGATCACCAAATAAACGTTCATCGTAGCTCATTTCAGAATTTATTCAATAATCCTTATAGACGAAAATCTTTGTTGATTTGATCACAAACCTTTTTCGGGGATTAGGTTGGTATTCAATCATTGAATGAAAATCGAAGAGTTAAACCCAAAAAAGGAGAACAAGATGAAAGAAATACTAGCCCAAAATGAATAATAATTGACAATGTTTCATCTAAGAAATTTGAATCCTATTAATACTACTGGTAATAAAGCATATTTAAGTAAGCAGGGCAGATGAGAAATAAAGAATAAACCTCAAATAAAAAGTAAGAGAAATAAGATGAAAGAAATACTAGTCCAAAATGAATAAAAATTGACAATATTTCATCTAAAAAATTTGAATCCTATTAATACTACTAGTAATAAAGCATATTTAAGTAAGCAGGGCAGATGAGAAATAAAGAATAAGCCTTGAATAAAAAGCAAGAGAAATAAGATGAAAGAAATACTAGTCCAAAATGAATAATAATTGACAATGCTTCATCTAAGAAATTTGAATCCTATTAATACTACTAGTAATAAAGCATGTTTAAGTAAGCAGGGCAGATGAGAAATAAAGAATAAGCCTTGAAGAAAAAGCAAGAGAAATAAGATGAAAGAAATACTAGTCCAAAATGAATAATAATTGACAATGCTTCATCTAAGAAATTTGAATCCTATTAATACTACTAGTAATAAAGCATATTTAAGTAAGCAGGGCAGATGAGAAATAAAGAATAAGCCTCTAATAAAAAGTAAGAGAAATAAGATGAAAGAAATACTAGCTCAAAATTCATCTAAGAAATTTGATCCCTACTGTAGGGATACAAAAGCCGATTATCTCCCTATAGTCGAGATGAAATCCCGTGGACACATGACGGCCACTTAGTGACGTCACTTTATAGATTGACGAAAGTTGTCAGTCCTCCTGTCAACTTCCGGGAGTAAAACCGAGAAGTTGCATTTAAAAAAAAAAACAAATTCGGA
The DNA here is from genome assembly GCA_963932145.1 of Acanthosepion lycidas. Taxonomy (NCBI): domain Eukaryota; kingdom Metazoa; phylum Mollusca; class Cephalopoda; order Sepiida; family Sepiidae; genus Acanthosepion; species Acanthosepion lycidas. The sequence goes on from OZ010606.1 coordinate 33,384,585, forward strand.
CACCCTCGGCCCGGGCTGAGGCTAAATCTCTGTCTGCCAGTTGCTTACAATGTCCTCCCTAGTGGCATAACAAATAAATCACGGTACTGGAATCCTGAAAACAGAAGAACCTCCGGCAAATATGTGTTATAATTTCTCTGCGTGAGACAAATGTAAATATGTACATTTAATTTTGTGTATGACTTAGCGATATAAAACTCTCTCTGGGAACAAAACAAGCATGTCATTCCTTCTCTTTCAGCTATACCTTTCCATCCGTGAAATAAGATCTTATTGTATCATGGATATGATAATGCCCATAATAGGGAAAATAAGAATCGATAGAATGAATCTTTCTTCCATAACTCACCCTTTGCTATTAATACGACTAGCAAGAGACCATATTGTGGGCGGATGAGAAATAAAGAATAAACCTCCAATCAAATAATCTTCTCACAAGACCAATACCTGCTAAAGTTAAAGGTAGTTCAGAAAGCCTTCATAGTACAAGCAACGCCGCTAAGAAACCTGGCTAGCTTGAAAGAAAATATCGCAGTATGAGAATAAAAATGATTATATGTGCAGACGTACAAATCTTGTCAGCTCTCTCGATTTGAAGAGTGAGTGGCCATAGTTAAATGTAAATAAATAGTAGAACTACCCAATAAACAGAATTGACAAAGTTTGCAGTAAGTAATAACAAAAAAAGAAGAGGGCAAAAAGATTATAAAACCAGCAAACAATATATACAATGCAAATTAACAGTAATGCGGCAAAGCAACAGTAATATGGGAAAAAGTTTTTTTTAAAAAACTAAGAATTGGTGATGGGTAGGGGTGACACACAAGAGCATTTTCGGACTAGCAAACGTAGCGTTCTGACTTCAAAAAAAAAAGAAGACAGACTAGGACTGAGGTTATTTACCTCGCCTCTCCACAAGGCCTGATGTGGCACAGAGCCGTTTTTATGTGGGCCGAAACCAAGCCCGTAGGCTAGGGTAAAAATTTCCCATAGACCCCGCATACACGGGGACGGGCTTGTCGATCTCCCCAGACGTGACCCTACCCTTCGGCATAGCTTCGTCTGGCTTCCGAAGTCAAAGAGTTCAAGTCAGCTCGAACCCGAATTGGCAGATTGGGACTGAGTCAGATGAAACCGAGAACTGGCCTATTTTATTGGCTAGGAAGATATCCCAGCATGCATTTGTGTGCTTCTGCCTATAAATTGGGGAGGGGAAAAGTGTTTTGCAATCATGATTGGAACCAACACGGTTTCAATGTAAAACCAAAGAAGAGACGGTATCCGTAATCTTTTCAAAGATTTTGTTCTCAGAGGCCACGCCCACCCCAGAAACAAATATTTTCTAAGTTTTACTTAATAAGTGTCCTGTAACGGGGTTGATGTTGAGTTGGTAATGTAAGTTACCCTGTGTTATTAGTATTAGTAGTTTATACAGGATTCCTTTTTCTTTTTTTATACTGAAAATGAAATGAATAATACGTACGACAATGACATACAACAATGAGACTTTGAGATACGTTTTGAAATTAATGAGAAGAATGTTTATTTTTCTTTACGTGAATGTTATTTACAATATTGGTTTTGTGTGTGTTAAATGTTCTCAGGGTTATTGTCTTTTTTAGTTTCTTTAAAATTTGGGCTTACTTGTTTATAATTGTTCCGAAATTTTTATGGTTAAGTGAAGTCTTTGAAACCGTCAACTCTGGATTTTCATGGAGCGAAGAAGATACCTCTGTATTGTTCTTTTTACTACTGCTACTGCCTCTTTGCATGTAGTGGTTTGGTTTGGTTTACGGCATATCAACCTCAATGGATTATTTAATGTCGACAAGATTTTTATCGATGGTAATATTTTTTTAAAAAATATATTTTTGGTAATATTTTTTTCCAAAACTGTATTTTAACTGGGGCCCTGACAAGTGCTACCACCCTGGGTCTTGGTGGACCTGGAAACACCAGCAATTAAGAGGTGGTTCCACGTTCCTCAAAACATTCTGATCAAAAGGCCTTGCTGTCGGATGTAGTTTATCATCTTACCCAGGAGGGTGCTTGTAGTGGAAAGGTTGTTTTTATGGTGGTAAAACTTTAGATCTTTATTTCTAGAAGGATGGAATAATATCAGCGTCATTAATCATAACAGCCCCAAAGCCAAAACAACTGATACTTTCAATTTGGATATTGGAAATAGGGTAAAAGAACAAACTCCCAGCGGACAATATCCAAATAGATAAAATCTCAGTCACATTTATAAAAAGAAACAAATTTACCATTGAAGATTCAAGGAAATTTCAATTGCAATTTTAATCTCAAATTGAGAGAATAATAATAAATATCTAATATAGACACTTCTATGTACAATATTCTATATATACACTCCAATATCGAATTGAGACTATAAACACAATATCCGATATATACATTCAAATATCAAATTCAGACAATAATAATAAATATCTACCATATACATTTCTATGTACAATATTCAATATATACACTTCAATATCGAATAGAGACCATAAACACAATATCCGATATATACATTCAAATATCAAATTCAGACAATAATAATAAATATCTACCATATACATTTCTATGTACAATATTCAATATATACACTTCAATATCGAATAGAGACCATAAACACAATATCCGATATATACACTCAAATATCAAATTCAGACAATAATAACAAATATCTAATATATACACTTCTATGTATAATATTCAATATATACACTTCAATATCGAATTGAGACCATAAACACAATATCCGATATATACACTCAAATATCAAATTCAGACATTAATAACAAATATCTAATATATACACTTCTATGTACATTATTCAATATATATACTTCAATATCGAATTGAGACCATAAACACAATATCCGATATATACACTCAAATATCAAATTCAGACAATAATAACAAATATCTAATATATACACTTCTATGTACATTATTCAATATATACACTTCAATATCGAATTGAGACCATAAACACAATATCCGATATATACACTCAAATATCAAATTCAGACATTAATAACAAATATCTAATATATACACTTCTATGTACATTATTCAATATATATACTTCAATATCGAATTGAGACCATAAACACAATATCCGATATATACACTCAAATATCAAATTCAGACAATAATAACAAATATCTAATATATACACTTCTATGTACATTATTCAATATATACACTTCAATATCGAATTGAGACCATAAACACAATATCCGATATATACACTCAAATATCAAATTCAGACATTAATAACAAATATCTAATATATACACTTCTATGTACATTATTCAATATATACACTTCAATATCAAATTGAGACCATAAGCACAATATCCGATACATACACTCAAATATCAAATTCAGACAATAATAATAACTATCTGTTATATACACTTCCATGTACAATATTCAATATATACACTCCAATATCGAATTGACACTATAGGCACAATATCCGATATATACACTCAAATATCAAATTGAGAAATAATAACAAATATCTACTATATACATTTCTATGTACAATATTCAATATATACACGTCAATATCGAATTGAGACCATAAACAGAATATCCGATATATACACTCAAATATCAAATTCAGACAATAATAACAAATAATTACTGTATGCACTTCTATGTACAATATTTAATATATAGACTCCAATTTCGAATTGAGACCATAAACACAATATCCGATATATACACTCAAATATCAAATTGAGACAAGAATAACAAATATCTACTATATATACTTCTATGTACAATATTCAATATATTCACTCCAATATCGAATTGAGACCATAAACACAATATCCGATATATACACTCAAATATCAAATTGAGACAATAATAGAAATATCTACTATATACAATTCTATGTACAATATTCAATATATTCACTCCAATATCGAATTGAGACCATAAACACAATATCCGATATATACACTCAAATATCAAATTGAGACAATAACAAATATCTAATATATACACTTCTATGTACAATATTCAATATATAAACTCCAATATCGAATTGAGACCATAGACACAATATCCGATATATACACTCAAATATCAAATTCAGAAAATAATAACAAATATCGACTATATACAATTCTGTGTACAATATTCAATATATTCACTCCAATATCGAATTGAGACCATAAACACAATATCCGATATATACACTCAAATATCAAATTGAGACAATAACAAATATCTAATATATACACTTCTATGTACAATATTCAATATATACACTTCAATATCGAATTGAGATCATAAACACAATATCCGATATATACACTCAAATATCAAATTGAGACAATAATAATAAATATCTACTATATGCACTTCTATGTACAATATTCAATATATACACTCCAATATCGAATTGAGACCATAAACACAATATCCGATATATACACTCAAATATCAAATTGAGACAATAATAACAAATATCTAATATATACACTTCTATGTACAATATTCAATATATACACTCCAATATCGAATTGTGATCAGAAACACAATATCCGATATATATACTCAAACATCAAATTGAGACAATAATAACAAATATCTAATATATACACTTCTACGTACAATATTCAATATATACACTCCAATATCGAATTGAGACCATAAACACAATATCCTATATATACACTCAAATATCAAATTGAGACAATAATACAAATATCTACTATATACAATTCTATGTACAATATTCAATATATTCACTCCAATATCGAATTGAGACCATAAACACAATATCCGATATATACACTCAAATATCAAATTGAGACAATAATAACAAATATCGAATATATACACTTCTGTGTACAATATTCAATATATACACTCCAATATCAAAATGAGACAATAAACATACTATCCAGTATATACACACTTATTTCTTGCTCACAGATTTATGCTCCATTTTTATGTATACATAATTATGTATGGTCACATGAAACGAATGCATGACAACGTATATATATATAAATATTATCTTAATACAGGTTATCCCTAAAGTCTAGACACTTAGGCAAAAATGCATATTTTCAAGAAATTAAATTTTCAACTATTGTTCATTGAATTGGAATCTTAACAAATGGCATCTTCAATATTTGATGCACTTTGCAAGATTCACGAATACTCGCTTCAATAACACCACATTGTCGTCAATTTTAGCGCATTCACTCTTTATACGTCCAATCAAGAGCATTGCATCCGGGGTTTCAATTTAGTACACCTTCTCCTTTAGCATACACCGAAAAAGAAGTCAATTCTTTCTTCTTTCGACAAAACCATCTTTAATTTGTGGAGGTAAAAAAAAAAAATAGTTGATGAGATTTCCTGTCAACACTTTAGTTTTACCCCGGAAAATATCACAAGCCTTTACACATAATCTTATTATTAATCGACTTTTGGAAAAAGAGGCCTGCATTTTGCCCAGTGGGATTTTATCTCATCAAAAGGAAACAGTAAAGCTCTTTCTTTAAATGAAAATATTAAAGTATTCGAATTAAAGACTTTTTTTAAAAAAGAAAAAATAGGAAGAGTCTATTTTGCTGATCCCGGTAAAATAGACAAACAGGCATTTAAGCTCATTTTACCGGTCTCGATAAAATCGATCCCCACGCTATTTTGCCGGTAAATATTTATATTATTATGAAGGCAAGCAATGTTAAATATAAAGGGACCTTGTTGCCAATCTAGTACGGCGTTTAAATTCATAAAGCCCGTATTATCGCAACAAAGAAATATTTTTTATTAATAAGCGGGAATATCAGGCAGCTAATAGCTAATAAAACTTTTTATATTTATGGTGATGTATTTATTCAGTTAGTGAAGATGCCGAACTCTTTCTTACATTCGACTACAGCGTTGTTTTGATATAAACCCTGGATTGCTTTGGGTGGGGTGCAATACAATTGCAAATCTATTTAAACTAGCAGTACATGAATATTTCCCGGTTTTCCAATTTTCATTTTCTGATGAGTTATAAATCTTAATTTAATGATTGAATATCTCCTTTGTGCGTTCCTCGACTACAAAATACACGTTGAAATCCTCCTTTCGCATCATTAAATATTTAAGCTCAACAACTTTAATACAAAATATTGCAATAAAAATAATAAATATGAATGCAGGTCGTTATTTAACCCTTTGCTTATCCAGGTCATTTTCGTGTCTACTAACCAAACGTCCATGTTTGTTTTTAGATTTATAACTACTGCAAGGCAACTCGGTTTATTTGGCAAATAGAATGCGTTGATATCTAGCGTTTGACATAATTAAAAAAAACTGCGCATCACGTGATGCACAGGGCAAATGACTTATTAATTGTACGTTTTTATTAAAGAGTTTACTATTGAGGAAGACGTCTGTAGAAAGGCTCGATCTAATATTCTGTTCATCATATATGACCACAGAGCGCTTGCCTGTTTTCAGATTTATAACTACTGCAAGGCAACTCGGTTTATTTGACGAATAGAATGCGCTGATATCTAGTGTTCACATTAAAAAAAAAACTGCGCATCATCAGATGCATAGAACGTTCAAATTATAAGTTATTTACACTACGCTTTGGGCATTATAGGTTATAAAATGAAAAAATAGATGTCTTTCCTTTGAGGCCTTACATTACCAGTCAAGCGTTCTTTGGTCATATATTTTCGGTTTCCTATCGACTGATTATTGTGACCAAGGATGTTCGGGAATATGTACAATCGAAATCAAATTTCGACTGTCAATTGAAAAGGATATTCGTCACCTTAAAATCATTCCCAGGATTGATTTACTTATTTAAAAAAAAAAAGCCAAGATCACCTATCTTCATTAAATGCATAATAAAGTATTGAATATACAGATTGATTTGTTTTTTACGGTTTATCAACCCTTTTCAGGTTATTTAACCCTTTAGCTGTCCAGGACATGTTCGTGTCTACTATCCAAACGTCCATACTTGTTTTCAGTTTTATAACTATTGCAAGGCAACTCAGTTTATTTGGCAAATAGAATGCGTTGATATATAGCGTTTCACATTAAAAAAAAAAAAAAAAATGCGCATCACGTGATGCACAGAGCAAATAACTTATTAATTATACGTTTTTATTAAAGAGTTTACTATTGAGGAAGACGTCTGTAGAAAGGCTTGATCTAATATTCTGTTCATCATATACGACCACAGAGCGCTTGCCTGTTTTTACATTTATAACTACTGCAAGGCAACTCGTTTCTTTTGGCAAATAGAATGCGCTAATATATAGCGTTTCACGTAATAAAAACCTGTGCATCACATGTGATACACAGAACGTTCAAATGATAAGTTATTTACTCTACGCTTTGGGCATCACAGGTTATAAAATGGAAAAAATAGATGTCTTTCATTTGAGACCTTATATTACCAGTCAAGGGTCCTGTGGTCATATATAATGCAGACAATATTAGTTTAGGCCTTTCTCAATAGTAGATTTTTTTTCTTAGGGATTCTTTCTTTAACCGCTCTTTTAAAATCATGGCTCCTGTGCACCACATACGATGAACGGGCGTGGAAATAACATGTCCTGAGCATCATATGTGTTATGGGGTCCTCCCCTTTTTCATATAAGTGGACTCGACCAGAGTGTTACTTGGACTGCTGCCGTTAAATACCCAGAGTCAGTCAATATAGAGAGAGTGAGCAGAGATTGTGATTGAGTTGGAGGTAGAGTAATAGTGTGAGGTAACCGCTTGTAGAAGTCACAGTTACAAGCACGTAGATTCTAAGGAAGTCCTACTTCGAGACTATATATATATATATATATATATATATATATATATTGAACAATAAAAAAAATTAAAAAATTAAAATCTTCAGACACACTGGGTTGTAGATTAATATTCTTTCGTTTTTTTTATTATTATTCCATTTAGATTCCTCGACTAGTTTCGGCCGAAATGGCCATCATCGGGAGGAGAAATATTTCTGCTTGCTGCTAGCACTAAACTACAGAAATATATATATATATATATATATATATATATATTATTGCTACTAACCGTGTTCCTGGATTTACTAACAGTGTTACCCATTGTATTATTGTGTAAATACATTTAATTTCTTATCTTTAATTCCTGCGTTTGCCATTCATTGGAGACCGAATTTCATCTCGGAATCCACAACAAACTGTCGACGAAGATTCGAACTCACGCGGAAAAGAAAAAATACTCACGCGGAAAAGAAAAAAATCAACAAAAGAAAAATCTTCCCTCGCAAATTGGCACACACACGGAAAGAAAAAAAAACAAATTCGCGTCGAGCGATTTGAACTCACACAAGAAGAAATAGAAAAATCCGTTCCTCGTCCACAACAAATTAGTGACAAACAGTTACGAGGAGTAAAAAAATACGCAAAATTGAGTTATGGAAGATTTTAAAAATATTTTGGTAGAACTGATAAAATAACAAAATGATCAACAATTACAACTACAATAACGAATGGAAAAAAAATGGCAAAAGCAATTATTACAAACGCAAAAGGAAAATCAAGAAAGACAAATAGAGCTCCAAGAACTAATATTGAAAGTAGTGGGCAACAAGTAATTAGATATTGGAAAAGAAGCAACATTTTCGCAAGACGCAGTGTGGAATGCCATAGAGATTTTCAAATATTCTCTAGATGAGGACAATTTTGGAGATTACTTCAGAAGACATGAAGACATCTTTAACATAGACTGTCAAAATTGGACAGAAGCAAAAAAGCTACGTCTATTACTTAGAAAATTAGGAACTGAAGAATATACAAAGTTCGTGGATTATATCTTGCCAAAAAAGACGAACGAATTAACATTTGACGAAGAGTGACATGTCTTAAAGAACTCTTCAGCCTGAAAACATCACTCTTCCACAGCAGGTGGAAATGCCTTAACCTGGTAAAGGACGATAATGAGGATTATTCCACGTTTGCCGCAATCGTAAATAAACATTGTGACGACTTTAACCTAGCGGAATTAACCCCGGACAATTTCAAATGTCTCATCTTTGTTCAAAGGTTAGTTTCTACAAAAATAGCGAATTGCGCAGAAGAATGCTTGCAAAATTACAAAATGAACCGGGTCTAACATTACAGCAATTATCGGAAGATTGCCAGAGAAGTATAAAGAAAGACGCAAAGGACATTGAGGATTCAGCTGTTTCTCATATACGTAAGTTAAACAAAAGTCTACGTTCTTCACCATCCCCGGAAAGAAAACTAAAATTTTACGACAATGAAAAAAGATTCTCACCCTCCCCGGAAAGAAAAAGAAAATTTTATAATAAGAGGAAAAGTACAACATACAGGACAAATTATGACGAATATCGGAACAAATATAAGTCCCCCCACCATCAGCATGTTATCGATGTGGAGGATTACATTGGAACAAGGATTGCCGTTTTAGATATAAAAACTGTCTTGAATGTGGAAAAAAGTGCCACAAGGCATCCCAATGTAGAAATAGAAAAGATACTAATAGAATAAGAGCTACAAGGATCCATAACGATGACAACACCAACGGAAGGAAATATGTGGAACTGGAAATTTTAAATAAAAAGGTTAAATTACAACTGGATTCGGGTTCCGACCTCACGATAATCAACTTACAGACATGGAAAAAAATCAACAGACCTACCATGTTACACACAAAAAAAAATTGCCAAGTCGGTTACAGGCAAACGAATAAAATTTGAGGGAGAAATAATCGTGAATGTTAAATTTCACGGCAAAACAAAAAAACTTAAGATATACGTCATGAAAGATACTGAAAATCTAGTAGGTATCGACTGGATGCAGAAGTTCAACGTTTGGGACCTACCTATCAACTCTGTTTGCAAAAAGTTAGAGGTTGAACCATCAGATAATATAAAATTGAAGGAATAATTATATAATCAATTTCCCGATGTATTTTCAAGCGGGTTGGGACGATGCAACAAATTTAAGGCCAAAATAGAATTAAAAGAAAACGTCCAACCAATTTTTAAAAAAATGTACCGTTCGCTACTATAGAAAAAATAGACAAAGAATTGGAGAGACTTGAACAAACTGGGATTCTATCAAAAACAGAGTTTAGCGAGTGGGCAGCGCCGGTGGTTTACGTAAAAAAGAAGTCAGGAGAAATCCGGGTATGCGCAGATTTTTCGACGGGACTCAACAAGGCGATAAAAGACCACCATTACCCACTACCGAGCCCAGAAGAAATATTTACAAAGCTCAGCGGCGGATATTTTCAAAAATAGATCTAAGTGAGGCTTATCTACAAATCCCAGTACAAGAAGAGAGTACGAAAATCCTTTGCGTTAATACGCACAAAGGGTTGTACAAATTCAACAGACTACCATTTGGAGTAAAAGTTGCACCTGCAATTTTTCAGCAAACGATGGACACAATGCTCACGGGCCAGAATTTCGCGACCGCTTATCTGGATGATATTCTAATTAAGAGCGACAATGTTGAAGAGCACATATCACACATAAAGGAAGTTTTCAGAAGACTTCAGGACTTTGGGTTCAATGTAAAAGTGTGATTTTTTTCCTAAATGAAATTAAATATTTAAGTCAGATAATAAATGAAAATGACAGGAAAACACAGAAATGAGAAGGTCAAACAGGAAGAGAAAATTTGTCGAACCCCTGATTATCACCCATAAGAGACAAAAATACTAACTCCCCCCCAAAAGGGATCTAAGGGGGGGGAGGTTATGGGGTCCTCCCCTTTTTCATATAAGTGGATACGACCGGAGTGTTACTTGGACTGCTGCCGTTAAATACCCAGAGTCAGTCAGAATATAGAGAGAGGGAGCAGAGATTCTGATTGAGTTGGAGGTAGAGTAATAGTGTGAGGTAACCGCTTGTAAAAGTCAGTTACAAGCACATAGACTCTAAGGAAGTACTACTTCGAGTCTGTATATATATATATATATATATATATATATATATATATATACAGTGTAACCCGGATATAAGAGAGTTGTCGGGACCGGAGAAGGAGTCTCTTATATACGGGTTTCTCTTATATCCGGGTTTGATCTACATTTGTTTAGGTAAGTAAGGCTCTAATTTGGGACCAAAAAAATCTCTCTTATATCCGGGTTACACTGTATTATTATTGCTACTAACAGTGTTACCCATTGTATCATTGTGTAAATACATTTAATTTCTTATCTTTAATTCCTGCGTTTGTCATTCATTGGAGACCGAATTTCATCTCGGAATCCACAACAATATGTGATAATCAGGATAGGCAAACGATTAAAGAAACAAGAGGGTAAAATGAAAAGATTCGAAATTGTAAACATTTTCCATTTCCCTGAAGCTGACGTTAAACGCGTGAAAGCGTTATGGCCCCTTTTTTCTTCCACTGAAACTAATCAACGTCTCTTATGTATCTTTTTTCTTCCGCCTCTGCTCGTAATCAAAAACGGAATGGTTCATTATTTACCTGGGGTAAAGGCAAAGTGCGAAATTAGTAGGTGATCACTGCAAATCCAGCGCCGAATCTACATTACAATGAAAATCTAAAAATAGTGTTATATTATTAAAATAAGCATTATGGATTTAAGCGCAGTACTAGATTGGCAGCAAGGTCTCACCAATTCACTGTTGAAACGGATAGATGTAGCCGCAAGTTCTATGCTAACAGTTTCTTCTATCACACTTCTCGCTTGTGGAACTCTCTTCCGCTTCCAGGCTTTCCAGACAATTTTAATCTTCAACAATTTAAACGTAATGTCAATTGCTATCTCCTGTCCTCTTGATTAATCTTCTTCTATTGTTCTCGCTCCTTAATAATGCTTCTCTCTTTTTTCTTTTTTTTCTTTTTCACACTTGTCTTAGTGGCTTTACTGCCTTGTATGGAGTGATATGGCGCTGAAAATTTCTACTCCCAAAAAATGAGAGAGAATGATTACAAATGTTTGTATCAAACACATTCTTGTGAAAGACGAACAAAAATTAGTCTTTTTTATACAGTGTAACCCGGATATAAGAGACCCGGATATAAAAAAAAACCGGATATAAGAGAGATTTTATCTGGTCCCAAATTAGGGCCTGTGTTAATGTATATAAATTAGACCATACCCGGATATAAGAGAAACCCGGATATAAGAGACTTAGAAGTCGAGCTATAAATAAGACCAAAAATCTAGATAAATTTTGTTAACTTTATCTGATATAAATAGTATAATGCGACTGAATTTTTTGGCATCTTATATGTTATTTTGCTTTTGCATGTTATGGAAAAATAAAGTTTGCAAGTTATACTAAACGTTGTTATTTAAAGCTATAATAATAATGAATTTTAATTAGAAATATAGATTGCATGTTATCCTAAATGTTGTTATTTAACACTACTGTGAGAAATAATGATTGGTGTGAATGCACTCATAGCTCTAGAAATCAAGAATGAAAGAAGATTTGCAAATTGTTGCATTTTAATGTGAAATCAAGAAGTAAAAGTAGTTTTATTACATTCATAACTGTAGTACAGCATTATAAAGTGAATTGTTTTAACTAGAATATTTGCATCGGTAATTACCATACCAAGCCAATTGTTAGCCTACCGCGATCCATGTCTCAAGCATACTAGACTACTAAGCAGTGCTGCTACACCACAGGGTTTAAGTCTGGCTTTTTGTAATTGTATTAGACTCTATCGCTTTTTTCTTTCTTTCTATCTTTTTCCTTCTTTGTTTCTCCCTCTCTCTCTCTCTCTCTCTCTGTTACTCGCTCTCTTTGTGTGACTCTCTGTCTTATTTCTCTCCTTCTTTCTTTCTTTCTTTCTCACACTCCTTCTCTCTCTTTCTCGCTATTTTACGATTATTTAAGAGGGTACAAATGAAGAGATCGACATTTTTTTATTTCACCGAAGCAGACATCAAACGCATGAGAGCGCTATCGCTTCTTTCTGTCTTTATTTATTTATTTCTCTTTGTCTTCTTTCTCACCTTCTTTCTCTTTCTTTCTTTTTCTTTCTTTCTCTTTCTCACTCCCCCTGCCTGTCTATCTCTTTTTCTCTCTTTCTTTCTCGCCCTTTTTTATGGTCATTATTTAAGAGGGTACGAATAAAGAAAACAATTTTTTTCATTTCACCGAAGCAGACGTTAAACGCATGAGAGCACTACCACGTCTTTCTTTCTTTTTCTTTCTTCCGTTTTCTTTCTTTCTTTCTTTCTTTCCTTCTACTTGTCTCTTTCTTTTTCTTCTTTCTCTTCTTCTGTCTCACTTTCTCTTTTTATTCCTTTTTCTTTCTTTTTACGGTTTTCCTATTTTAATTTTCTCATATATCATAGCTCTCCTATTCCATCGTTAAATATTTGATCTTAACAACTTTAAGAAAACATTTCAATAACATTTATAAATATGAATACACGTCATTATTTGGAGAAGAGTGTACACATGAAAACATTGATAATGTTTTCTATTTCACTGAAGCAGACGATATCGTTTTCTTCCGTCTTTGCCCGCAGTTAAAACGCAATTGTCTATTATTTACCTGGGGTAAAACCTTTGGGAGTACTTTCAAAAAATTCTGTTGGAAGTACTTCGGATGAAGCTAAATAAATAGCAAAGCGTTAAAATGACTTAAGGATTTTTCTTCTTGTTCCTTATTTACTCTCTTACGGTCACCGAAGTTAATCAACATTGAGTTTGGTGAGTACTTAAATGGGGGAACACCGTATGCTCTAAGCAACCCTCTTGCAATCTGAAAGCACCAACCACCTTCACGATGTCACCAATTCCCAACTAAGTATTTATGCAGATGATATAACTATTTACTTCTGTTTTAGTAGCCAACACGACAGATCTAACAAAGTAAATCTGGTAACTACTCTCGAAAAGGACCTCCAATAAGCCGTTAACTGGGGCAAGGAATGGCTTTTAAATTCTAACGCCTCCAAAAATTGCTTTCATAGACAACCTTTTCCGCCTGCCATCAGCTAAAGTCACCTCTTTCTACCTTCTAGGATTCACGTTTCCCACTGACGTGAAGTGGGTTGATTATATTGAATCCATTACTAGGTCTACTGCAAGGAAAGCTGAATCACTGGGTCGTGCCAGACAATTTTCCTCGTTAGAACCCCTCTTGCATATTTATAAATCTACCGCTTGCATCAAATATTGCAGCCATAACTGGTCTGGATCTTCTATTATCTATCTCGAGATCCTTGAAAAAATCCAAAGAAGTGTCTGTAATGTAATCGATCCTGACGAAGCCTATCGACTTCACTCACTTTCTCGCCATCATGACTATGCTTCTCTCTTTCTTTTCTACAAATATTTTCATGGCAACTGTTCTGATGAGCTTTCCTTCTTGTTGCCTCGAATGAATGAATTTAACTACTAGATTGGCAATTAGGTCTCACGGTCTTACTGTTGAACTAGCTAAATGCAACCGTCTCTTCTACTTTAATGGCTTCTTTCCCTGCACATCTCGCCTGTGGAACTCCCTGCCGATTTCTTGCTTCCCTGCTATGTACAATTTTCAAAAATTTAAATTCAACATAAATCGCCATCTTCCTGAGACCTGTTCCTTTATTGACCTTTCTTCACTCCTCCTCACTAAAGTCTTCTTATTCTCTTTCACTCCCTGTAACTCCCTGCGTCCTAGTAACATTATCACCTTACTTGGAGTTAAATCATTAAAAAAAAGTTTCCATTTCAACTAATGCGAAAAAGATTGATAAACCATAAAACAAATCAATCTTTATGTACTCAAATTAATGTATATAGGTTATATAGGAATAAAGTATCGCTGCCGACACTGTAGTTTGAACATAGGTCGCCAGAGAGCAAACACAGGCTACCCCATTATTGAATTAAGTAGACCACGTGGCCATAGAGGAAACGCTTATATGTAAGCTGACGTCAATTCTAGTCTATCCTCTATCACTATCCGGGTCTGCATTTCTAGTCTATCCTTCTATTCTATACGGACCATTATTCTCTACTCTATTCACTATAGTATTTCTCTATTCAGATCACTATACGGTGATTACTATTCGAGCGAGTATTATCGAGCAAATGTTATTAGTGCGAGTGATATTCGAAGGCGTCTGACACCAGTATTGTTCAATGGCATTACTATAGTTGTATCTGCGATTACAAAGTCTCTACAACAACGAGCATTACGAAAGTGGCAACGAGTATTCGTTGACATCATAAAAGTGGTAACGAGTGTTCATTGACATCAGAAAAATATATTAAGTGATCTTTGACAAAATCTAAAAAATCAGCAATTTTATTGGTCCTAACCTGGCGTCTCAGTTCCAGTCACTTTCTCACCGTCGTAAAGTTGCCTCCTTGTGTTTTTTTCTATAAATATTATTATCGTAATTGTTCGGATGAGCTCTTCGCTATGGTACCTAGACTTTATGAATTTAAGCGCAGGACTAGGCTGGCGACGAGGTCAAATCAATTTACAATTGAGTTAGCTAGATGTAACCGTAAGTACTGTGTGTTATGAATAATCAAGAGTGGTCACCCTTTGTTTTGTTACTCTCCTCTTTAAGAGAGCTATGTCTGTTTACTGGGACTGTAAAAAGACACTATGCGCGAACCTTGTATTCTCAGTTGAAAAAAGTTTCTTAAAGCCTACACCTGCGTACGTTTGTCATTACACTGTGTTAATAGTCTCTTTTCTCGCACTTCTAGCTTGTGGAACACCCTTCCGGCTCCATGCATTTCAGCCTACTTTAATCATCAAAAATCTTAATGCAATGTCAATCGCTATCGACTGTCTGCCTGATTACTCTTCTTTTATTCTCGTTCCTTAGTAATTAGTTAGTTTCTAATTTTTCCACACTTAGTAACTCCTTCGTGGCTTTATTAAATTGATTAAGAATTTAAAAAAATGTGGGGTTTGCCCCTTTTCTGTCTGTTTGTTTAAATTACGTTTTCATTATAAAGTCCGGCATATTTAATCTGGCACTTAGTGATCCGGCAATAGAATGGAGACATGAATACACCTCTTCTCCTTCAGCTATGGGTTAAAAAGTACGACTTGTGTCACTATTAAACTCACATATTTCTCTTCAATTATTTCCCCCTCCAACTTTATTTTTAATTATTTACAAAGGTACAGTGATAGGTCATATTTCTTTTACTAATGTTTAACCAATACAAGGCCCAAGAACCATTCAAGGTAGTGGATTACTAAATGTGATATGAATGTTAGAGACGGAAGAAGGAAGTGAAGATTATGCAATATTCACTCATAAAAAAAAAAAAAGAATTATTTAGCAAACATGGATAAACGCGTCAGCAAAATTACGTAGTATCAAAAGGGACGGTTTTTCCCATGACACCGCTTTTTGAACTACCTTCAACTCTTCGGCAATGTTTATTGTTTTAAAAAGTGATAATTAGAATTGTAATAAAACCTAAACATATGAAAATATGCGTCCTAGCACATATTTTTCTGACATGATTTCTCGAATATTCAGAACGATAGATGTATTTGGATGAAAAATACTGTTTAATTAAAAAATACTATTTAATTAAAAAACCGAGCTTCTACTCGAATATGAGTATCCATCAAAAATAAGATTTGAACATAATAAATTCAAAATAACAATATGTCGGATTTAATCCATTTCCTAATAGATAGATAGATAGATAGATAGATAGATAGATAGATAGATAGATAGATAGATAGATACGAACAGACTGAAATAGATAGATAGATAGATAGATAGATAGATAGATAGATAGATAGATAGATATAATGTAAATCTATTTAAACTCGGTGGGTGAAAAAACCTGGATAGACAATTTAAAAAAAAAATTGGCATCCGAGTTAAAAAAAAAAAAAAAATTGGTAAAAAAAGACAGAACCAAAAACCTCCGAACGGAGCGAAAGAAATCGTCCAGTACCTTAAATTTCTCGTACAAAGAAAGAAAAAAAATAGCGAGTAATAAGTTAAAACGAAGAGTGCTCAATAAACTAATAGACCAAAACTAAAGTAATATATATATATATATATATATATATATATATATATATATATATATATATATATATATATATATAAGCGTGAGTGTCTATGTGTGTGCCTATGTGTGTGAGAGTGTGTATGGTGTGCGTGTTTCTAACACTTTTTACAGAACGTGCAAACACTCTAAAATTACGCGGAAATACCGATCTACGTTTAAATAATCCCTCACATTTGGACGGATACTATGCTGGTAAAGAATTTCTTGAGCTCAAAATTGAACGTATTGGCATATACCCAAAGGCAGCCTATACGTCGAGTGCTATTCTATTAATTGATTGATTTGTTTGTTTTTTACGGCTTATCAACCCTTTGCGGGTTATTTAAAACCAAAATAGATTTTAGATCGTAAGAATAATTCTTTTTATGCGAGTGACTATTAAACATGGTTTTGAGAACAATCATCATTTTTCAGATACAAGTCCTATTTTAACCATACATGGGAAAACAGATGAATTTATAAGAAACTGAATCTAAAAGTTCGTAATAGAAAAAAAAACTAATACACTTCAGCGAATGCTCAGCGAGATCATATGAAGAACATTTGATATAGGGTTTTCATGAATATAAAATTATTTCAATATAATATACAGAATATTTTTCATGGATAGCAATGGAAATAGTAGTCGTTTCACTATAAGCAAACAGTCGACAATCACTGACGGAGCAGCAGGTACTACTGTCTGTTTATTAAAATCAACTTTTTCAAGAAAATAAGTTTCTCAAGTTCACTAACTCTTACTGGGGGTTTCCTTCTCAGCCTTTTGTTCGAAGTAGTGTGGAATGTTAACAACTCGATTATTTTATTATTCTCTTCTATACATTTTAGTTGTTGCTGAGGTTGAAAGTCCTCAAGTGATGTATTTGTTTTTTTTTTTTTGTTACTTGTTAAAGTTCTTTGCGATTCTATAGCGCCAGTCCATGGGGGTTCGAAGAAGGCGGGAGGTGGGGTCTCGTTAAGACGTGCAGGCTCATTAAGTAATAAATTAAAACGAAGAGTGCTCAATAAACTAGGACCCAAAGCCTCATTTAACCATCGATCTGAGAAAGCTGTTAGATAGATAGATAGATAGATAGATAGATAGATAGATAGATAGATAGATAGATAGATAGATAGATAGATAGGGAAAGAAACGTAATAGATAGATAGATAGATAGATAGATAGATAGATAGGGAAAGAAACGTAATAGATAGATAGATAGATAGATAGATAGATAGATAGATAGATAATTTTTAACTATTTCCAGTGTAACAAGCATTTATACCCTTTTATATCGTCTTCTCTCCTTTTATAATCTTGTCAAATGCTAATAATGACACTTTGATGTAAAACGAAATGAAAACATGGAAAATCAAATCCAAATTAACATATTTCGTTTAACTGATTCAACTTCCTTTCAGATTAAGCCCAACCAATTTCATTGGCTGACCGCTGACCTCATAAACACGTCGTTACCATTCTCACATATAAACAGGATCTTCATTCTTTAATTACCGGTTTAAACTTTTGTTTTAAACAACCTGGTGGGCACAAATATGGATAATAATCGTTTTGGCTGCTATCGGCTGAAATCGACTTCTGTTTTCATACATTCACTGATTTAATCTGAAAAATATAATGATGCATGCAATAGCTCCCAGATCTGCTTCTTCTTCTTTCTTTTTTTCTTTCTTTCTTTTAAAGTAAAGCCTGAATAGATACTAAAAACCTGTTTTCAGTAAATGAAAAGAAATTGTTAAAAATACTCTGGAAATTTTTGTCCGGAATAGTTATGGTCAGTTGGTTCCATACAGAAAATATCCGGTATTTATTTAAAACTAGCTTAAAAGTTCGTACGTAGGCCCCAAAGTAAACGTTGAATTCCTTAATTCACTCCATGGAACGTCAAACCCTTGCTTTAAATCTGATTCGAACTATAAGTCCAATTCCGGCCAAAAGACCGATTTGGGACAAAAGTCCGATTTGGGACAAAAGTTCGATTTGGGCCAAAAAACCGATTTTGGGTCAAAAGACCGATTTGGGCCAAAAGTCCGATTTGGGCCAAAACTCCAGTTTGGACCGAAATTCCAATTCAGGTCAAAATTGAGTTCTTCAAATCACAAACTCTGCAGTAGTTGAAAACTTCTCGTCACGAAACCTCTCACTTTAATTCTGATTTCTTAACATTTGGAAGAAATAGAATTGATTTCCTCAATTCACAAAGTTTTCGATATATTTTAAACTTAATTTAAGATAAAAGATGTTAAACTCACAAAGTTTTTGTGTTACTTCAAACTCAATATAAATTTAAAAAAATTAAAAATCACAGTTTAAATTTTTAACTGTTCCCTCTTTATCCGGACACAAATACCAATGATTGATGTTCAAGCACCAGATGAAGGGCAGATTTTCAATCCTGGGATCATCCTGATTCCAAAAAGCTATGATATGTCTATGTAGAGCAAGTGTGGCCCGAATTAGAGGGTTTTCAGACACGTGGATAGACATTTACCGTTTATTTATTTAGATTATGAACTCTTTTTTTTTTTTAAATTGATGAATCCGAATTAATAAAGTTGACAGTGCTTCTCGCATGTCAACTCCGAGTTTCATGATTTCTCACTGGTCAGGACTTCCGGTAAGAATGATTGTATGATTTCAGATTGCGATCAATACAATCATTTTTATCGAAAAAAATGTGCTGCTATAGTATGATATCTACTGAGGCATTTGGGACCTCCCTTAAATGACGATACACTCTACCAAACGACTCACTTCCGACAATTAATTCCTCAAACTACATACAGTGTTATTTTAACCTAAAAAGTAGCGCATTTACCTAATTTGTATTCATAAAAGAGGTATTTATGTAATTCTTTTACGAAATGAGTGAAATTTTAGAATTAGTGTATTATTTTGTTCACAAAATCCCGATGAGTACTATAGTAACTTTTACTGGAAAGCCACATAATATTTTAACTGATTAGTATAAATGTTACACTACCAACTGTTTATTATACTCCCTTAATGTTTTTTAACATATTTCATACTTCAAACAGTTGGTAAATACAATACCATACTAAAAATGAATGGAAGATATCATTCTATAGTAGAAAATGGGTGATAGATATCATACTATAGTAGAAAATGAATGGTATATACAATTCTATAGTAGAAAATGGGTGATAGATATCATACGATAGTAGAAAATGGATGGTAGATATCATACTATAGTAAAAAATGGATGGTAGATATCATACTATAGTAGAAAATGGTTGGTAGATATCATACTATAGTAGAAAATGGATGGTAGATATCATACTATAGTAGAAAATGAACAGAAGATATCATACTATAGTAGCACCTCGAAAATATCAAAAGGTAGATATTGTATTTTAAGTTGGATTATATAATTTACGTATATGAATAGGTAGTAGTATTATTTCCAATATTTTTATGCTATTTTACCAGGTGTAACAGCAAAATTGTCCAAATCGTCTAACAGCATGGGATAATTGTCCATCCCATAAAATGTTCAATATCTAAAAAAAAAACACTAAACTAATTGAGTTTCTTTTTCCAGATTTTTAGACAAGACGTTTAGTTATCTTGACACCATTTATCATAAAAAAAAAAAAAAAAAAAAAAAAAAAAAAACCTTTATTATTCAGCTAAAAAGAGAATAGGTTAAAATCGTTTCGGGTCAGGCCCAGTATGTCTTCCCAACTGAATAATGATGAGACGAAAAAGATCATTCAGGCCTTCAATAATGGTACCAACTGTTATGAATAATCAAGAGTGGTCTCCCCTTGTTTTGTTAATCTCCTCTTTGAGAGAGCTATTTCTGTTTATTGGGACTATAAAAGAACACTATACGCGAACCTTGTATTCTCAGTTGAATTAAAGCTGCATTCTTTTGTCATTACACCAACATTCATACTCTGGCTTCCATCTTCAAAGTCAATTCAACTACCATCAAGAGATAGGCGAAGTTTTTTAAAAAAAGAGGGAACAGTCTGGGAGGAAATTATCATCTTTGTAAATTCTTTTTCATTACGTCATAAAAGTGACCTTATGTCAGACGTGACTTGTTTCAAGTTAATGAAAAATTAATAATATTTGACAAAGCCTAATAGATAAGTTGTGTTTCAGTTCGAAGACGAAGGACGATAAGCTACGCTATTTGTTAAGAGTAAAAAAGATTCATTTATTTATTTATTTTTTTTCTAATAACATTTCGTACTGAGGTGACCTCCGAAATGCTCTAAGTCGACATCTGATCTCTGGTGGCCTCATTTCGTCTCAATGACAACCGCAAATGATTACGGTTGTTCCGCGAAGTTTGAGTGTTTTACGAGAGAATGCTGTACCGTTGAGCTGAAACACAAATCCACAACTTCTGGTTTGATGGTATTGAGTCAGAAATATTTCCGTTTTTGCTTATCAACAGCATTCTTCAAAAAAATGGATCCAGGTTTTAAAAAAAGTCACAGGTGAAAAAAGTCACAGGTGAAAAAAGTCACAGGTGAAAAAAGTCACAGAGCAAAGAAAAAAAACATGACACGTTAGCACACAGTGGACAAAATCCTAACCTCTTATCCCAAAAGTGGACAAAACCCCAGTCCCATAAATAAAAAATTCAGTCCTTTTAATTCAAATTTTAATATCAAATTGAGACTTTCTTCATATAAAGTCGGGTCTTATGAAATACTATGAGTCCCTAACTATGAAATATACAGAATATGTGATCGCGATATTGATAAAAAACGTTTTTTAGGAGTTAGATCGATTCACTGTGAATTTCTATTGCACACAGAGAGGACCCATAAACCCGTGAAGTGCCCAACGGGAATAGATGACTTTATGACCAGTCAACATAAATTAATTGTGATTTTTTTTTGCCTGGGACATTTTTCCTCGCGAAAATTGTGACTTTATTTTAGGTCACGTTTATATTTTCGTGGTCGGTATAGTCGCAGGAAAAAAGCCACAAAAAAGTCACAATTTTCACTATGTAAAAAGGCCACAGGAAAAGTCACAATTAATTTATATGTTTATAATTTATATTAAATATTTATATTTACATGTATATCCAGTGTTTTTAGTGCTAATGATTAAGATGAATATTGCAGAGGACACCACGATGAAATTCTGCCACACCATTATGGTCCTCTCATCGAGCATCACACAAGTTGCGAATGTGTTCTTGTAGTTGCACATAGCGTCGACGAAGTCTTCTTTGATTGGGGGGGGGGACCAACAGTATCCAACTGGTTAATAGTGCTCCAGGTTGATGTTTCCCCAATTATACAAAGATCTAATATCTAATTTATATGTTAAATATTTATATTTACATGTATATCCAGTGTTTTTAATGCTGATGGCTGAGACGAATATTGCAGAGGACACCACGCTGAAATTCTGCCACAGCCTTATGTTCCTTTCATCGAGCAACACACATGTTGCGAAGGTGTTCTTATAGCTGCACATAGCGTCGACGAAGTCTTCTTCTGCCAACAGAATCCAGCTGAATACTGGTGCTCTAGGTTGATGTTGCCCCATATATACAAAGATTGGATCTTGTCAAGATTAGTGAACCCACTCACGACAGGGTTTAATATTTAAGCTTTCCTTTTAAAAGTCCAACCATAATTCTTCGGCTGCTATTTAATTTAAAGACAATTTGATGTACGTAGATGCTTACTTTCCGTACAAAGAATTATTTTCCTTTCATGGTTGACTTTCGCTGGATTTGTCAATTAATTTGGATTACTCCCAAATTTATTTCCAAGTTATAAAAATTGTTATCGGATAAAAAGATTTGTCGCAAAAAAAAAAAAATCCTGTAAAAAATCGCCGAAAACAATCACATTAATGAAAAGTTGGGAATCCGAGCTTCCGGGGTTCCGAGTTCGGATCCAGCCTGGAATATTTTTAATTTGCTCACAGAGTCGGTCTGATTCCAAAATGGTATGATATGTTTGGCTACTTCCTCTAGGACTAAAGTTGAAAAGGTGTGACACAGTGACGCAGTTAACATATAGATCTATATTCAATGTTTATGTCTTTTTTAATACTAATGATTAAGACGCATATTGCAGGGGACACCACGATGAAATTCTGCCACAACCTTATGGTCCTCTGATCGAGCAACACACAAGTTGCGAAAGCGTTCTTGTAGCTGCACATAACGTCGACGAAGTTTTCTTTGAGTGGGAGGTGAACCAACAGCATCCAACTGGATAATAGTGCTCCAGGTTGATTCCCCTGCAATTATACAAAAATCTAATATTGTTGTTCTATTTAATGATTTTTAAGCAAAACTTTAAAAAAAATTCCGATTATTACCTTTTTCCATCGTTGTAAATAATATAATTTATATATGATTTTAATGTATATAATATAGAATATATGCTGTTAATTAATAATATATAATTTTAATGTATATAATATAGAATATATGCTGTTTTAATAATATATAATTTTAATGTATATAATATAGAATATATGCTGTTAATTAATAATATATAATTTTAATGTATATAATATAGAATATATGCTGTTAATTATTAATATATAATTTTAATATATATAATATAGAATATATCTTTATAAATATCGATATATAATTTTAAATAAGTAATTTTAATATATATGTGTGTGTGTGTAATAAAAAATATTCTCCAACTATACAAAGATCTAATATTATTGTTCTCTTTTATAATTTTTAAGCAAAACTTTAAAAAAAAACGATTATTACCTTTTTATCGTTGCAAATAATGCAATTTATATATAATTTTAATGTATATAATAAAGAATATGTGTTTTAATTAACGATATATAATTTTAACTATATAATTTTAATACATATAATATAGAATGTACGCATTTAATTGATCTTATATGATTTTAATACATATATATATATATATATTTATATATCTTATATATATTTATATAATATCGAATATATGCATTTAATTATTGATATATATATTTATAAATATGTAATTTTAATATACGTATAATATAGAATATAGGCTTTTTGTTAATGATATATATTATTTATATATATAATATCGAATATATGCATTTAATTATTGATATATAATTATAAATATGTAATTTTAATATACGTATAATATAGAATATAGGCTTTTAATTAATGATATATAATTATAAATTATTTAATTTTAACATAAACCATATAATTTTAAGTATATAACTTTATTGTTTAATATTGAATTGTAAATATAAATATATTATTTAAAATTAAGTTATATACTTAAAATTATATGGTTTATGTTAAAATTAAATAATTAGAAACATTAAGTCAAGACAAATAATTTTCGTTTTTGTTCGCCAATCTCATCTACCAGAAAAAAAGTTAAATTAGATTTTATTACATTAAATATACGTCATCAGTGGCTCTTTATACTTACTATAAGAAAAGGGCTGCGTGCAGCATGAATAACAGAAAAATATTTAAGAACTCAATCGGTCACATTCAAATGACCTTGAATCAACCGATTATTACATTTTTCGGTTGTTGCAAAATGCTTTAATGGGGGAAAGGCCTTCTCTAATGGAAACAAGTTTCTAGTATTTGTCGATTTTTTTTTCACGTCAAAATCCGCGGAATTTTACTCAGAATGTATCGAAAAGCTGCCTGATAAATGAGAACAAAGTCTTTGCAAATGATGACGTATATTTAATGTAATAAAATCTAATTTAACTTTTTTTTCTTGTAGATGAGATTGACGAACAAAAACGAAAATTATTTGTCTTGACTTAATGTTTCATATAGAATATTCCCCAATTATACAAAGATCTAATATCGTTGTTCTAAAGTTTTAAATAATTTTTATCACTAACATACTGCAAAAATATTTTTACGGCACGATTTAACAGAAAAAGCATTACAAATGCAAAAGGATGTATACCTATGTTTTACAGATTATCCAAAAGCCTTTGATAAATTACGTCACAAAAACTGTTAAAACTGCTAAGTAACGTTGACATATTTGGGAATGATATTTAGAATGATCCGGTATCTATGCTGGCAACAAACCCCCTACATACAGATAGAAATTGAATTCAGTAAGTATGCAAAGACAGAAAGTGGTGTAAGACAAGGATGTATCTTCTCACTGGACTTATTCAACCAATAAAGCCATGCGATTCTGAGAGAATTAGAATTCATCCCAATGTTCATTATTGGCGGCCATTATCTTAACAACATAGATATTCAGGTGACACGGCGTTGATAGCAGACCAAAAAGAGGAATATGGAAGGTAATGAAGAAAACCAAGAAGAAAAGATCAAACATCAGTTGCAAGAAGACAGAATGAATAACAGAAAAAAAAATCAAGCAATTAAAACATTTTAAAT
>OZ010606.1:33415015-33432515 GCA_963932145.1 Acanthosepion lycidas
ACTCCAAATCCCCTGTAACCCCTTGCGTGCTAGTGGCTTCCCGCCTTGCTTGGGGTGAAAGGCTTAAAAAAAAATTAGGACTCAAAATAAACGTTTCCAAAATATTAGGTTGGTGCAAAATAATGACGTAATAATGTCGTTTTTTTACGTATTTTTAACGTCAAAAAACGACATTATTACGTCATTATTTTTGCACCAACCTAATAGAAACTATGATCTGGAACTGGAATGAAATCAATGATGGCACATACCCTGGATCCATAATAACAATTCAGGATTTGGATCTAGTAAATACTAAACAATTGAAATATCTCAATGTATGGATCAGTAATAACAAATTTATTGATTGATTGCTTCATTCATTTATTTTCTACGGCTTATCAACCCTTTTCAGGTATTTAAAGCCAGAAAATATTTTTAGATTGTAAGAATTTTTTGGTAGGGGAGATTATAATGATTTAGTAATATAAGTCTTACTAATTAACCCATAGCTGGGAGAAGAAGTGAAGTCATACCCTTCCCAAGGGTATTTGCGCGTAATTGAATATAACGAACCCAAGTAAAAGTGGAACTTATTAATTATTCATTACACCACCTGCACATCTAAGCTTACAGCAGCTGATATTCCCAAGCGTTCACCCATCTGGCCAGCCTCGACGATACTTAACTTTGGAGATCGTGCGGGAACTGGTGTTTCAACGTGATATGGTCATAAGCCGATAACAAATTTAGTATGGGCGGTAAGGAACTGTGTCAGAGACAGATTCTCCCAACTCCGCAAATTGCTACTAAACCATAACATTAACTTGATAATTCAAGTCATGTTTTTAAATAGCCTCGTCAGATTGAGACTTTCATGTGGATTTCAAGGCGCCAAACCTGTTCAGAAATATCTACACTGTCAGCTGTATCCAACCGCTTTCTGAGATCAAGACAAGATGACCCATTGTGTCCTGCTATTTAGCCCCAAACTATAGGAAGATGGTGTCATGTCTTTGTTTCCAGATGAACAAAACAAAATGGGGCGGGTATTGAACGCGAGTATTGAAATTCTCCTACGTTCGCTTATACAATTCCTACTCATTACCGTTCCCATTTTCACTGATAAGTCTACTTGACGAACACCTACAATCTCGCCTTGACCTGGTCTCCAGTTCTTTAGATAACTCACTATCATAAATTTATGCTATCGTCATGCTAAAATCCTGCCACAGCCCTAACACCTGGATTCATTCACCACTCTTTTTAGGAGAGTAACCTTATGAAGTTTATTTTCAGAAAGGTCAGTCCCATATTTCTCACGAACCCCAAAATAATCCTTCTTAATATTATTTTCTATGAAAGTTTAGCAACAAAATTTCCAGTTGAAAAAAAAAACAAGTTTTTTTTTTTTTTTTAAATATTTGCGTTGTATGATTATGTGATATCTGGAAAAGGAGTCGAAAAGTTTAACGACAAACTGATAAATTCCTTGAACGAGGAATTATTGTTATTTACATTCGGACTATTTTCCTTATATTTGTTGTGGTCATAGAGTAATGGATCGCGGTTCGGATTGAGGAATCGGAAGAACGAGTTCGAATTCCGGCCGAGTTCATTACATTCACTCGCATGCTAATGCCCTTGGGAAAGGTATTAATCTAACTCTTCTCCCCACCAGGTATCGGTAAATAGTAGGGCAGACTGTGTTCTAGGAGAAGGAAAGACTCTGAATTCAAAACTGTCCTGGCGAGCACATACTATACAGCTAAGGAAAGGATCGTTTGCGTTGGGTCGATGATCCCGACTACAATCGACCCCCGCACCAAAAAAAAAAAAAAACACACACTTTTTTTTTTGTGGTCATCACAACATTTTGGCCGATGTATCCTCCAGCCTTTTCAGGTGTCGATTTGGATAACTTGCAGGGAATTTCTATTTCGTCTAGTGGCGGGGGGATAACTCGTCTTGTTCTAATTTAATGCTGCTCAATTATTCCTTTCCTTGTTTTCCACTGAATCTAAATCTATACTACCCAGCCCAGGAAATGAACCCGCCATTACTATTTTACTAAATTTCCTGAAGATTACCTCGATCGACAATTACCTGATGAAAGTCGGAGGGCCGAACTGCCAAAACATTGTAATAATAACAACGAACATTTTTTTAATAATTTCACCCGAAGCAATGCAATAATGCCACTAGTATGCAAGAAGTTACTGAGTGTTAGCGAATATGAGAAAAACTACTATTAGGGAGCGAGGACAATAAAAGAATAAGAATTAAAAAGACAAAAGCTAACGATTGACATTGCATTTAAATTTTTGAAGATCAAAATTATCTGTAAAGCAAGAAGCCAGAAGAGAGTTCCACAAGCGATAAGTGCGAAAGAAGAAACTGTTGGCATAGAACTTTATATGTAGTGATTTCAACTGTTAGATGATGAGACCTTGCCGCCAATCTAGTACTGCGCTTAAATTCATAAAGTCTAGGTACGATAGAGGAAAGTTCATCAAAACAATTACCATGAAACATTCATAGAAAAAACACAAGAAAGCAACTTTTCGGGACTTGGAAAAGCGACTGAAGGATTCAAAGTCCTACTGTAAATAACGTAAATAATGATTAAATAAAAGTAATTCAGTTTATAATAATAGAATAACTATAGACCTTATATATTAAGCCCATGCAGCCTCCCTTCTGTAAGTAAAAGGAATGGCTGCTGGGTCTTAATGTAATCTGTATGTAATTCATATTGCGGATTCTCAAGTAGTAATTTCTTCCGCCTTTTTTAGTTGTTGTGCACATATTTATATGTTTTGCCTTCGGTTGAAGTCTGAAAAGCAAGAAGCAGTAACCGGTTAGCTTTATATATATATATATATATATATATATATATATATATATATATATATATATATATATATATATATATCGATTCGCCACTTAACCGTAAGTATTTTATCTTGTATTTGCTCTTCTTCCCACTTTGTTTTAATATATTATGTGAATATATATATTTTTTTAATGTTCGTTTAAAGCCATAAAAATGTTATACCCACTTCCAAAATGTTAGCTAATTATTCACCAACAGGAAAATATCGTCAGGAAGAAAGAAAAGAGTGCTAAATTGCTATATAATATCAGTCCTTCTATATTACATTGAATCTTAGACAATCTCCTCATAGATGAAGAAGAGTACTGGGGCAACAGAAATGTGTTTCTAAGGAGAATGCCGAGAATAAAATGGGAGGAACATATAAGTAACAAAAAGTTCAAAAGAAAATGGAAACAAAAAGGGTTCTTATGCTCATACCCTTGTGCAAATTAATTGAAACAACAGCTTTAGCTTCCTTTCTATCACCATACAGTCAGTTTTAGACCCACTGGAGTGAGAAGGTGTAATCGATTTCTATTTTATTAATCAGATTAGGGCATTTGTAGTGGTGTGCATTAAAATGAATCTATGTTCGGGGTGTATGATGAAATTTGTCTGGCCTTGAAAAATATTGCGTCGACTATGATTGCATCAGATTTTTTATCACGCCTAGACACTATTGTCTTGACTGTTGATTAGTTGTCCTACGACCATAGTCTGCGATGGACATTACTCCAATACAGCATACAAAAATTGTAATGCTGCGCGAACACACTGGCAAGCCATACCAGTGAGCAAATCAAAGTACTATAGATTGGCCCGGAAAATCCCCTGATTTAAATCCAATCGAGAATCTGTGGTCAGTCTGTAAGGAATGACTTCGTGGAATGGACATACGAAGTACTAACATGTGCACTGGGTCATGTCTTATTGGGAAAATACGAAAAGAAGTAAATAATAACGGAATTATTCGTTTTGTTTCAATTAATTTGCACGAGGATGTAGAATCGGGAAGAGACGGTTGAAATATCGATGACAACTAATGAGGAAAGAGGGCTTGGAAAATTCGAAACGTGTAGGACATATAAAAGGCGGGATTTGATTGATTGATTCGTTTTCTGAAGTTCGTCAACACTTTGTAGGTTAACTAAAACCAGAATTTTTTTTTAGATTCTAAGAATTTTTTTTTTTTTTTTTTACATAATAATGGTTTAGTGATAGATATCCTTACTAATTAAACCCTGAGGTGAGAAGTGATTAATTCATACCTTTCCTAAGGGTGAGTGAGTACAATGAACCCAACAGGAATTGGATCTCGGTTCTCTGATCTCTAATTCGGAGCCATTACCAATTAGACCACTCGCATATGCAAGTTTACAGCAGCTGATATTTCTAAACTGTCGCCCATCTATGTATTAACCAGATTCGACGTTGCTTAACTTCGGTGATTGTACGGGGACAGGTGTTTAAACCTAATGTAGTCGTAAGCCTTGAAGGTAAGAGGGATTAGAGAAAAGCAGCTAGTAACCTACCTAATGAGCTTTGATAAATAAATGGCAGGACAAGGATTGGAGATATAATGACACACGTCCTGAAAAGATACGACACAACAACGAGACCATCATTTATTTAAATAAGGGATTTTTTCTTTTACGGTAAGGTTTACTCTGTATAAAGCTCGTGGGCCACACGAGGTAGAGGATTACCTTAAGGGGTAGCTTATACGGATAGGAGCGAAGATAACGGTTAACTCTAGATTTGAACAGGTTAAGATTGTAATGGTCGGGAAAACATCCGCTTGGGAGTCTTTTTCACAGAGCAGTGGTTCGCGGAAAGAAGCTGTTCGAATTGAACTTACTTCTCACCGATGGAACACGGAAAGAATGTAGGTGGTTTGCTACACTGTGAGTCGAGAAGGTTAGACCTGAGGGAATGTAGTTCTTCCGAACACATTCCTCTGTCCCTCTCGCCTTCAATGTGACCAGTGAGTGTCAAATTTTCCACGCCTTCTTTCCTCATTATATGCCGGAGAAATTTTAACTGTTTCTTTCTGATGCTAAATAGAAGCGTTATTTTTGTTTCCATTTTCGCACATGTTATTCTCAACATCCTTCTGTAGAACCACATTTTTATCTGCTCAATTTTCTTCAGCTGCGATGGGGGTGATTGTCCAGCATCCATTATGCTATTTTTGTATTTTGTTTCATTTTACACTAAGGTTCATTCTGTACAAAGCTCGGGACCACTCGAAGTAGAGGATTACGTTAAAGGGTAGTTTATATGGATAGGAGGGAAAGATAACGGTTAACTCTAGACTTGAGGTTAAAATTGTAATAGTCGGGAAAACAGCCTCTTGGAAGTCTTCACAGAGCAGTGGTTCGCGTGAAGAAGCTGTTCGAGTGGAACTTTCTTCTCACAGATGGAATACGGAGGGAACGTGGGTGGGGTTTGCTACAATGTAAGTAGCATGAGTCCTAGCACTGAAGGTTAAACCTGGCGGAAACAAGTAATGTAATTTTGTCTTTCCATAGAAGTAGTAATAAAGCAGTGAGAAACTCGCTACATATCGTTTGTGAGATAGAGGTTGGAGTGTGGAAAATAATTTTTTTCCAACAAGAACTCTGAGACGCTTTTGAAATCTAACAAGACTGGAAAGTGAGGACTGGGAAGCTCCCGCCTAAATATGGCAACAGTACACCATTTTCGGTCTGATCTGGGAGAGGGTAGCCTGAGTAGTCAAGTACTTAGTAAAACGGAGCAGGGAACCGATCGTTTTACCTGCATCTTTAGCGACGGGTCGTTCTTGAGGTCAAGTGTGAGTTTGAAGCCCAATATTCTGTCAAGGCACCGTGCCTCCTCAAGGGTACATCCATTCAACCTGACTGGTGGTAGTTAGGGTCCAATCGGCGATGATTGAATGTAACTCGTTTGGTTTTCGAGGCAGTGAATGTAACCAGCTAGTTTCCCATAACCCACCCACCCACTGAGAAGTTAGTGCTAGATTGGAAGAAAGACCATCTTCTAATTTCTGACCATCGAGAGTTTTAGAGGTGAACACGTATATCGTCGTATCATCGAGAAGATCCTTTAAAGCTATGGTCCTTCATAGAAAAATTCAACACAATTTAGAAGACAGAAGTGGAGAGATGGAGCAATATCGAAATGTAACCAACCAGTTTTTACCCCATTGGGTAGTTTGTGCAAGACTGGAAGAGAGATCAGTCGCCAATCTCTGACGGTCGAGAGTTTTAGAGGCGAACACGTATATCGTGATATCATCGGCATAGATGTTTACAAATGATCTGAGTATTGTCTTAGGCAGATCTTTTTTGTAAATCAAAAATCGGGTTGGTCCGAAAAATGATTTTTTCATAAACTTGAAGCCAGAATAAATTATCCCCAGTTGATTCTAAATCATGGAGCTGCAAAGAGAATAATATTTTCAGAAAATAAATAATATGAATCACAAGGGCCCATACTTTCGGCTTTGTGCCACATCTAAGTCATACTTAGTAAACTTCAATATCAACCACAAGAGAGTCAAAATCTTTCCGACCAAAGAATAATTTTATATCACAAATAACGCGGACAACAACAAAAGACCAGGTATATTGAGTTCGGACATATTTCTAGGATGAAAACTGTTGAATATTAAGGTGTTTTTTCTGAATATGAATCAAATTGATTTAATAAAAAATTCAATTAAATTAATTTGATAAAACAGGAAATAAACTGCTTGTCTAACTGCATTTACACAAATAATATAACCGGTCGATTCAAGGCCACACCCTATTAGTTCATCAAGTTGAAGTACCGGTCTGTCATGAAATAATTTAGTCAAACACCATCACAAATTTATTACTGTTTGTCTCGAAGCTAACTGAAAATGTCATTATCAACTTTTGGGCTCTGTTTTCTTCTACTTTTTCTTTATTTCTTATCGTAACACCCAGGTCGTTTTTGCGTCAGACTTATTGATTAAACATCAAATGATATGTATGCAAAATTTCGCAGCGCATTGAAAATAAAAATTTATCGTGAATACTCTTTTCGCTGGAAACTTTCGCAGGTAGCTAATCCACATTTACTGTACTTGGAATAACTTTAGGATATTAGGATTATTATGGGCATATTTTGGCTGCCAAGTTAATGTATCTTAATTTATCTTCTTCTCCTTCTTTTTTTTTATGTGCCGTGTCCCTTCAGACCTTAGACGACCATGGTTCTCCACATTTTCCCGCCCTTTGTAGCATTTAATAATTTTTTTCTGTTATCTCTCCTAAACCATGTTCTGTCATCCATTTACTCAAGATCGCTAGGTAGGTTACGAGTTGTTTTCCTCTATATCCCTTGCCTTCATTCCGTCCCGTAAGTGTCAAATTTACCAAGTCCACTTTTCTCATTATGTGTCCCAAAACTTTCAACTATTACTTTCTGATACTAAGTATGTATACTTTTCGTTTTTATTTTCCTTGAAAATTCCTTGTTGCGCTCATGCTCAGTCCATGATATTCTAAGCATCCTTCGGTAAAACCATATTTCTTTTGTCTCAAGTTTCCTCTTCATCTTTTAGAATATTCTACAGATATAGATTTACAAATAAGGCCACGAAAGCTAACGATCAACCGTCATTCAGATTTACTCAGAGATCTCAGCTTACGAAAAAGTAACTGTATGATTAAATTTCAATCACATTGATACTCATAACCTAATCGACGGGGGCCACTTCGACGTGGTGTAATAGTTAACAAGCTTGTTCTCGCTAGATCAGTTACGACTGAGACGAGAGTTCGATCCTGAATGAATGGCCCACACTTTCGGCTACGTGCCACGTATAAGCTACACTTAGAAAATCGACATACTGGGCACTTCGACGTCGTATATTGGTTAGCAAGCTTGTCTCGCTAGGTCACTTAGTAATGCATTCGATCAGCACTGAGTGCTCCAAACATTCGACCTTATGTCACATATAAGCTGCGCTTTGAAAATCAAAATGGGCACATCGACGTGATGCAATGGTCTCACTAGATCAATTACAACTGAACTATGAGTTCGATTTTCACGGAGTACGCCGTACTTTCAGCCTTCTGTCAGATCTAAGCTGCGCTTTGAAAATCAAAATGGGCATTCGACGTGAAGTAATGGTCTCACTAGATCAATTACAACTGAACTATGAGTTCAATTCTCACGGAGTACCCGATAATTTCAGCCTTTTTTCAGATCTAAGCTGCGCTTTGAAAATCAAAATGGGCACTTCGACGTGATGCAATGGTCTCACTTGATCAATTACAACTGAACTATGAGTTCGATTCTGACGGAGTACCCCATACATTCAGCCTTGTGTAAGATCTAAGCTGCGTTTTGAAAATCAAAATCGGCACTTCGACGTGATGCAATGATCTCACTAGATCAATTACAACTGAATTATGCAATCGAATCTCACGGAGTACCCCATGCATTCAGCTTTGTGTCGGATCTAAGCTGCGCATTGAAAATCGAAATGGGCACTTCGACGTGAAGTAATGATCTCACTAGATCAATTACAACTGAACTATGAGTTTGATTCAAACGGAGTACCCCCATACTTTCAGACTTGTGTCAGATATAAGCTGCGCATTGAAAATCAAAAAGGGCACTTCGACGTGATGCAATGGTCTCACTAGATCAATTACAACAGAATTATGAGTTCGATTCTCACGGAGTACCGCATACATTCAGCCTTGTGTCATATCGAAGCTGCGCTTTGAAAATAGAAATGGCCACTTCGACGTGATGCAATGGTCTCACTAGATCAATTACAACTGAACTATGAGTTCGATTCTCACGGAGTACCACATAATTTCAGCCTTTTGTCAGATCTAAGCAGCGCTTTGAAAATCAAAATGGGCACTTCGACGTGGTGCAAAGGTCTCACTAGATCAATTACAACTGAATTATGTGATCGATTCTCACGGAGTACCCCATACATTCAGCCTCGAGTCAGATCTAAGCTGCGCTTTGAAAATCAGAATGGGCATATCGGCGTGAAGTAATGGTCTCACTAGATCAATTACAACTGAACTATGAGTTCGATTCTCACGGAGTACCCCATAATTTCTGCCTTGTGTCATATATAAGCTGCGCTTTGAAAATCAAAATGGGCAATTCGACATGATGCAATGGTCTCATTAGATCAATTACAACTGAATTATGAGTTCGATTCTCACGGAGTACCCCATAATTTCTGCCTTGTATCATATCTAATCTGCGCTTTGACAATCAAAATGGGCACTTCGAAGTGATGCAATTGTCTCACTAGATCAATTACAACTGAACTATGAGTTCGATTCTCACGGAGTACCCAATACATTCAGCCTTGTGTCATATCTAAGCTGCGCTCTGAAAATCAAAATGGGCAATTCGACGTGATGCAATGGTCTCACTAGATCAATTACAACTGAATTATGAGTTTGATTCTCACGGAGTACCCCATACATTCAGACTTGTGTCAGATCTAAGCTGCGCTTTGAAAATCAAAATGGGCAATTCGACGTGATGCAATGATCTCACTAGATCAATTACAACTGAACTATGAGTTCGATTCTCACGGAGTACCCCATAATTTCTGCCTTGTATCATATATAAGCAGCGCTTTGAAAATCAAAATGGGCACTTCGACGTGATGCAATGGTCTCATTAGATCAATTACAACTGAATTATGAGTTCGATTCTCACGGAGTACACCATAAATTCTGCCTTGTATCATATCTAAGCTCCGCTTTGAAAATCGAAATGGACACTTCGACGTGATGCAATGGTCTCACTAGATCAATTACAACTGAACTATGAGTTCGATTCTCACGGAGTACCCCATACTTTCAGCCTCGATTCAGATCTAAGCTGCGCTTTGAAAATCAAAATGGGGAATTCGACGTGAAGTAATGGTCTCACTAGATCAATTACAACTGAACTATGAGTTCGATTCTCACGGAGTACCCCATACTTTCTGCCTTGAATTATATATAAGCTGCGCTTTGAAAATCAAAATGGGCACTTCGATGGGATGCAATGGTTTCACTAGATCAATTACAACTGAACTATGAGTTCGATTCTCACGGTGTACCCCATAATTTCACCCTTTTGTCAGATCTAAGCAGCGCTTTGAAAATCAAAATCGGCACTTCGTCGTGATGCAATGGTCTCACTAGATGAATTACAACTGAATTATGCGATCGATTCTCACGGAGTACCCCATAATTTCAGCCTCGAGTCAGATCTAAGCTGCGCTTTGAAAATCAAAATTGGCAATTCGACGTGAAGTAATGGTCTCACTAGATCAATTACAACTGAACTATGAGTTCGATTCTCACGGAGTACCCCATACTTTCTGCCTTGTATCATATATAAGCTGCGCTTTGAAAATCAAAATGGGCACTTCGACGCGATGCAATGGTCTCATTAGATCAATTACAACTGAACTATGAGTTCGATTCTCACGGAGTACCCCATACATTCAGCCATGTGTCATATCAATGCTGCGCTTTGAAAATATAAATGGGAACTTCGAAGTGATGCAATGGTCTCACGGGATCAATTACAACTGAACTATGAGTTCGATTCTCACAGAGTACCCCATACTTTCAGCCTTGTGTCATATCAATGCTGCGCTTTGAAAATATAAATGGGAACTTCGACGTGATGCAATGGTCTCACGAGATCAATTACAACTGAACTATGAGTTCGATTCTCACGGAGTGCCCCATACATTCAGCCTTGTGTCAGATCTAAGCTGTGATTTGAAATACAAAATGGGCACTTCGACGTGAAGTAATGGTCTCACTAGATCAATTACAACTGAACTATGAGTTCGATTCTCACGGAGTACCCCATACATTCAGCCATGTGTCATATCAATGCTGCGCTTTGAAAATATAAATGGGAACTTCGAAGTGATGCAATGGTCTCACGAGATCAATTACAACTGAACTATGAGTTCGATTCTCACAGAGTACCCCATACTTTCAGCCTTGTGTCATATCAATGCTGCGCTTTGAAAATATAAATGGGAACTTCGAAGTGATGCAATGGTCTCACGAGATCAATTACAACTGAACTATGAGTTCGATTCTCACGGAGTGCCCCATACATTCAGCCTTGTGTCAGATCTAAGCTGTAATTTGAAATACAAAATGGGCACTTCGACGTGAAGTAATGGTCTCACTAGATCAATTACAACTGAACTATGAGTTCGATTCTCACGGAGTACCCCATACTTTCACCCATGTGTCATATCTAAGCTGCGCTTTGAAAATCACCATAATCTAATCGATGAGGGAACCTTCGGCGTAGTGTAATGGTTAGCAAGGTTTTCTCGCTAAATAATTTACCACTGAAAAGAGAGTTCGACCTTCAATAGGTGCTCCAAACTTTCGGCCTTGTGCCTCATCTAAGTCTACGCTTGAAAACTCACCATAACCTAATCGATGAGTTGAAGTCTGTCGGGAGAGGAACTGGGAAATTCGTGGATATAGCAAATACAGGCACTACTTTTGTTTAATCATTTCATCTCGGTCGAGGTAATAAAGCCACTAAGACACAAGTTGGTTACCGAGTGTGAATGTATATGAGAAAAAGAAAACATTAATAAGAGTGCCCAATGAAAGAACGTGAATTGAGAAGACAAACGGTAACGATTGACATTGTATTTACATTTTTTATGATCAATGTTCACTGAGAATCTAGAAACCGGAACAGAGTTCCACAAGCGAGAAGTGGGAGAGATGAAACTGTTAGCATAGAACTTACGGTTACATCTAACTATTTCTACTATAAAAATGATGTGACTTTGCCGCCTACCTAATATTGCGCTTAAATGTATAAAGTTTCGGTACCATAGTGAAAAGTTTGTCAGAACCATGAAAATATTTATAGAAAATCGCTAAAGATGGACAAATGTGCCCGCAATAAGACGTAGTCTCAAATTGACGGTTTTTCCATTGACAGTGTTTTTTCTTTGTTTTTTTGTTTTTGTTTCTTGTTTCTTTCTTTTTCTTTTTTTTTGGGGGGGTGGGGGGTTGTTGTTTTTTTCTTTGTTTTGTTTTTTTGTTTTTTTTGTTATTCTTTTTTTTGGGGGGGGGGGTAACACTAAAGCTTGCCGAAGAGTGAAGGTAGTTAAAAAGAGCGGTGTGATGCGGAAAAGCCCGTACTTTTGACACGACGTCTTTTGCGGGCTAATGTTTGCCATGTTTGCCGAAAAGGCTGGCATTTGACTACAGAAACAAAGTGGTCTAAAAAACTGCCACTTCACTGTTGAAGTCAAGTGATCCGCTCGTAAATGAAAAAAAAAAAAAAGATTTTTGCAATAAAAATATCCCTTTTACATTTATTTAAAATATTTTTTTCCGAAATATGTAAAAACAATTCGTTTAAAAACTGAGAAAAATTCTGAATTGTAAAAAAGAACATCAGTAGTATGAAGTTATAAATAAAGGGCAGATAACTCTTTTAAAAGTCATGGATCAATTTAACGCTGTATGTATCTTATGAAAAGAATCATCCATTTCAAAAAGATTTTAAAAATGTCTATATTTTTCGATTATGACCAACGCCGTGCTTAAAGAAATGCCTGTTTTTAAAATATATATTTTCTATTTTTTGCGAGCGAACGAGTTAACCTCAGTTGCGCCCAAACAGAGAAAACTTATTCGTATGCGATTTTTTTTTTCACTATGATAAATGGAACGTGCCATCACGAATATATACTGTTACGCGAGCTTGGATCGTCTGATATTACATCCGTTTGAGATCTTATCAGAGAGCACTTCTGAATGAAAGAAAAATTATGGCAATTTCAGAAAATAGGTCCAGGTTTTTCATTAAATGACCGTTCACATGCAATAAATGAAGATAAATCATATGGGCTCCTGTTGAAACAGACGCAGACAGGTTTTCTCACAAAACTATTCGTCCTGTTGGCGTTGTCCTTGATTTCTTGTAGCAAGTATTACTTCTTTTCATCTTAATGCTGTGGACGTACATATACGTCGTTGTTAAATTTGCGTTTCCAGCTGATGACTCATATGTATGCGTTATCAAGACATAGTCAAATGTCCGTTCCTAGCGTTTGAGCTATAAACCTACTAGCTCATAGTGGTATTTCAAAACCAGCGTAAGCATATGTCAGCGTACAGTGGGACCTGTTTCTTATTACATACTTTTATTTTATTATATGTTAGGAGGGATCGTCTAGCTTAGCCTGTACTGCAGTGTCTCCCATCAAGATCAAAATGGCGGCGCCCACGAGAAATCACCGTGTTAATAATTAAAAGGCTTCGTAGAGACAGTCATTTTATGTATATTTATATATATATATATATATATATATATATATATATATATATATATATATATATATATATATATATATATATATACTATGTTGGTGCAAAAATAATATCGTTTTCTTACGTAGTAACATATGTGAGAAAACGACATTATTCTTGCACCAAGCTAATATATATATATATATATATATATATATATATATATATATATATATATATATATATATATATATATCCTCCTTATATATATATATATATATATATATATATATATATCTTCTTTAGATTTACACATACGGATTACCTAGTTTTTCATAAACTAAATATATATACATATATATATATATCCTCCTTATATATATATATATATATATATCCTCCTTACATACATATATATATATATATATATCCTCCTTATATTTATATATATATATATATATATATATATATATATATATATATATATATAGATATAGATATATATATCCTCCTTAGATTTACCCATACGGATTACCTAGTTTTTCATAATCTATATATATATATATATATATATATATATATATTTGTTGGATTTTGTGGATTATGGGGCCAGATAAAGAAAATGTAACTACTGATCTATTTCATTCACGATAGGCACTACCTACCTGGTCTACCTATACGCGACGACCCTGATATATATATGGAGCCATGACTGAGGAGTAATGAAAAGAGAAAAAAAAAGGCACAGTACAATAAAATTGGAAAAGAAAAACACACGAATGTATACAGCATGGCGGTCGACAAAAAATAATTCCGTTCGGGTTAACTCGGTTCAGTAATGTTGTTCGAGAACCAAAATTTTATTTGATAACCGAGGCATTTTCATCTCAAATTTTCTGTTCGAAAACCGAATTGTTCGTCATATGAGACATTCGAGATGCGAGGTTGCACTGAATATAAAATTTCCTATAAAGGAGAATAACCCTCGATATTTGAAAAAGAGCGTTTGTAGATATATTGAGTCTGGACAGAGAAATCAACACTGCATGTTAAATCAGAGTTTCATGCGTTAATCGATCATCAGCTGAAGCAATTATAGAAATTCAATGGGTATTATTTTACTATAAAATTGCATTATAAATTATTTACAAGAGCAATTCATTAGAACTATTAAATGCATAAGAACTTATATTCATTTTAATGATTGCATATAAAATGATACGGCACATTCTTTTGTTAGAAAAAAGAACAGCAAATAACGCTGCATTTTAACCTTTTCAACCGTAGTGAGTTCAAATAATAACTCCCTTCACCCACTCCCTTCAAATTCAGAGGACCGAGGAAGAAGAGAGAAAGAAATTCGCGAACTTATGTGAAAACTTGTTTGAGCCAATGAAAACCTTGCCTTCATAAAAATTGCCCGATGAGATTAGAAGAAGGAAAGGAATTTGTGAGACTAAGCGAAATTGTTTTGGGGCAAATTGCCTTTACAGAAATTAACCGCTCAGCCAAGGAAAAGATGGAAATAAATTCGCGGGCCTGAGTGAAATTCCTTTTTGTTATGAAATGAGAAGAAAAATTAAATTAATCAGAGGAGAGTGTCTGAAGTCATGTGAAAGGTTTCCTTTCAGTTCCTCGCGACCAGCGTTGAAGCTCTCGCCAATGTAAAATTAATCACCAATTATATTATCAGTCTCTAACCGGCACGTGATACTTCAAAGAATTTTCTCTCAACAATCCAAGATAGCAAAGTATTTCAAACTATCTCTCTTCGTCTACTTTTGAACGTATGCAAACCATATATCCCTTCTGTGAGCAACGAACTCTCTTACTTTTGTTTTAAACATTTCTGAATGTTATCTTGTGTCAGATCATTTAAATCTGCTGCAGGAATTTACTTCAGAAATGCATTTAAAAGTTTGTTTTTTAATCCATCAAAACTTTCATTCACTTATATATAGATTGACACAACAAATTCTGGCAGAAGAAAAAAGAAATTTTAAAATATTAGGTTGGTGCAAAAATAATAACGTTTTCTCACATAGTAACATATGTTAGAAAACGTCACTATTTTTGCACCAACCTAATAATAATCATGGTTTACTCTAGCCCCGACATTATTTAACCTGTCATTTGTAGACACGGTTTCGGATTCGCCCCACTTTTATTATAGAGGGTGTTCCTAAAGTCTTGTCACCGCTAGATAATATAATTTTCTATTTCAACGCTCTGTGGGGGTACTATCAAGGAGAGAGTTTCACGTGAACGATACCAGAATACCCATCATTTGAAGGACTTCGTTCGGAGAGCCTTTGCAACAATGATCAAATCATAACTCCGTAAAATATCACAGAGGACATGGCGCCTCATCATTTTGGGTCACGAAAATAATGGTGTTCATACAGACCTTGCCTATGTGCGACAGCGTCAATGAAAGGGGATAGACTGAATCCAGTACATATGCTTCGTATTACTGTATTACTTGTTCGATTGTTTTCATTACTTTTTGGTAGGGGGGTGACAAGACTTTCGGACTACCCTGTCCAGTCAAAACAAGCATTTCTTATGGGAGGAAAATTATTTTTTTTAACTTTATTTCCCTAATGTTAGCCTTTAATCTTTGTGTTGAGCTTTGAAAATCAGGTGGGAAAATGTCTACGGTTATTATGTGTATAATATAAATTGTAAAAAAAGATAGACATTTAAAAAAAACCCTTTACTCTACAAATTCGTTGTAAATTATGTTACAATAGAAATGTATTACAACTTTAAAAAGGATTATTTACATTATTTGAGGTTGGACTCATATCCTCAACTTTACATTTCTGTTCGATGTTTCCCTGGATGTTACTTTTCGTGGTTAGCCATAAGAAATTGTAAATGTAGGACTACCTTACACTTAAGTAAAATAATAACAATAATAATATTTATTAAGAATTTATTGCAGGAAATATTACGGAATGTTATACGGAAACATTATTAACAATCCTGTATTTAATTACATAGCAAATAAATAAAAATATAAATTTTGATGCTATATTTCATTTGTTGTCAGGTATTTTTCCTTTTCTCCTTTGTTATTGGCAGCATTTTAGAATACATTGACTGCAATGCTAAGCTTCCTAAATTGAACAAGCTGAAGCTATTTCGTTTACGTGGTTACCTCTCTTTTCCATTGTTTTTAGATCGATTTCTTTCAGTCATTTTGATGGGCAACAGCGAAATTCTGAAATTTAGAATGATCTTATTCCATTTCAAAAAGAAAGCTTTTTTACAGGCTTTATTTTTTTTTATATTTTTTGTATTTTAAATTAATATACGATATAATAATGCTTTTGACAAAAAAAAAACTTAATGATTTCACTATAATTATGTGTTGTGACCAAGTAAATGCTTAAAGAGATAACAAAACAAATGTTTCAGATATATCATATATTAAACAGTAAGTACAACAGAAGAGTATTACACGACTAGTGAGTGTGTGTCGGTTAACCCAACGTTCAATCTATTCGACTGTTCATATTTAACAGTCCCACCACGAGAGATGTATGTGGCACAAGGCCGAGGACACCGTGGGTTCTCCGAGCCCGTAGGCTCAGTCAAAAATATTCCATTTGAAGCCGCATAAACGGGTTCGGGTCTGTCTACCTCCCCATACGAAACTGCCCTTCAACACAGCCTCGTCCGGGTTCCTCACTGCCGAAAGGCAGAGAGTTTGACAGCAGCTGCAAACAGTCACAGCCCGGCAGAACAATCTATTCGACTGTTAATATTTAACAGCCCCCACCATGAGGGATGTATGTAGCACAAGGCCGAGTTCTCCGAGCCCGTAGACTCGGCCAAAAGTATCCCCGTAGAACTCGCATGCGGGTTCGTGCCTTTCTACCTCCCCGGACGAAACTTTGCCCTTCGGCAATGCCTCCTCCAGGTTCCTCTCTGCCAAGGCAGAGAGTTCGACAGTTGAACAATCTAGTCGACTATTATATTTAACATCACCCCACCCCCGCGAGGGATATATGTGACACAAGGCCGAGTTTAGCGTGGGTTTTCCGAGCCCGTAGGCTTGGCCAAAAATATTCCCTTAGAACCCGCATAAATGATTTCAGGAACTGTCTACCACCCCGGACTAAACTTTTGCCCTTCGACAAAGCCTCGTCCGGGTTCCTTTCTGCCGAGGCAGAGAGTTTGACAGTTGAACAATCTGGTCGAATGTTCCCCCAAGGCCTTCTCTCCTACTAATCTAGGCGGGAGAGTCCAACATAGACTCTTTAGATGGAGGACACCATAACATTATGTAACAATAATGTAATATTCCACAGACAAATCTACGGTTTATGTTACC
>OZ010606.1:33435015-33475015 GCA_963932145.1 Acanthosepion lycidas
AATTAGCTTATCAAACGATTTTCGTCCGCACCTCATGTATCATGTCACTTATATGAGTCACCGGAAATGATGTCATTGCTTCAGATTCAATCTCTACCTTGAAGCGGCTACTCTTATTTTTTTTGTTTTCTTTCTTAACAAACGAGTATTTTTTATTCACACGCACGTACCAGCACTCACACACACACGCATATATATATATATATATATATATATATATATATATATATATATATATATATATATAATGTATTTGGGTAGTAATCCCTCTTTTATGCAAGTTTCGTTAAAAGCGACTGACAAGGCGTGGTGGTTGAGTTTTTTTATATAATTTCTCATATGTTCGTGTAATTGTTTTGTTTTTTTCAGGAAATAAATTATATAATAATTGTCCGAATATTTTACAAGCGCTTTCGGCTATACTTTTAGCTATCATCAAGGATAAATTTTATTTTATTTTTAACTAGATATATTTCATTGCTTTATGTATGCATATAGAGTTATAGGATTGTTTTATTTTCCAAACACAGTCAGCACATTGTGGCCGTGTTCATAGTTGATATTAGTGAGTGTTAGCCTTGTCTTTTATATTAATAATGCTTCCATTATTTTTACCTTTTTTTATATGTAGATGATGCTATTATATTATTAAATTATGAAGCATTATTAATTAAAAAAAAAAAAAGAAAAAACCAACAATCAATAATATCAACTATGAACACGGAGACAATATGCTGACCATGTTTGGAAAATAAAACATCCCCATAATTATAGATACATTCATAAAACAAGTTTAAAGTAAAATAAAATTCATCCTTGAGAATGGCTAAAATTATAGCCGAAAGCGCTTGGAAAACATTCGGACAATTATATAATTTATGTCTTGAAAATGAAAAAATATACAAATACATGCAAAATTATATAAAAAAAACTCAATCACCACACCTTGTCTGTCGTTTTAACGAAACATATATATATATATATATATATATATATATATATATATATATATATATATATATATATATATATATATACCCGCAATGGCTTTATCTTTTCTCCCAACATGTTTTTTGTTGTTGTTTGTTTGTTTTGTTTGGTTGTTGTCTGGCTACTTTCATAAATAATTCTATTGATTGCTTCTAGAAATTTCATTTGGGCCGGGATCAGTTACAAGTTGTTTTATCTATTTATTTATTTATCTATTTATTTTAATTCTGGACAAACCAGTCTCTGCAATGAATCAGAAAGAAAAGGTTAAACATATCTTTTGACAAATGATTGAGTAAATGTAACATTGAAAAAAAAAACGAA
Organism: Acanthosepion lycidas; assembly: GCA_963932145.1. Classification (NCBI taxonomy): domain Eukaryota; kingdom Metazoa; phylum Mollusca; class Cephalopoda; order Sepiida; family Sepiidae; genus Acanthosepion; species Acanthosepion lycidas. The sequence continues at coordinate 33,436,330 of OZ010606.1, forward strand.
AAGGAAACAGTCAAATCTCACTGACAGATGTCCATTTCGTATAACATTGTTTAAAATAATACTTCCGTCAGAGTGATCTCCCTTTATTTTGGACGTCAAAATGTGACACCGAAATTCGAAGGCGCATTGGAATAGCAAAAGATGTCTTCCAAAACCTAAGCAAAGTATTAAGAAACAGGAAAAGTGCTGAACTCCTATGTAATATCAGTTCTCCTATATGACATATATGAATGCTGAACAATTTCATCACAGTTGAAGAGAATGAAGGATAGATGGGATTCTACAGCAGGATGTTGAGAATACCATGAACGGAACATGTAATCAACAGGGAAGTTTTATTATCGCTTTCTCAACCAGTGAACTATAGGTTGGAGCAAATACTCAGATAGCAATATGTTGCATAGCGTTTGCAAAGCCTTAGAAATGTATTATGTTTCCTTGGCACATTATTGCTTGCGCAATCAGTAAACATTCAATTGGAGTAAATGGTCAGGTAGTAATATATTGCTAGCGTTAGCGAAATCTTAGAATTGTCTTTGAAATTTGCCTGGCCTATTACCCATTTTGCAATCAGTAAACTATAGATTGGAATAAAAACTCAGATACCAATATATTGCATAGCTTTAACAAAATCTTAGAAGTGTATTTGACGTTACCTTATTCCATTATCGTCTTTGCAATCAGTAAACAGTAGAATGAAACAAATGCCCAGATAGGAACATATTGCATAACGTTATCAAAATCTTAGAAGTGATTTCTTGCTCCATTATGGCTGTTGCAATCAGTAGAATGGAGCAAATATCCAGGTAGTAAGGTCTTGCATGGTTTTAGTAAAATATAAAAAGTGCTTGAGAACTTTTATTTGCTCTTTATTATTAGGTTGGTGCAAAAATAATGACGTGATAATGTCGTTTTTTAACGTATTTTTAAACGTCAAAAAACGACATTATTACGTCATTATTTTTGCACCAACTTAATACTTGTGTAATTATGGCATGTTCTTGAAAATCCTAGTGAACAGTCTGAACAAGACCAGTACGCGGAAGCCCTCGGTCACGATGACTTGTAACTTTGTGCTAGCATAACCATCGACGGCTTCCGAACAGTTTCGTCTACTCAATTTCAGTCACAAGTCTTGTGTCAACCCGTGATATGGTCTTCAGATATTTTTCAACGCTGCCGCGTGCTGGGATCTCTTCCCCAGGCAGACATCATCAAGGCGTTACCGCCGTGACAAATCTGTCAAGACGAGATTCGTGTCAGGTTTTTATAATTTGAATTCCGCCATACACCAACCGAAGTTATATATATATATATATATATATATATATATATGTATATATATATATATATATATATATATATATATATATAACAATATTAATTGCTCCTACAATTGCTACATTTCTCCATTTCACATCACCTGTATATCCATCTTGTATTAGAGAGGACAGGTTATGATATCCAGCTTATCAACATTTTAAGACACATCATCTACAGAAAGGAACATTGGTCAGCATTTAAAGACTTGTCTTTCACTCCTTTCTCGACAGAAAACAAAGTCATTTTGGAACAAGATAGTCATTGGCAATGCACAATGGATTTGTCATGGGAATCGAAAAACCAAATTAGATCCAGGATGAATTCAACATATGGACCGAACATGTGAGCAGCGGCAAAGTTTTAAAGAAAATAGAAACAAAAAGGAAACTTATACTCAACATCAGGAAGAGACAGATGAAATTTCTAGAGTACATAAGGAGGAGAGAGGGCTTCGAAAATTTGATACACACAACACAGATTGAAGGCAAGAGGGACAGAGGAAAACATAGTGAAATTGAATAAATGAATGGTGGAACAAGGTTTAGGAGAGATAATAAGACAATTTATTAAGAGCTACAAATGACAGGAAATTGTGGAGAGCCATAATCGCCTATGTCCTGAAAAGAGATGGCACATAAAGAAGAAATTGAACCTTTGAGTAATATGCGAGAAAAGATGAAGATTTAGAGAAAATAGAAACAAAGGAAACTCATACTTAACATCAGGAAGAGTCAGTTGACATTTCAATAATGAGGACAGAAGGCTTAGAAAATCTGATACTCACAGGACAGACTGAAAGCAAGAGGGACAGAAGAAAACAAAGGATAACCTACACAGTGAGCTTGAATAAATGGATGGCGGAACAAGGTTTGGGAGAAATAACAAAAAAACAATTAAATTTATAAAGAACTGTGAATGACAAGAAATTTTGGAGAGCCATGATCGCCCACGTCCTCGGCACATAGAAGAAGAATCTACTCTGAATCTATGAAATAAAATGAAATTTTCTTGAGAACGTCTTTATTAAGCATTACTAGAACTTGAACAAGTCATTACTACGTAACGTTGCATTGAGCTATTGGCGTGTTTGAATAACGCATCTCTAAAGAAAAGATATTTTTTCCTGGACAACGTTCTTTTTTATGACACTCTGAATTTATATGAATCTAACATTTTTTCCTCAGCAAATGACGGAAAATTTTGCATCAACCTAATATGACGAGATACACAATTTAGCTAAAAGGCAGTGGAAGGTCGTAAAATGGAAAATATTTGATGACTGAATAATGAGGCTATCAATTTTCTATGAAAAAAATATTTCTCTCCACCACCACCACCCAAATTATGGAAATCTTTGCATGTAGCAAAATTAAATGGTAACACAATTTATGTGAAAGTGGGTGGAAGATCACATATGCACAGGAAAATCATTTTGATGTTAGAATAAGGAGGCTATGAATACAATGTAATAAACGATTTTCAAAATGGTAGAAAATATTCTATCAGTTTTATCTAATTCATTAAAAAGGTAACGAAAGATGAGAAAATCGACAGTCAATTACTGAAAACCTCCTGACGAGCGAAATGAACAATTACAAAAACGTTCCTCTACGAAACTCTGGGCGTCGAAATACTAAATATAATATCTAAGTGACAAAATCTATTTCTATTAATAATATATATATATATATATAAAATTATGACAAACTGGAAAGTTTTTTTTTTTTTTTTTTACGCGTCTCATCTTGTCATATATATATATATATATATATATATATATATATATATATATTATGTAAAATAGACGGGATTTATATTTTAAATTTAAATTAAACGGGGATTAACGGTATTTTTTAAAGAAATAAATGAATTTAAAATTTATTTATTAGTAGATTTGTTATAAGTATCGAAAAACGAAGCAAACTTAATTTAGATCAAAGCAGAGGGCAAAGTACAACATCTCAGTCTGATCAGAATCAACGAGTGGATAAAATTTACTTTTGGTACGTCTTCATTATGTATTTCTGGAACCTGAACGTGTTCTTTGTTGATTTGCTGTCGTGAATGAATCCGGTTGATAAATATTTTTCCTGAGATCAATGTAAAAGCGTTCTGTGCTCCACTTGCTTTATGAGAGTCTAATTTAGAGATGATGTCTGATACCATCGACGGGGTTATGCACATCTCACTCAGTATAGCCTCATTTCTCGGGAGAAAATCAGATGTGGGTACACCGGACGAGTTGAGAGTTGAGTTGGGTGAGAATTTTCGAGCAAAGCATTCAGCCCTATAGGACGTTAGGACTTTGAATTGATTGAATAGAGGAGAGACTGAGGATTTACTGTAGATCATCACACTCTTGCAAAGCCGCCAATAATCTTTAGAGGTAAATTTCCGAGATGCAATACTTTGTTTCATCCTATCAGCAAACATTAACTTCATTGCTTCATTGAGGACACACTAGCACTCATTACGAGCAGAGACAAAGAAACGTTCCGGTACAGACGGAAGAAATGATTCCTTTGGGCTAAAGCGGCAAAGCAAGCAGGTGACAACCAAGGAGATGAATGCGATTTAACTTCATATTTTCTTGCTGGGATGAAAGACTCGATGCCGGCTTTTACCCAGGAGGAGACCGTAGACGCACATTTTTGAACAGGCTGATTAAAAACCACATTCCAAGCGACGTCGCGAAGGAAATCACAGGAAATCTGCGCGTTGATAACAGAAACATATTCTGTTAGTAGGAGATTCATAGCTAGAGGCGGGGTGGAAAGAGATGCTAAAAGACACTCCCACGTGATCAGGGTTACCAAGAGGCCAGAGCTGCGTAACGCAACAAGAATCAGAGATGGAGGTGAAACAGAGATCGAGAAAGGAAGCCGTAGCATCCGGGTTAATGGAAAAACGCGTTTGAAATCAGCCACTTGCGTGAGGAATTGAGCGATTGAAAAGTAAAGGATTTGGATGCCAGCGGGGTCAGTCATAGACTGTTTAAGCCACATGGTGTGGTGGGCGTTACAGTCACCAAAAACCGAAATATGTTTGTAAGCGGATGTAGAGAGACGAATTTGTCTATATTACCAGAAATGCTATCAAGTATACAACAGTCTTGAGAGGAAAGGGAACGGTAGAGAAAGAAGAGATAGCTTACTGAATTGAGAAGCGATAGACGGAGACACATATACGAATGGTCTGGAGATTCCAAAGAGAGTTCTCTTGCCAGCGGGAGATAATCACGGACATAAACTAGTGGAGCCTGAGGCCGAAGATTCTAATCTTGAGACAGTAACTCCCTCAATGTACTAAAAAGAGTCTGGTGATGGATACCGACGTGACAATGATCACGAGCGCTGTCGTATATGTACGCGTATCGGCAGCCGACATTAAACTGACCTTGGGACACATTGCATAACCATGTGGCGGCGAGTAAATAGAAGATCTGTTTTCCTCTTTAAACTCTGACGGAAGCCTAGTTTCGGAGATTTCAAAACAGTCACAACTTGATAAGAGGGTCCGTAATAAAAACGACAACACAATTTAGCCTGCTTATTTCTCTGGCGGCAGAAGTGATACTCCTGCTTTTTATTTGCACATAATATGTCCGACACGGTACTTCTTGAACAATGGCTGAAACAGTGCTTCCGTTTCCTTAGTTCCCGGTGACAAAAAAAACTTCATTACACTAAAAAGGGCTGGTTGGTGGGATATGGGCAATCTTTCGTCTTCGTCCTGTACGTATGGTACCCACATTAAACCGACCTTGTGTTACGTCCTACTACTGTGGAGAGGTAATTAAATTTCCTTACATATATATTAATATACAGATAAGCACACACATAATCACATATATTAATACATAAAGAGATTCAGCATGCATATGCGAAGTCTGTCTGGAAAGAATCCCACCAGCTAATATAAAAAAAGTGAACTACCGAGCATTTTTTTCTTTGTCATAAAATATTGAACTTCTATGTAATATCAGTCTTCCTATATGGCAGTGAATGCGTGATATTGTCCTCACAGATGAAGACGAGACTCAAGGCAGCAGAAATGCGGTTTTACAGAAAAAAAGGCTGAAAATACCATGGTCGGAACATGCAAGCAATAGGGAAGTTTTTAAAGAAAATGGGGACAAAATGAACACGTGAGCTTAGATTCAGAAAGAAACGGTTGAAATATCATAATGAGGAAAGAGGGTTTGGAGAATTGGACTCTCACAGGACATAATGAAGGCAAGATTAAAGAGCTTGTGAAAATGGATGGCACACAGGTATTGGAACGGAGAGTAAGGGGACAGACATTGCGAAGAACTACAAAAGATAGGAAGAGAGCCATGATCGCCCATGTCCTGAAGGAATACAGCACAACTTCGAAGTACTCCTCTTAGGATCTGACGTGCTTATCTTGTCCAATATGCAAAAGGCATCGTTATGATCGTTATCACTGGCTTAATGGTGTTCTTTGTTGAGCTCACTGTCTTAAAGTTTCTCTCTCCATGAGGGCAGATTTTAATTTTGGGATAAACCAGAAGTCACTAGGAACCAGGATCTGGATATCAGGGAACTGACAGACCTGGATAATACGATGTTTAAAACAAAAAACGCCAAATATGAAGGAAGAACAGAAAAGATATTCAAAATAACTGGATACTCTCCAAACAACCAATTCGTCCTGGGAAAGACGTTAAACTGCATCCGCGTCCTGGGTATGAAGGAAGAACAGAAAAGATATTCAAAATAACTGGATACTCTCCAAACAACCAATTCGTCCTGGGAAAGACGTTAAACTGCATCCGCGTCCTGGGTATGACGATAAATTACGTCCAGCAGCAAGGGGATTTTGAGGAGTGTGTAACCACCTCTTAATTGCTGGTGTTCCCAGGTCCACCTTGACCCTGGGTGGTACCACCTATTAGAGTCCCAGCTATGGGAAAATAGTTAACTATTACCAGCAATACTTTTTTGAAAAAAATATTACCAGAAACAGATTTTTGACAAAACAAAATATTACCAGCAATAAAAATTTTGTCGTCATTAAATAAACCACTGAGGTTGATATGTTGTAAAACAAAATAAACCAAACCAATCTAAACCAAAGAATATTCTATTCATACCAATCTGTCCTAAAAATCTTGTCGGTATTAAATGACCCATTGAGGTTGATATGTTGTAAAACAAAATACACCAAACCAAACCAAACAAACAATAGAATGCCAAGATCCTTTTTTTCTGATCTTCCACTGATTGCAGCCTACACGCGTGCAACATTCTCGATCGTTCTTTTTGTTGAAGGCTTTTCGGTGGGGGTGGGGAGACACTGTATTCGTGTTTATCATCTCACCTTTAGTCCCTTTCTCACCGCCATAACGTAGCTTCCCTGCGACTTTTCTATAAATACTTTCATGGCAATTGTTCTAATGAGCTTTCCTCTCCCTAGACTTTATGTATTTAAACGCGGTACTAGATTGGCATCTAGCTTTCATCATTTTACACTTGTACTGGCTAGATGTAACCGGAAGTTCTATTCTAGTAGTTTCGCACTTCTCGCCTATGGATTTTGCTTCTTGCTTTCCTGCCAACTGCAATCTATAAAAACCCTTGTGTCTTAGTGGCATTACCGTCTTGCTTGGGGTGAAATGAATAAAGAAAAACAACAAAGGTCTTTTCAATAAAACTGCCCCTATATCCGAGAACGATCCCGATTCAGTGTCGGAAGTAGCTGCATGCCTGTATCGTGTCATATTAACCATCGACTCCACAATGACGGTCTTCAACAAGTCTTTTGCATTGTAAGAACACTGAAGACAGTAATCCAAAGATTCAGTTTAAGAGAGTAAGGAAGTCACACGTTGGGTAGGAGGTGACATGATCGGGAATATTCTCGACCAGCAAGTCATGGGTCATATGGCAAGCAACAGGAACACGTCCGGATATCAGTCACCGATCCAGGGCTTGAGCATTGTGTCCAGTAACTCGACATACGCAGTGGCATTGTCCCTGGGGCAGTTCAAGGGGTGAAGAACAATATGCTATGGACCTCGTTGCTCACGACCCCCAGGACCATTAGGTAAAATTAGTGTGCATCGCCGTGATTACCATCGTGATAGATAGATAGATAGATAGATAGATAGATAGATAGATGTGAACAGAACGACATAGATAGATAGATAGATAGATAGGAACAGAACGAGATAGATAGATAGATAGATAGATAGATAGATAGATAGATAGATGTGAACAGAACGACATAAATAGATAGATAGATAGATAGATAGATAGATAGATAGATAGATAGATAGTGAGACTCTCAGTCTCCTTATCTATATATAGGCCACTAACAGATTAAGGAAGTGGGGGAAGAAGAAAAAAAAACACTTTTGTTTACGGCTAATACATTGGGTTATTTAAAGCCGTGACCTCTAAATTGCTTATTTAATTTATATATTTATTATGTTATTTATATATTTCGTTTATTTATTTACTTTCTGTATTTTTATTTCGTCTATTTTTGTTTGGTTCTTAGATTTTTTATTTGAAATAAAGTTTATGGGATGTAGGTTATGGAATTTTATTTCGTCATTTTGGGCACGACTAAGTTGTAGGTAGCGTACTAGTATTTTCGTAGGTGACTGCGGGCACAAGTGTGTATGTGTGTGTGTGTGTGTGTTTGGCTTTGATATACATAACGACACTTGAAAAGTGATAAGTATCCAGCACAGAGATGTGTGTATATGTGTTTGCGGGTGTGTGCGTGTATGTGGCTTTAATGTTTATTTCAATATACAGTGTAACCCGGATATAAGAGAGTTGTCGGAACCGGATACTAAGTCTCTTATATGCGGGTTTCTCTTATATCCGGGTTTGGTCTAATTTATATACATTAACACAGGCTGTAATTTGGGACCAGAGAAAATCTCTCTTATATCCGGGTTTCTCTTATATCCGGGTTACACTGTAGTTACTTAACGTCGCTTGAAAACTGATAAGGAGCACAGATCACACGTGTGTGGGGGGGGTTGTATGTGTGTGTGTGTGTGACTTTAATTACAACAATCCGTGAGCTAGAAATGAAACAAAGTTAGCGCATGCTAACTCGTGTTTGTAATAATTCTCGCTTGGTTTTCAATGAAAGAAAAACCTTCCGAGTTCATACGTCCGTTGCCTTTTTATTTACTTTTTTTTTTTTCTTTTTGCAAAACGAACTGCAGCCGTTTTCTCTAACAAATGGGCGAAAAAAATGTCTAGACCGAATGGTGGGATTCTCTCACCCTAATTTAAAAGCGACAGTCAGATACATTTGATGGGAAAATCTCTTCGCCTGTTTGTTATTATAAAAAAAAATAACATGAACGGCCAGCGGGAGGTGAAGGGATGCAGATTGTACTGTCCGAAGCTCCCATTCTCATACCGGAAGTGCTATTTCTCGGAATAAAATCAAACATCTTTAATAATTTAGTGCAAGCTATAAATAGTTTTGAAACTAATTTGAACAGCAGTCGCTAAGTATGTTTATGCACACACAGATACACAGATATATATACACACATATATATATATATATATATATATATATATATATATATATATATATATATATATACATACACATACGTATGTCTGTAAGCGTGTATGTGTGCGTAAATTATTTTCAGAAGGAGTGTAACTGTTAAAGAACAAAATGAATAAAAAGACAAGAGGAAAAACTATTCTTAGCCGACGTGTTTCATCCTCTGGGGGACTTTATCAAGGTAAATGTAGGATTTATTTTGTCGCCAGTGTTATCCTCTTGTGTTTTTATTCATATATATATATATATATATATATATATATATATATATATATATATATATATATTATCGTTTAAGTTCTAACGTTATTTTTAGTGAATACCCTTATTTGGTATCGACTAAAAATAATGTTTAAAAGTGATAAAGTCTGTCGGATTAATAAATACATTACATCTTTAGAAGTATATATATATATATATATATATATATATATATATATATATATATATATATATAAGGTGCGATGGATAAATTGTCGTCTAAATTATGCAAAAGTGAATCTCTCATTTGAACAGATATATTTATCAAAATTATCGGACCTGTAACCTACACGAAACTGTCATTTGGTCTGACGTGCTATAGCATTTAGCTACAGAGGAAGCGACTGGTTAGCCAACTAACAGTTCCGTGTAGGATACAGGTTCTATTCCTGTTGGAGGACATATTTTCTATGAAAATTTCTCGGACATTCAGGCCGGTAAATGTTGTTTAATACTGTTTATTATAAACGGAGTATTTACTTAAATATTTGTATCTATAAAAAAAAAAGCAATGTATAAACAGAAAATATGTGTGCGTGTGTGTATGTGTGTGTGTGTGTGTGTGTGTTTAACCCTACGGACTCCACGGCCTCACCACGCTAGGCGTTACTGTTGTCATTTGTATTTCTGCTAGACTCGCTGCTTTCATATTAATTCCTGGCGAGTGGGTGGCGAAAAGAGATGTATTCATACCTTGCTAAAGGTGTTTGGGCAAAAACGAACGCTATGGCTTCGGCTGAAATGCGGACTGAATACACCAATCCCAAGTACCATACAAATAACCATTACTTTATGAGCATATCTGGGCGACAGATATATTCCTTTTGAAAAAAACGTGAAAAGGAACAGTAAGTTCGGGCTCATCGAAAGAAAAGAAATCAACATTTTGTAAATCAAACTGTGTGAAACAGTCTCTTAATGGGAAATAATCAACAAACGTTATTTTTATGTATACTAAATAGTTCTTTTAAATGTATTCAAGAGCACTCCTATATACATAAAAAGCAATATACAAAACAAACATATATAAAGGGTGTTTCATTAAGACGGATTATATATAAGGGTGTTTCATTAAGACGGATCAAAGTCAGCAATAAATAAATCAATGTTATTGATGAAAATTTATTTATTTCTCTATGGGATCATGTTATTTAAGTCATGGCAATTATGAGTGAAAAATAATATCACCCAAATGTCCACCAAATCTGAAAGCAAAAGAAAGAAAATCATTAGACGCTTAAACTTAATTCACATTTAAAATCGGTCCAAGTTATTGGAATACCCTTATATATTTGGTAGAACAACGAAACTTTAAGTTGCACTTCGAACATAACCAGTGTTCTTCTTGCTTGCCTTTTTCTAGAATTCTTAGAATCCGCCCCAATTAAACATATCTTACCTAACAGCTCTACTTACCTGAGATACATAGATGATGTCCTCTTACTTTATCTCCAAGATACAAACCTATTAATCATAATAACAAAATTCAATAAGGTTGAACCGACCATCGAATTCACACACGAACTTGAAACAAACAACTCTCTTCCTTTCCCTGATATTTTATTTATACGCAACAATGATAAATTAGATTTTAAATTTTAACAAAAACCCACAAACAAAAATGACCCAATCAATTTCTATTTGCAACATAACCACAGAATAAAATCTGGACTAATCATAGGATTTTACCTAAGAGGCCTTAGGATATGCAGCCCTGAATAACTACATGAAGAAGAGAAATATATAGCGAAAACATTCAAAGTTCTCCACTACCCACACCATTTCATCCTCAACGCTAAAAAACGAGCTCACAAAATCCATATAACAAAAAAAAAAAAAAAAATAATTCCAAAAATTACACAAACTTCATAATATTGCCCTCCAACACCCTTTCAACTAAACTCGCAAACGAATTAGCCATCCTTAACACTAAGATCGTTACCACCACATCCAAGACAATTGGGGATATAATCAGCAAAAAAAATAAATCAAACACTATCTCGAAAGCCGGAATTCATCAGATAAATTGTCTTACAGTACAAAACATTTACGTGGGGAAGACATCACCTGATCTAAAAACCCGTATCTATGAACACAAGAGGGACTTGCGTTTAGACATACATTCTAACACTCTTGTCTTACATCGAAAGGACGTGGTACATAGCATTGAATTCACTAATGCCAGCCTAATTTATAAAAAAAAAAACATAACTCTTTAAGGAGAAAATATTATGAAAACATATTTATAGCATTACTACCAGCTATAAATATTCGCTTAAAACATTATATCACATCACCATCTTCTGCAGATCCATTATTCATGAATCTAACAACTAGTTCAACTGTTTATGCGTGGCATGTTATTTTACTCCTGGGAGTGATCTACGAAGTCTACAAATGGTGCAAGAGTGAGATTTTCGAAGCAAGGTGGATGTTAATGATGAGAATGGTGTTTTTATCTTGCTTCCCTCAGACGCTAAAGACAATCCAAGGTCACCTGCTCAAAAGACTCTTATATATATATATATATATATATATATATATATATATATATATATATCGTTGGCTTTATCTCATATCCAATAACTTAATTTCTTCTTTTCTGATCGCTTTCTTTATGGTGATGGAGTTAATGACTAAGTAGACCAATTTTTGCATGGTAGAGGCATTGGCTACATAGTAATGTTGGTGGAGGACGAAGTCGATTTTGTTGAGGCTTTCTCTCTTGTCGTTTGACATCTTCCTTTTCTTTTTTAGTGGTTTCGAAGTTTTGCTTCTGATGGTGATGGAGCGTCGCCAGTTGGTACGGTCTCGTAGTTGCGTTTCAAACGATTTAGTCCAATGGCTTTCAGTGTTGTTTTGAATTGATGCCTGTATCTTCGAAGAGAGCAAACCCCATGGTCTTTTCCTTGAAATGGGTTCACTGAATAAGACCTGACGTGTAATTATATATATATATATTCGAAAATTATAATATAAATATGTAATAAAATCACTATAAAAATAGCCATTTTGTTTCAACACTTCTGGTGTCTTATCAAGTGATGCTGTTGAATGTGACATTAAACACCATCACTTGATAAGACACCAGAAGTGTTGAAACAAAATGGCTACATATTTATGGTATAATTTTCGAATAAATAACTATATTTGCTCTACTCTGTGTTGAGCACTCTTTTAAGAATAGTATTTGTTGGTTATTCGAATTTATTCCGTATACACCAATCCTATACTTATATATATATATATATATATATATATATATATATATATATATATATATATATATATATATACAAAAGAATTACTTAACTGTAATTTTCCCCGACTCTCAAGAGGTTAATCCGTATATTAAATATTTCCAATCGTAATAAATATCCGTTTCTTTTTTCTTTTTCTTTTTTTTTTTTCCAATTTTCATATTTGCCACTTTTTTTAGCTCCGTTATGGATGTGCGCGTAATTATATTTTTACATGTGTTCATGTGTTCATTCATAAACGTAATTGTTTTTCAATTGTATATTCTATAGTTGTTATTTTTCATTTTTATTTTTGTTTGTATGTATATCTTACATTTTTTTCTATTTATATGTATGTATTGTATTGTGTTTATTATATTATGGTATATTATTATGTAATTTATATTATTTTTGTTGTATTTATCATGTTATAAATTGATAATATGTAAGCTTCAAAGTAAATATCAAAATGTCTGCATTTACCTATTAATTCATTTTTCTTGTTTAATTTGATTATTGAAATTTATTATATAAAACTTTTCTTCTAAGCACAGTCTACATTTTCTATTATTAATATTATATGGTGGTACTTTTTTTATGATCCCCTATTTGATTTTAGTTGATACCTATTTTATTTTTGACTACATATATATTTTAGTAATATTTTGTTATTTGCGTATCTGTTAATTATAAATAACATTTTATGATTATTAAATCTTTCGTTAAAAGTTTTCAGTTGCTCCTCTATAATTTTTTCTTCTGTGATAATATTATTTGATGCAATTGCTTTATATATTATATTATTAGTTAGACATTTATTATTAAGTTGGCAGTTGTTTTTATTTCGACAGTGACAATTATTGTTGCTATTTTGCAGAGTTTTCTCATTGTAATTGCTATTATTTTTGTTTAACATTTTTTATTATGTTTATTTAGTATTTTACTTTATTCATACAACTGATTTTAATTGTGTTTTTAATAATGATTTTTGATAGTTTACTATTTTTAGGGAAGTTTTTTCAGTTATTTTAAAAAATAAATTCCTATTTTTGTTTTAATTATATTATTATAAGGTGGATTAAATCAAACCATATTACTTTTTCTTTTGTTTTTGTATGTATTATTGTTAGTTGTGCATTTTAATTTATTCGAATAACTACATTTTCTTAATGCTGAATCATATATATATATATATATATATATATATATATATATATATATATTCATTAAAAAGTGTTATTGCTAGAATTAGTTGCAATTCTTTTACTAATAGATATTGGTATATGCTTAAATACATTAGGTGGGTGATTTGAATTTTTGTTCATATCTAATAGATTATTATTTGCTTTCCTATATGGTCTGTATGCATTATTATTTAAATTAAAGTTTATGTCGAGAAAATTTACGATTTTTAGATTAGATTTTATGTCTATTGTAAATCCTAATTTGTTATTTTGTGATATTTTGTGTTTTTCTATCATTACAATTTTTTACTATTATTATGCCATCATTTCTATATAAACTTATATCCTTTTTATTAATGTCATTTCATAAATTATATCCCTATAAGTTAGCACATTTCTGCGCCATCATATATGTGTGTGTGTGTATTTAGGCAGCATATTTTCAAATTTAGACATACTATGTCTGTTTATTTTTGTTTTAATCCTTTTGAGTCCACGAATCAATTTCTTGGTAACCATAGAAAATAGATTAAGAAAAATACCAAAATTTTATTTCAAATAATTTTTATTTTCCCACGTACTTTCAGTCTCATCTGACACCATATTCATGGTGTTAAATTGTTTGTGTATGTGTATACATATTTCTGTAAATTCAAAACATTTTACTGTTCGTCTTCGTTTTTTATCGTTCTATATTAATTTCAAATTCCAGAATTTTTTTCCACGCAATGGAGGCAACTTCCGTATTTCTTAATGTATTTATTTATTATTATTATTATAATTATTATTATTAACTTTGCTACTACAAACATTTAAGAACCTTATTGCTATACTCATAGTTGACTATTTATTTTTGGCTTTAAATCTCTTATATTAATGGCTTCTAGAATTTTAAGTTTTTGCTTATTATTATTTTGGCGTAATATAGATGTATTTTCAACTAATATCTGTCTAAACTGTCAATGTGAACATTGAGTGTACATTTAAATGCTGTAAGATTGAACTATGCTCATCCAAGTGAAATGTAAGCCTTATCGACAGCATCGTCGTTGTAATATCAACATACGTATTAACATCTTTATCAGAGATGCAATCTCCCAAAAAAGATCTAAATTGATACACGTTTACCTGTCGTAAAATTATAGTTGACGGAGAACTGTTTTTGACAACTAGATTGGTTGTTTTAAATTTACTAGTATGCAACCAACCTCGCTTTTTTACTTGGATCAGTGGGGGATATAGTAGTGTTTGTTAGTCTTTTTACATTTTTTTTCCTCCTGGTTATAATGAGAATGCATTTGATTACGGTTTAGTAATTTGGTATGTTTAGAGTTATTTGGTGATGTACTGTATTCATTTTGATTAATGTTAATATTCCTAATAGCTTGTCTAATTTGTTCATCAACGACGTAATTAGGAAAGGCATTATTAATGGGGGTTTGTTTAATATTTTTTTAATTCAGTATATATATGGACCTTAATTCCTCAGTTAATGATTTATATCCATAAAAATTCCCCCTATTACATCATTAAATTATTTGAGCTTTAGCAAAAATATATATTTTTAATCATTTCACCCCAAGAAAGTTAGTAAAGTTACTAAAATGCAGAGAGGGGAGGGGGTACTGTGTGTTAGAAAAGACGAGAAAAATATTAAGGAAAAAGAACAATAAAAAAAACAAACAATCCACTAAGATACATGTGGGAAAGAATATGAGAAAAAAAAACTACTATTAAGGAGAGAGGACAATTTTGTTGAAGAATTTGATTTGTACGGTTTATTAAGTTTCGTATAATAGCTATTTTGTAATAATTAAAACATTCACTATTATAGTTGAGAGTACACGTGTTTGCGATTGTTGTTTTTATATGGAGAGATACTAAATGCATTATTATTATTACTATGTAAAAGTACTTGGAAAAATAAAAATCATTTGAAAGAAAATGTTGGTATTTTTCTTAATCCATTTTCTACGACTACCAAGATATTGATTCGTGAACTCGAAAGGATTAAAACAAAAATAAACAGGCAGAGTATGTCAAAATTATTTAACCAAACCTGTTTCTTAGGACACATCTAAGGAGAAAAACAGCCCTGTAAGAGGGAAAAGGATGAGGAAAAGGCAATAAAATTTGGGTACCATGATCAAGGGATTCGTGATTCTCGCACAGAGGTCATTAAACTAGATTTGAAATTTAGCCCAGTTAAATAAAAAAGACACTATTCAATACCAAGCACTGACGAAGGCTCCATGAATAGTCAAAGATATTGTGACTTGTTAAAAAAACATACCATAAAAAGTGAAAAAGTATGCTAAGAAACAAATATTCATACACATACAAATTTTAGTTTATTGTATTTCCAAATAATATATAAACATACTTTTCATATAATTAACTGTACACAGATGCATAATAACTAAATATGCATAGAAAACAGAAAAGATTTTGATTTAATAGAAATAAATCCCATTTATCCATTTTAACGGGTGAAAAAAGTATTCGTACAATACAAATTTCAGATTTTAAAACTTTTAAATTGTTTTAATACTCTAGATTATTCAAGTGGAATATTCCAGAATTTTCTAATAATGTTATCAGTAGTTATTTTTAGCCTAAAAAATACAAACAGAACAGTCTATAATTGATATTCGTGCAAGAAGGTTATCATCATAGCAAGAGGTAAACAATTGACAAATTCGCCAAAAGAGCTGGAAAGAAAGATAAGATCTGGAAAGAAAGATAAGATCTGGAAAGAAAGTTAAGATCTGGAAAGAAAATAAAAGTTACAGGAAAATCACCAAAGAAGAGGGGGGGGATTTTTTTTAGTTATTAGTTCGACAGATTTTTATTACTTATTCTACGAGTAACCACTAAAAATAATGTTTAACTAAAAATGTGTGTGTGCGCGCGAATGCATATATGAGTGCATTATACATAAACGGGTGCATACGGGTATATATAAATAGTGATATGTACGAGTACGTGATTACAGATATACTTATATTAATTTTTAAAAATGCTTCTATGATATGTATATACATGCATGCGTATGTGCGTCGTGTGGGCGCAGCTATCTATCAAAAGCATGTATATTTATACATGTATATGAAAAATAAAAACGGGGTCTAATATATACAGCGGGGAGGGAATAAATATTCGTACACTTGAAAAATTGTATTTTTATAAATGTAAAAGCCTTAAATAAAACAAATCTCAGCGCATTTTATGTATCAAGACACATACTATTAAAAAATAATAAACTTAATTAATTCTTATTCTAACAGAAATTAATGCATTTTTTAAACTCTAACTGGTGAAAAAAGTATTCGTAAAAATCAAGTATTAGAATAAGATAAACAATTAATTATGAAAAAAGTATATACTAGAATGTTTCAGTAATGTTATCAGTAATTATAGTTAACGCTATTAGCCATTATCAGAGCATTCTACAATTTCTAGTCTTACAAGAAGGTTCTAATAATGCCTAAAGGTAAAGAATTGACTATTTCACAAAAACAACACATTTTGTCTCTTTGGAAAGATGGGAACAGTTACAGAACGATTTCTAACAACCTGAATATTCCTTTTACTACAATTGCTTCGTTTATTGCAAGGTTTAAAACTCATAACAGCGTCGAAAACCAAAGACGTACAGGTGCTCCGAGGAAGATTTCTCTAAGATCAGCAAGGATATTAGGATGCCAGATCCAACAAAATCCACAGGTTACCCGAGAAGAGCTGCAGGAACATCTGCGTGCATTAGGGATTAAACTAACCAAGCATACAATAAGTAATGAACTACACAAAAACAGTCTGAAATCACGCATCCCAAGGAAGACTCCACTCCTCTTGAAACAACACACAGATGCTAGGCTAAAATTTGTTAGAGAGCATAAGGATAAAGAATATTCGTTTTGGGAAAAAGTACTATGGACAGATGAATCTAAAATAGAGTTGTTTGATCATAATTATCGAAATCATGTGTGGAAGAAGGAAACTGTAAAGTTTGGTTGTGGCAGTATCATGATCTGGGGCTGTTTTTCTACAAAAGGTGTTGGCAGAATATCAATAATAGATGGCAAGATGAATGCCGAAAGCTACCAGAAAATCCTGCAAGACAATTTAATGCTTTCCTTTGAGAAACTTCGGCTACCTCCTGATTGGGTTTTCCAACTGGATAATGATCCTAAGCATACCGCTAGATCTACAAGGAAATGGTTAGCTGAAAGTAACGTTGATGTCTTGCAATGGCCAAGTCAGTCCCCAGACTTGAACCCAATCGAGAATTTATGGCGATATTTGAAAATTCAAATTGGGCAAAGAGCACCAACAAATATTAAGAATTTGAAGACACTATGCCAAGAAGAATGGGACAAAATACCACTCAATGTGTGCAAATCATTAGTTGAGACGTACAGGAATAGATTGGTAGCTGTTGAACTCAATAAAGGATATTCCACAAAGTAATAATTTAAGTTAATATGCTTTTTTTGTTTTGTACGAATACTTTTTTCATCAGTTAAAATGAAAAAATGCACTAATTTCTGTTAGAATAAGAATTAATTAAGTTTATTACTATTTTTTAATAAAATGTGTTTTTACACATAAAATGTATCACAATTTGTTTTAGTTAAGAAGATTAATGAAGGATGAGGAAACACAGAGGTAATTTTAACGAAACACTGTAAAGAATTTATTTACGAATTTACACGCTTGAAGTAGTGCAAGTTTCGGGATAATAAATCAATTCTTAAAGTCCTTAACTTTCAACAAGTTGGCATGAAGAGGAAATGCTCATACAACAGATTAAATGATCTGACACAAAATGTATAAGACAAAGGTAAGAGTGTTTACTGTTCACCGAGGGGATATATGATTGCATACGTTCAAAAGAAAACAAAGAGAGATAGTTTGAAATACTTAGCTTACTTAGATTGTTGAAAAAAAATTCTTTGAAGTATCGCGTGCTTGGTTAGTATTCGATAATATAATGGCCGATTACTTTTACACTGACGAGTATTTCAATGCTGGTCACCAGGAACTGAAACGGAACTTTTCACATGACTTCCAACACTCGTCTTTGATTAATTTAATTTTTCTCTTCATTTTATATCAAAAAAGAATTTCGCTCGAGAATTTATTTCCTCCTTCTTCTTGGCTGACAGACTAATTTCTGTAAAGGCAAGGTTTTCATTGGTCGAAAAACAATTTCACATAAGCTCGCAAATTCTTTTCCTTCTTCTTCTCACTCTTTCAAATTTTAAGGAAGTGGGTGAAGGGAATTATTATTATTTCTCAAAGTCACCACCACTAGATCACAGTAACACATTTTTAGTCAGCACATATAGACTCATTAATATTTATTTACGCGCTATAATCAAATTTCGACATTACATGGAGCCATAATGGTTGACATGTCGTAAAATTCACTAATCCCGTCCATTCTTAATATAATAAATGACTTGTGCAAATAAAGTCATTTCTTTTCTTAATATTTTCAATTTTATTTTTCATTTCTTATATATATATATATATATATATATATATAATTTTAACATTTTTCTGAATCCTCCCACGATACTCAGGAATATCTTTTCGTCTTTCATTTAAGTGACGACTGTCGATTTCGGAACTAACAAAATGTTATCCGGAACAAAGTAAGGGAGATAACTTTCTTTTAATCCATTTTTTTTTTTCTTTTCATTTTAAAATTATTATTTATTTATTTGGTTGAACCAGCTCGGACATTCATGAGTCCGTCACGCTAACCATCATGGTCTTGCATCAAGGTCGGAAGGTCATTGGGTGGTACTCTCTGTTATAACATAGCTGGTCAATGCATGTATTAGGTTGGTGCAAAAATAATGTCGTTTTCTGACATATGTTACTATGTGAGAAAACGACATTATTTTCGCACCAACCTAATAGTTGCTAGGCGACCAACCCGCCTTACACCAAGGTTAGGTGTCCCGAACAGCAGACCACTCGCAAGTTCTTGTTTTGATCACTAGCAGTGTCCCGCAAAGTGCATTCTGCGTTAGCGTAAGATTGTAGAAATATCAGGGATGGTCCAAGTTAAGGTTCCATGAATCTTAGACTCTAAGTGTTTTTATTAAGTTAATGTCCAAGCAGTGATACCATTTTGATTTGAACACCTCATTTACCGTGGCTGGAAAAAATTTCCATACATTAGCAATCCCGTTTGTTAACGTTATGAATGATGATTAGCAATAAAAAATATTGCTAGTATTGTATGATGATTAGCAATAGAATTGTTAGCAAGATTACCTTGAAAACTAATACGCCTGTATACTGGAGAGATCGATCCTCACAAGATACTTTTGTTATGGCCTTGTGGCAGACTAAGCTTACTTTTCTTAACAATCTGGAAGTTTCAAAATCATTGGAGAAGTAAACACATAGACAGAAATGTGTGTATGCATATCTATTTTGGTAATATAATATGCATATATATATATATATATATATATATATATATATATATATATATATATATATATATATATATATATATATAAGGCACAAACACCAATATTCCATGGTTATAATTTATTACATTGGAATCGAAATCACGATGCCCTTCATCAGACCTACAAATTAAAAAAGAAATGGTCTGATGAATTGGATCGTGATTACGATTCTAATGTAATATAGTCATGGAATATTAGTGTTTGAGCCTTTTATATTATATTCTTGCTCTGTATTGTACATTGAATTCTACCTGTATTTTATCCTTTTGGAAAAACATTTATATATATATATATATATATATATATATATATATATATATATATATATATATATATATATATATATATATATATATATATATATATATATATATATATATATATATATATATATATATATATATATATATATATATATATATATATATATATATATATATATATGATGTAAAATATATTTTCTGTTTATACACATTTACCGGCCTGAATATTCGAAAAATTCCGCAGAATATATCCGTAGTGGGTACCGGTTCGATTCCTGTCGGAGAGCACATATTTTCTACGAAATTTCTCGAATATTCTGACAGGTAAATGTAATTAATGCTGTTTAATTAAAACAAAGCATTTACTTAAATACATTATATCTATAAAAATAACGTATAAACAGAAAATCTATTAAATAACTGTTGAACTTAATCCATTTCATTATATATATATATATATATTACACACACATACACACACATATATATATATATATATATATATATTAGCCATATATATATATATATTAGCCATATATATATATATATATATATATATATATTAGCCATATATATATATATATATATATATATATATATATATATTAGCCATATATATATATATATATATATATATATATATATATTAGCCATATATATATATATATATTATATATATATATATATATATTAGCCATTATTAGCCATATATTAGCCATATATCGGGCTACTTACCTCTCTTAGCCAAACATGACCACCTAAATCGTCACGGCCACGGACTCGGAGTCTACATTAAGGTCGAATATCCCTGTGGCAGGGACGTAAAAAACAAGGAACCTGTATACGTGCTTCTTCGTGGCACTTCTCCATAGTACCATTCACCTTTGCCTTCTACCGTCTTCAGGATGAACGGACGGTAATCTTCGACCGAGTATCTGAGAAGATTGACAATACCCTCGCTCAATTCCACTTGGACAGCTTTCATATCTGCGGTGATTTCAATATTCACCATTAAGAGTGGCTAGTCCACTCCAACAAAACCGATGTTGAAAGCAGATTTTGCAGAAACTTCTCCGTCGCCTATGAACTAACCCAGATCATTGGAGAACCTACCCGGTCCTGGACACGATATAACATCAGGAAAACCTCAGAGGCCGCTTCCTAAACTCCTGTCCTGACAAATGTCTATCAAAAACCAGCTTACCCTGAAGATCCCTATAGGTTAAAACTATGTAGGTAGTTTCTGGCTAACTAGGATTTTTTATACACTGCTCTGCTTTAGGGTATTGAGGATTTTACGTTTTTACTTATTTACTCGATTGGTGTTTTTTCCTTAGGACTAAAAATTACGATATTGGGCGATTTTTTTCGGCCTACTCAGATGTTTTTAGTCCTTTCTTTTTTTTTCAAAATTTTTTCCCAAATACCTATTTGTTTTAATATATTTTTATTTACAAATTGTGTTATCCGAGCTTTTTTTTTTACACCAACCTAGTATAGTTATCAATGGGCACCTCGGCGTAGTGTAATGGTTAGCAAGCTTGTCTTGCTATATCAGTTACAACTGAAAAATGAGTTCGATCCTCACTAGATGCCCCATACATTCGGCCTTGTGCCACATCTAAGCTACGCTTGGAAAATAACTATATATATATATATATATATATTCAAGCGTGTACTGTTTGGTTAAATAATTTAGATTTTCAGACGTATTGTGTCTGTTTATTTTTGTTTTAACCTTTTCCAGTCCACTTTAGAAAATTGATCAAGAAAAATTCCAAAATTTTCTTTCAAATAATTTTTATTAAATTTTATCGCGTATTTTCAATCTATCCCTAGACCATCTTCAGGGGTCGAATTTCTGTGGATGTGTGCGTGAACATCGTAAAATTCAGAATATTTACACTGCTATGCAAGGGAGGTAACTTAATGGCTTTTGAAGTTATAGTTAAGTAAGTGTTTAAGAAATTATTTTATACTTTGTTGGTGTACTCGTATTTGACTTTATTCATTTTTTGGCCGCAATTATCTTATATAAGGGCTTCCAGAATTTTAAGTTTTTGCTTATTATTATATTGGTTGTATTTTCGACTAATATCTGTCTAAACTGCGAATGTGTACATGCGTGTTCTTTTAAATGCTCTGATATTGAGCTGTGATCGTTTAAGTGAAGTAAATAGTTACAATACGTCTAAATTATTTAACCGAACATGCTTGAATGAAAATATGCCGCATATATATATATATATATATATATATATATATATATATATATATATATATATAGCCAGGTTTAAGATAAGAACAAATGGAGCATAATTCCACTGTCCGTGGTATTTAATTTGAAGAAAAGCTCAATACAGAGTAGACCTTCATATTATTTATTAAATAGATTAAAATAAAAACATGCTATATATATATATATATATATATATATATATACATACATACATACATACATACATACATACAGAGAGAGAGAGCGGGAGAGAGAATTAATACAAATATAAAGTTTATCACTTAGCTGATTGGTGTTATCTTCAGCATCCCGTCTCCAGAGTTTCATAGACGGGCCCTCCAGCAATCACTCAGTCCACTCATGAGGGGCATCAACAATTAACTGTTATGGAGTATTTATCGTAAATTATTTCGTTGTATCATAGAGACATAAGTTTATATTAAATACATAATAAGGACTACACTTTAAATTATATGTTTGGTCAAATTTTTGGTTAGTCGATCAGGCCCAAATTTTCAGCACCTTTTCAACACCACCTCAAAATACACGGATATTTACGCATTGATTATGGTCCGTTATGTCCAAATACCATATAACCCTTAAAAATAATGTTAAAATAATGTTTGCCAAAAACTGTAAATACAGTATAACCCGGATATAAGAGAGTTGTCGGGACCTGAGAAGTCTCTTATATCCGGGTTTATCTTATATCCGGGTTTGGTCTGTTATACATACATTAACACAGGCTCTAATTTGGGACCAGAGAAAATCTATCTTATATCCGGGTTTCTCTTATATCTGGGTCTCTTATATCCGGGTTACACTGTATATAAATCATTGCATTCCAACAAGAACTGAAAGTTAGAAATGAAGTCAGCTGCCTTTCAAAGGGAGAAAACTCAACAAATATTTACCGTTAAGCTATGAATTAATTCCCTTGCAACCGTCAGTCCCTCTGAAAAGCCATGAATTCTCTGTGTGTGTGTGTCTGTGTGTGTGTGTGTGTGTGGCACAAGTAGCACCAATGTGGATCAACCCTTTCCCCACAGACAAAACGTTGCTAGCCTCTTGCTACTCTGCCACTATTTTCGTGACAGATGTTTGAGCGAACCACATTCCTTTGTTCCACTAGTTCATAACTTCACAGCTAGGTCCCACCATGCCACATATACTGAATCGATTCATTCTCACTCCCTTCGTTTAAGCCCTAGGGCATCTCGACGTGGCTAGAGCAATTACGACTGAATAATGAGTTCGATCCTCAATGGGAACTCCACATTTTTAGCC
Source organism: Acanthosepion lycidas (assembly GCA_963932145.1). NCBI lineage: Eukaryota > Metazoa > Mollusca > Cephalopoda > Sepiida > Sepiidae > Acanthosepion > Acanthosepion lycidas. Next base: position 33,460,189 of record OZ010606.1, read on the forward strand.
TTGTGTCACATCTTAGCTACGCTTAGAAAATCATGTCAGGGCACCTCGACTTGGTGCAATGATTAGCAAACATGACTCGCTAAACCAGTTAAAACAGAATAGTGAGTTCGACCCTCACTAGGTGCTCCGTAGTTTGGGCCTTGTGCTACGCTTAGAAAAAGGCACTCCGGCGTAGTGTAATGGTTAGCAAGCTTGTCTCGCTAGAGTAGTTACGAGCAAGTATTGAGTTCGATCCTCACTGGATGCTCCACGCTTTCGGCCTTGTGTTAAGCTACGCTTAGAGAATCATTTGGGCACTTCGACATGGTGTAATGGTTAACAAGTCACGCTATATCAGTAACATCTGAATAGTGAATTCGATCCTGTAGGACAATGACCTTGTCGTGGATCTAAGAAAGCTGCGTGAATATTTTAATGTTTAACTGTAAATGAAACCTGCAATATCCACAAACATAAAATCTAAATAAAAATCAAATAATAACAATATTCAATTACGACAAAAAGGATATGTTTGGAACAAAAAATAAATTTTTATATGCAGAATATTACAATTTTGTTTTGTAAAGATGTGTGCGAAAGCTTGATCAGAGTATTTTCAAGAGAAATTTCCTTGTTGCTGGTTTGGAAATGTTTCGTGTGTTTGTAATGTAGTTTGGAAAATTTCCTACGTACGTGCATGTGTGCGTGTGTCCATGTTTTCAGCGTTCGACCGCAGTTTCCTTTAAGGTTACATTTATTCGTGGGTGAATGAAATCAAGAAAGAAAAGAGAAAGAACTAATTTGATATTTATAATTAACGTAATCACGTGACAGGCTTCTGGAAAAAGAAGCGGGAAAACTTGACTTGGTCACGCGCTGGAAAAAGACTTGTACGTGGGTGGATTGCAACGCCCACTTGTGTGCTTATTGACCACTTAGAAGTTGAGATTTCCTGAAAATATTTATGAAGCCGGCTAAGCTCTTTGATCCACTTTCTGCGCAGATTTGTACAAAATTCAACATTGATAAGAAAGTGGTATCGGGATGCTAAAACCTAGTGGATGTTGGTTCGCGAATTTGGTGACATCGTAATTGTGAGTTCAGTGGGGAAAAGGGCGAGCAATAACTGAGCAGTACTAAAAAATAAGAACTAGACGAAATATCCCTAAACGTGAAAAGTGAAACGATGACTGTCTACCTCTGTAAATTAAATAAAGGATTCAGTTCGGAATTCCCTGTAGATTACCCGGATGAAGGCCGAAGTCCAAAATGGCGTATACGCTGTACTTGCAGCAACAAAGATTATAAATAATAACAAATAATGCACCATTTAAATTTCCCAATCATTTTTTTTTCTTTTACGTGCCAAGACCTTTCGGAATATCGGGGATCACGGATTGTTTCAATCATTTTTTTCTCTAAGTAATATTTAGACCTTTTACAATTCCCCTTTGTATCTGTTCTGTCATTACTTTACACAAGCTTGTTACATAGGTTACTCACTGTCTCCCCCTACTCGACTTGAATATGTGCTGTAAGCAGGTACGGGGCAAGCGTATCTTTGATACACCCCCAACTCTAATACATGTGACTTTTCATAAGGTCAGTCAGTCAGTTAAGTGCCACACGTGATACATGCTTGGGCGACCATATATACATGACTGATGAGGCAGATATTTTGCAGTAGGTTGCCATTTCTTTCTACGATGTAAAGAACCTGCGGTATAAAGAACGCAAGGCTAAAGAACCCAGTATGTTCTGCTATTCAAGGGGGGAAGAGAAAGATTCATACCTTTCCCAAGAGTATTTGTGCGTAACTGAATCTAATGAACTCGACTCGAATTCGAACTCGGCTCTCCGAGACGATATCCAATTACACCACAACTTACATCCTAAGTCATTCCATCTTAAATAAATCAACAATGTTTTGCAGTAATTTTTAATATCAGCTCGAGATTTTTATAGTTAAAAAGTTGAATAATTTTAACACATTCAACATTATGATAAAAATTAGTGGATTTTATGGGTTTTTTTTTTTTTTTTTTTTTTTTTTTAGACTTAAGACAAATTTGCAGATTTGAACAGAAGAAAAAGACCCCAGAATGAAGTCAAAATCCGTTTAATTTTTCCATCCTTTATTAGTAAATTGTACTTACTTTAATTAGTAACGTATATAAATGTAGGTAGAAAAAAAAGAGAAAATGTTGATAATATAACTAGGGTTACAGAGCACTGCTCGGGGCCCCAATCAGGCTTCTACTGCTCGGTGTTTTCCGACCTTGGATACATCTTCCCCATGTAAATCAAACATTTGTTGTATTTAAAGTAGTTTCATGTGTCGTACCTTATCAGATGCCTTTGTATAATCTATAAAATACTAATCTTTCTGCATTTGTATAGTTCACTCTAATAGCTTACTGCTTATAGAACGCATTTCTTGTTACGCCGTCTTTAACAATGCTACAGTGTTCTTGCCCTGTTTCCAGTCTAATTCGCCTACTAGCTCTCTTCGAATGCTAATAATAAGTTTATTCATATGGTTCATTCGTGACACTGGGATTATCCGGGGGTGATCAAACAAAAAGGGAAAAAAAGAATGAAGGAAAGAGTCTAATAACTGTGTTGTAACCTAGGTAAGGCTACTGAATAGAATAATCAAACGAAGGTTGGCACTGAACAATACTTAGGACAAGAATAACACATATAAGATTCGCCAGCGGCGCGTAGAAGTAGTCAACTGCTAGAAGTGAGTCAAATGAAGTCCACAATGAATCTCTAACTGCAGACCAACATACAGTATCTACTACTGTATTTATGTGAATGGGGACATACCCATTATCGTCCGTAGGTATGCTACAACAGTTCGCAGAAAGATAGAAAGAAAATTAAAAACGAAATGCGTTGAAAAATCATGTTCAAAGTAGTAAGTGAACTTCCGAGTGGTTCCAAGGAGAATCGAACCCAAATTTAACTAGACTGAATTCAGTATGATTGAGTAAAACCAAGACTACACGTTCTTCCCCACTTCCCGTCGATGAGAAAGTGGCCATTAATGTATCCTCGAGGATATCAAATAGAGAAAAATATATGTTGTCGATAAAGAAACCCGGGTGGTCACCGAAATAACATTAATATGGACAAAAATCTAGGAAAAACCATCTGGTTTGAATTGGTCACACAGAAGAAAAGTGACCCTACAAGCATAAAGATAGGCCTGAAGGGTTCGTTCATTTTAATTTCTGTGACAATCGTTAAGAAAATCTTATATTCGACATTAATTCAGATTCCTTTGGATACAAGTGATAAAGAAAAATTAATTACTATTTTGAAGTGACCGTGGTCAAAAAAGCTGTGAGGTCTTGTTGACTCAGAAAATTTTTGAACCGAGAAAGATAACTTTTGTTTTTATCACTAAAAGTGATTGGGAATTTTTTCTTGAGATTGGTTGGCATGGTTGGGGACGGGTTCATCTGGATAGGCTCCGAATAAATTTCTGACTTTTGAAAATCACAGCATGAGACAAACTGATGAAGACAGATTAATAACTGAAAATCCCTTTCCGTCTATGCATTTTGAAAGTTTGATTTTGTCACGGGACGGTGTGTTAGCCCTCGGGGTAGGTTGAGGTTAGATTCCAATAAAGTGGGAGAAGGAAGAGAGAGAGAGTGATTAGTACCGCCTATATGGAGCGATGGTACGAGATAAAACGTGAAGGAAGTTGGAGTCAGGGGACGACTTGGCTCTTCTGACCACTATAAAAAGGATGATGGAAAACCACCCGAGTAAACATTTTGAGAATATGAAATTTTAGAAAAAGATAGATGCTAAAGGTGGAAGACAACCGAACGCAGACCCTGGTCAGCCCCACCCGTGCTGAACGAAGGAATCCATATACTACTGGAATTTACATCGTTCGCCGAGACCTTCTGGCCAAGACCTTGTGCTGACACTGAAAACCATAACTGAGAAATTTGAATTACTACTAACACAAGCTGCAAAGGGGATTCCAGTGTCATTTAACAGTAAGTGGAAATGGTTAAAACTGCCGTATACAACAAATCATATATAAAGCAAATCGTTGTTACATTTTTAATCCGAATTGAGTTTTTATTCCAAAGAATTCCTTTTGTGTAGCTCCCAGCTGTCGAACCGTCTTCACTTCAGTTTGCTTCATCAGCGATCTTTTCACCTTCTAAGATAAAAAAAACACAACGTGACAGAGGAGTGAATGGTCGTGAACAGTCAAATGCCAGCTAAGTCGAGAGGAACCTTGCCTATCATCACGATACCAGCGACAAACAAGCCACGCGTTAATGAGTGAGGACTTAGCTGGATAATAACCACGGTGGTTTGAAGGAACTTGAAAACCAACACGGCATATAGAGCGAAATTATTGGTTGCCGTTGACGAGAAGTGACTCGTGGGGTTACACATTAAACTGATTGCCCGATGAAGTTCTCATTCATTGGCACATTTGCTTCTTTGGCATCGCTATCAAAATAAAACTAGATGTCTTCCGGTATTTCACCGTTGTCATATATATCATTTATTATTTCGGTAATTTTATTTATCCCGAAAGCTTCTATAGATAACAGCACCTCTATTAAGATCCCATGTGGGTCTGCTGTTTTGTTCACGTTCATTTTGGCCAATGCCGATCTTACCTCTGATTTTAATACAACTGGTCCTTGCAAGAATTTATTGTAGGTTTCGCTCCTGTTGTCATGGAAGAACTTTCCGATGTATTTATTCCTTCTTTGAAGTATCATTTCTTTAACTTTTATGAGCGTTCCGTTTTTAGGCTTTAATTATCCTATCAAAGGGTACGTTTTTGTTTTGCTATTTCTTTTATATCTTTATCTATGTCTGCTTTCCGTAATGTTTCTAATACTACACATTTTTTAATGAGTCACTCATTTTTACCGTAAAGAAAGAAATAAACAAAAATGAATTATAATGTCAAAAATAATTATCATTATCATTAATTCACTCTCTCTAAACCAATGAGAATCAACCCCACTTTTCTCCCTTACACACACACAAACAAGTGACATTCTCACTATCGGACAATCAGTGAACACGGACAGGCCGTCGATACGTGCGTCAAGTAAAATCCCACTTCCTTTTCCTTTTTCAGGTCATCATAGTACATTTCGTGTATTTTCCAACTAAATTATCTGGACACTCATTTTACACATCTATATAAAAAAACATATGAGAAAGACTGCAATCTAAAATATGTTTCGGTTTTAAACAACCTACAATGGGTTGATAAGACATAAAAAAAACAAATTAGTCAATCAAGACAAAACATTGCTCTACGGAAAAACGAGCGATAACTTTTTTTTCTTTTCCGCCTACAATGTGCCTTATCATGGAGCAGTGCTTACCAATTTAATATTCTAGAACAAAGTACGGTACTGCTACACTGAATTTGATTCTCTACGTTCCATAATAGAGTTATAACCTTGTGTCAGACTTGGCTAAGTTTATAAACGACAAAAATTATTAATTTGTTTAGGATTATTATAATATTTGTGCCGTTCAAAAGAAGAATGAATGAAGAAAATACTATTATAAAAATGATTATCCAATGAAGAGAACTGAAGATTTTTGTCTTAGAAAATGTGTCTACAGTACATTAACTAGTAAGAAAAAATTTCTGGGATGAGGAGTTATCATTATTTACTCTATTTATATTCGGATGGGTGTCATTATCTTTGTTGTTATCACAATGTTTCGGCTTTTGTATCCTCCGATTTTTCTCAAGTGTATATATTGATCTGGGTAACTTGTGTAGTGAACTTCACCACATTTATTTAACTTAGATTAGGAAACCAAACTGACGTGAAGAAAAAAAGGATAAGCCAAAGACATCATTACACATAAAATTTCTATTTAACAAGATGTACAAACAAGGATGTGAAAGAAAAGCATGCATTGAGTAAAACAAGAGTTGTCTCTCTTTAACTATCAATTGTTCCAAAGTTCACTGAAAGCAATAATGTTGTAATAGTTTCTGGTAATAAATGTTTTCAACAGTTTTGCTGTGTAAAAAAATAGATTATGTGAGTATAGGGAATATTCAGCATGTGAGTGTTGGTGTGAGTGCGAAGATTGGCGCATGGTTTCAACTGTCGTGGATTTCTTTGGCAGCTGAGGTCTCACTGGTTTACTAAGAATTTTCTTTGCTTAAATAGGTGATCATCTGCGCAGAAAGAATCACTCTTCACGTGCAGGCTATCTGATTGGTTGGCATTGACCAATCAGCGAGCGAGCTTTGGGGAGACTCACGAAAATTTTCTGGGATCCGATTCTCCCAAAAATGCACGAAATCGACTAGTATAAAAATAGCGATTATAAAATTGTTGCATTAGACAGCAGTGTTGATTTATTATCCAATGAATGATTGTTGTATAATTTGAATTTGCATAAGTATGTATGCGTAAAGTGTTGATTAGTACGTCGGGTTGATCAATTATAGAATGTACTGCTTCTTGAGTGTTGTGGTCACCAATGTTGAATGGGTCAAATAGATAATGCGGCTGCGTGTTGAGAAGGTAATCAACATTCATACATAATACTTAAAATATCAAGGAAAAAGAACAATGAGAACCAATTTTGTTTAACGAAGAAATATGTATATTAAATTCAACAATAATACAAAGTAGTTGTAATATGAGTGAAAAGAGGAGAAAAAAGTAGCTTCCCCTTGACTGTAAGGAAATGTCTTAAAGAAGATTTGTCTGAGTAAATGTTCAGAGTTCAATGTTGGAAATAGAATATTTCTTTCAGAAAATTGTTCAGTAGTTGCAACTTACAAAGTTGATTTAACTTGGTTTGTCCACTGAGAACTGGTGGTGTGTCACATAAGGTTCCGTAGTGTGTATGTACGTGCGGAGTGAGTAGGATGAAATACACGAGCGTGTAGTGGTGCTGTAAGGATTGTTGGCTAGGGTCATCGTGAATATAATCAAGAAGGAAAGCTGTGTTCTTGTAAAACAACACCCCACATGAATCATGTACAACATACACGAGAGAAAAATAATCAAGCTCAGTGAACATTAATAAAATATTGTATTAACAATGATATACAAAAATCAACAATAGTATAAAGAAAGTTGCTTCCCTTTTTCCGTAATAAAAAGGGTAAGTTTAGCTAATTAATGTTGAGTACAATGTTGAATGTTATTTAACTACAAGTCCAATTGAAGTCTTAGCTAAATAAAGAATAATTCCACAGTGTGTTACCAGTGTAGAAAGATATAATGTTCATGAGTGATATCAATAGGAATTAGTATGATTACTCGAATGAGTAATAATTAAGAATTAAAATGTCACAAGAATATGCACCGTGCTGTATTCTCCAAGAATTGAACTGCTACTGGCTGTTGGCTAACAGCGAGAGGGTTTATATAGTTACTCATAGGATCCAGTGAGCTTGGCGCCAAAAATATAGAAAGATATTAAAATACGCGATTGATCAGGAAATGGACCAATCCGTGATTTTAGAGAAAAATTCAAATCCCGTGCGATGGCAAAATTGTCATATAATAAGTATCATATATTTATGAACCAATGACATTAAAGAAAGCGGGGGTGTGGCACATGTAAGTGATCACTACAAGCGAATAAATGAGAACTATTGTCTTTGGGTACCTCGACTGTGGTTCTGAAATTACTACTACTGGTTTTTTGGAATGCATCCAATATTTATACTATCTGGAGTGGCTCCCAGCAGAGACGCTGTAGTACATTTTTGAATATACATGGTAAAATATCCGGTTGGACGGAAAATGGACCAATCAGCGATTTTGTAGCAAAGCTTGTTTTGAACAAAGTGTAGGAACAAATTTACTATGGTGGAATGCGATAGATAAATTGTCCTGTTATTTTTTAGTATGTATTTATTGACCAATTAGAATTGGAGGAAATGTAGGCGTGGCACTACATGTATGATGATGATGATCGTCACACTTGCACTCAGTGGAAACGGCCGAGCAATACTGAACAGTACTAATAAAAATGATAACTAGACGATATCCCTTGATATGAGCAGCGGAACAAGAACAGACTATTGCCATAGATTAAATAAAAACTAAAAAGGGTTCAGTTCAGAATTCCCAGAAAGACCGGAAGGTACAACGGCCGAAACGTTGTGATATCAACAACAAAAGGTGAGGACAATAGTCCGAATATAAATAATAGTGTAAATAAAAATAAAAAAAAAACAGTAGAATATTTTTCCAGTAGTATAGGAAGATACTCGAGTAAATAACAACACCACTTCCACCAAATGTGAGTAAAAAACTGCAACTTGTTTGCCTGACAAACCGAAAAGAACTCAAAAACGGGAAAAGGAGTAGCCAGAGTTACCTCCCTTGGTAAAAAAAAAACCATATTAATGACAGGTGAAATATGTTTTTTTTATCTTGAAACTTTTAGCTAGTTCAATGGGTTCAATAACGGAGACTCGTTTTTTTTTTTTTTTTTTTTTTGTTATTATTATTATTTTTTGTTGTTGTTAGGAAGTGGCGACAACAGAAATACATGTTCGGTTCAAGACTTTTATTCCAACTCCCAAATTTAATAACAAAAAAGTAAGACATCAAAAAAGGGACATAACTTTGGTCCCGGAAGTACTTTGTCATCGATACTACTAATTAAAATTAATTAATTAATAATAGATACTAATGTGCCCATGCCGTTAAAAATGACGGCAATTCTTTAAAACAGTTTTACTAATGAAAAGCAATGAAACAAAAACAGTCTTGAAATAAATGTACTGAGATTCAAATAAATCCTGAATCCGCAACTAAAAGATAGAGACCAACAAACCAATAAACTGTTTAATGAATTCCTTTCCCTTTATTTGTTTTTAGACGTTCAATGTGTGATGATATGATTCATTGATGACTCTTTCAGGCATTAAAAATCGGTAAATATTGGTTTTGTTACCCGTGTGTAGTGATTTTTGCAAGGAAAGTCTGTAAAAGAAGTAAATAGGCCAAATTTTCTTATTACGCCGACCAACAAGAAGTCCGATTTTTTTCCTTGTCGATAACTCCAAAACGGTAAGGTTTCTTCATGATTTAATTGTTAATTCGAGTTCAGAATGTACATTTGCACGAAATTATGACGATTTTGGAAAAATGTTAAGGGATATTAGCACATGGATAACAAAACCAATATTTACCTAAAAAAATCTTCTTTTTTTTTTTTTGCTCAATATCTTTTCATGTTAGAAATTCGGCAAAAAGTCTTGAATACGGACCATAATTAGCAAGTTAAGATTTATATATTGTTTATTGTTTTTAATATATTTACAAATATTTTTTTTATTTTTTTGAAATATTCAGATATATATTCCCGTTCATGGGAATGCTTGTTGGCTTCTTTTTTTCTGAGAAAACTCTTTAGATGAAGCCAGTTATTCTAGACTGAAGATTCATGTAAAAATCAACAAAATTGTTTCCATATAACTGTCGGTAGGAGTAATGGATAACAGCTCGGATTGAGGAATCAGACAGCTAAGTTTGAATTCCTGTCAAATCCATTACATTCGCTTACATGCTAATACTGTTGGGAAAAGTATGAATCCTCTTCTTCTCCTGCCAGCTATGCTGTTGGCAACTGGTCTACCGCAGAAAGAAATAGCAACCTACTGCAGAAAAATATCTGCCTCATCAGTTGTGTATTGAAAGATACGTGATTGCCTAAGCATGTATCACGCATGGCACATAACTGAACTGTGGGCAAATTTGTAGATAATGACTCAGTGACAAATTTTATTTTAAAAAATGCATTATTCATGGCATTAAAAAAACTGATTATTACAAAAATAGAAAAAATAAGAAAACTCTACCATTAAGAAAATGTCAATCTTAGTTCAATCCCAGGTACAGCCTGGCCTCCTCAGTCAGGAATCTGTGAACGTGCTTGGTATGGTGAGGGATTGTCCCCAGGAATATAAATCAAGAAAAATATTGCCTCAGGTAAACAGTGGAGGCTAGGCTGTGCCCAAGACCCAACTAAGATTGGCAATATCTCCTAAACAGTACGGTTTCCTCAATTTTTATTGTGATTTTTATAATAATCAGTTTTTTTTTACACCATGAATAATGCATTTTTTTAAAAATTGGTCACTGGGACATTATCTTCAACTTTACCTTGTCAGAGTTAGCTCCTCCTTTGCTCCTTAAACCGGAAGAGAACAGATCATTTCGACCTTGACCTTTCGGTTGTGCTCCCTACATGCTGTTAACCTGAGGTAGAGACTAGCAAGTTACATTTCAGTTTAGTTATATTATGAACCTAGTCGTAATATGCTTCTAGGAATTTTTAGGCCTTGGTTTTCTTTTTGCTAAGCTCTCCTCATTTTTTACATAGACTTTACTGTGTTAGCTTACCAATTCTCTTGCTAGTTTCCCTTACCACAAGACAGTGACTTCTCGCTAAATGTAGGGTTGGCAACTGAAACGTCGGTACGCAGGCTCCTGGCCTCCGTGGCCAGGACGTTGATCACCGGGCTGTGTATTAAGTTATGCTCCCATTTCTTTTTGTCTGCCAACTTGACGATAGTTGGAAACTTTCTTTCTCTCTCTACTTCGCCTCTCGCTTCTGGCTCCTTGCCAATGTTCGACTCTCGGCATTCCATCCCTACTGGCTGCCTGCACGTTGTCCATAACCTTTCCCGTACACTACGTTTGTAATTATTACGGGAGGTTACTAATATTGGACTCGACCGGCAGACATGCAACGCCTGCACTGGACTTTTGACATGCCTGAACAACATCGCAACGCCAGCTCCTCTTTCCTTCCCAACACGTCAAGTTAGCATCCCAGCAACGACCAACATCAACCTCAATCTACAATGACCAGCAGCGATTATCTGCAACGACCAACATCAACTTCAACTGCAACGACCACCTGCAACAACCAACAGCGATCATCTGCATGACCAGCAGCGATCACCTGTAAGAGCCAACCTCGACCATCAATGCCTGCACCGGAACATCTCATCTCTACCGTTCCGACCACCTTTATTTCTTTATTACTTTTCTAGAATAAATTAGCTTATATCTTATATATCCTCGTTCTGTCGTCTATGTTGTTTCACCTTGTCAGATTTAACATCTTCGAAAATGTTAGCGGGCCACTTGTAACCTCATCACCCTTTTGTGATATGGGGGCACTCAAGGGGTCTGCTACAATCTAACTGTAACCCAGATTATTTAGTCAATTATAATTGGACCAAATATCATTAATGTTCATAGAATTGTGGTGAGTACAAAATAACTCCTTTTACACACTCCCTTCAAATTCAGGACTTGTCGGAGTTAGCTCCTCCTTAATTTCCAAATTGTTCACTAGTGGTCGCTCTCCCTACACTATAAATACTGCGCAACTTCTTGCCTCATTCTCTTTTTTACTTTGCATTTCAGCGGACACATTTAAAAATGTGATCTCTCACAGAAATCCGCATTTTCAACCACTTATGGGAAAACTCCATGAAGCACACATACACGTACATACGAACATTCAACAAAATGCAAACTCTTTATGTTCAACACAAACACAAATGTTGATGTCTTTGTCACTTGTAAATTTGTTGTTTGATACATATATTTGTTGACATATATATATATCGGTCTTGTTTGTTTTCTTTACATCTTCGGTTGGACTCAATTTGAGTCCGCCATTGTTCTTATAGTTGGACCTTCTAGTAGGAATAAACGGCACATGTTCCTAATTTAACAACACGTAAACACACGGTCCTCTACAAACTGATGAAAAAGACAGAAAGAAATTTGCGAGCATGTGTGAAATTTTCTTTGGACCAATGAAAACCTTGTCTTCACAGGAATTAGCCATTGATCCAAGAAAGAAAAAGAAAAGAAAACAGCAAGCCTATACAAAATCCTTTTTGATATAAAATAAGGAAAAAAAATAAATCAACAAGAAGAGAGTGTCTGAAATCATGTGAAAAGTTTCATTTTTGTTTATGCATCCAGCATTCAGATTTTTTCCAGTGTCAAATTACTCGCTAATTATATTATTGGCCTAAAAAAAGCATTTGGTACTTCAAAGAACTTTATTTCAAAAATCCAAGGAAGCTACATATTTCAAACCATCTCTCTTCATCCACTTTTTAAAAATATGCAACCATATATCCCTTCTGTTATAACAACAAACTCTCTTAGCTTTGTTGTTAAACATTGTTTTAATATTATTTTGTGCCAGATCATTTAATCTGTTGTATAAACATTTTCTCTTCATGATAATTTGTTGAAAACTAACTTTAAAAATTTCTGATTTATTTTCCTGAAACAAACTACTGACACAATTTCAAGGGCGTAAATTCATAAATAAATTCCTTATCTTGTTTTGTTAAAATTACCCATGTGTTTCCTTGTCATTAACATTCTCAATTAATCTTCTTGGTGTGGGTAAAACAATTGTTCTTTTTAACCCTGAGGTTCAACGCCACTATAATCTGGTGACCCTTGACTTGCCACTATAGAACTTTGTGTTATGAATAATCAAGAGTGGTTTCCTCTTGTTTTGTTACTATTCACTTTGAGAGAGCTATTTCTGTTTACTGGGACTATATAAGGACACTATACACAAACCTTGTTTTCTCAGTTGAATAAGTTTCTTAATGCCTACACCTGCATACTTTTGTTATTACACCTGTTTCAACACACCTTTAGATGACTGCTTCTAGAGTGCTTCTTGATCTATCGAGAAACAAATTCTAGAAAATAATTAAATTCTTCAGAATTTTTTTAATTCCACCAAATTTCTTTCAATTCCACCAGTGTTGATGAATTTTATTTATTATTTTTTTTTTAACAATCAATATTTAATCAATCACTACTATTTTCTCTGGGCCTCCAATTTTATCACCACAGTTTTTTTTTTTTTTTCAGTGAAATAGAAGCTCTCATCCCCCCCCCAAAAAAAAATCTGCCCCAGTCAATTACTGTTTGCTTCAAGTAACTGTTATTTATATTAGATTGTTTATTTACAAGAATAATTTTGTATTTACAACATTCCAAAGACTCATACAATTAGAACTAATGCAATATTTATCATTTACCAGTTTATAAAGAAATAAATGTGGAAACTATTTTTTGTTCATAAATTTATAAACATTTACTAAATTATATAAATAATTTGCAAATCAACCATAAGGGCACCGTTATTTACCAATTTATAAAGTTCAAATCAATTGGAAGTTGGTCGATGATTTGCCAACCATTTCAATAAACAAATAGTGTAAATAAACAATCTAATAAATAAATTTATTATTTTTGTTGTCATTTCTCAAGAACAAAGAAAATGCATAAATTCACTTTCATACATTTAGCTTTTTATTACAATTTTAATAATCGTTTTTTAAAATAATAAACATTGTTGAAGCACGAAGGTAGTTATAAAAGTGGGTGTCATGGGAAAAAAAACTGTCCTTTTGATACTGCATCTTTTTGCTGGCATGTTTATCCATGTCTGCCAGATTTTTCCATTTTGTCATTCTCACATTGTTCTGATATATAAAAACTTATATATCCTATTCTCCCTTAAATAAATGATGTAAAACTCAACTTACATGATCTGTTTTTATTACAAATTCTTACAAAACCTCATTTGCCTCTGTAAGATTTTATTATGCAAATCAAGGGTTGTTCATCGTAACTAAATATTATAGTTATTCATATTTGCTTTTTTTTTTTAATTTCAGGCACATAAAGATTGTCATGGGTCATAAGCAGAGACAGTGCATACTACTATTGAACCTCCCAAATGGGTGGGGGGCAAGTCTGATTGGGGGCCCTAGGCAGTGCTCTGTGACCCATGCTACCTTATTAACATTTGCTTTTTTTTTATCTACATTTATATACATTACAAATTAAACAAAGCACAACTGACTATTAAAGGATGTAAAATCTTTCACAGATTTTGATGTCATTCTGGGGTCATTTGGGGGGGGGGTACAAATCCATGAATATGTTTTGCTCATAAATCTCAAGCTAATGTTAAAAATTGCCACTAAACATTGTTGATTTATTTAAGATGGAATAATCTATTATGACATGTCTCTAATTTGTATTTAGATACATTGTATTTATTTTCAATTTTTCTCGAATTGTTCACCTTTATTACATATGATCCATTATTGCACATAATTAGCTTAAAATAAAATTTGTATTTTATATGATTACTGCCTTATAAAAATTGAGATATAATAGAGTGGGGGCTCTCCATAGCATAGATTCAGGTTGGGGAGATGAGACAGTTGCACCAGCCCTGATGACATCCATATGAGAGTCTCGATCTAACAAGGCTACTTAAAAACATGACTCGAGTTTTCATGTTAATGTTTTGGTTTTGTGAAAAAAAAATCTCCAATGAAAGACACTGTTGTAATGAGAAAGCTTGCTGTCACTTAATCTCAAATGAAAATTGGGGGAGGATGCTCGATATCGTAGATGGTCGGCGGGTCATAGATTTGGGGAGGGCAAGATCTTTGCACCAGTTCTTGTTGTAAGAATGATGCAATGTCAAAATACTAACAAGATATTATAACGTTATTGCATAATGACAACACAATATTGGAAATTGCAAAAAAGTTGAACAGAGATCGCACATTAAATTTGTTTTGACCTAGTTGTCATGTCTGTTAAAATATGTTATGATCTAGGTGACATAAGAAAAAAAATACATGAGACAAATTTGTGTTATTGTTTGTCTAAGATTTAAATAAAAATATACATGGACAACAAAGATTGGAAGGGATAAGGGAGAGAATGAGAAGATACAGACTAAGAGTGAAAGAAGAGTTTAT
>OZ010606.1:33480015-33615015 GCA_963932145.1 Acanthosepion lycidas
ATTTTTAGCCGGTACATTTTTTTTTTTTTTTTTTTCCGTTTTTTTTGAATTTTTAAACAGTAAAAAAAAAAATTACTGTTACCCACATGGATGATTTATTTATCTTTATTCCGGATTGATTTAAAAAAACAAAACAAAAAAAAACTTTAAAACTAATAGTTAACGTTTCAGGGCGAAGAATTTTTTTTTATGCATAGCTCAAGTTAAAAGCCAGGATGTCTGACATTTTAACTGGGGAGCCCTGATTTTATTTAACCGAATAAGATCAGCTGATCACAACCAGCCGAACAGCCTACAAAAAAAAAAAATGAGAAGCAGGAATTTAAAAGAAAAGAACAGTTTGACCCACATTCAAGTTTTGTGGGAGAAGAAAATATGTCATTTATTTCACCCACGGGTTGATGCCAAGAATTTTATTTATTCCATCGCAAGGAATATTTTTATTTATGATAATCAATGTAAAAAAAAAAAACAGTATCTTTATTCTTTTTGTACAATTGTCAAATAATGTTGCTTCTCTCATTGTTAAATTAATGAAAGTATTTTTGTGCTGGTGGTTAGTGAGTCTGAAATTATTCACGGTCTTGTAAGAAGTTGAAGTCTCGTATCTCTTCTTCACAGTTCACGATATTAATTTTTTTTTTTTTTTTTTTTTTTTTAATAGGATACATCTGCCTTATATTTTATAATTGTTGCAAGGGTTCCTGCTTTAGAGAGAATTTCTTTCTCCCCCCGAATATTCTTCTAAGTAGTCACGGAGCTAACTTATTTGTCTGCCTCACAATTAGAAAATCTGAAAGACATATTGGGTACAAGTGAGATCAAACCACTCCCGGGGAAATACTAGTCACTAGTATTCCACTAGTAACTAGTGGAATATTGAATTTTATTTTGGTTAAAATAACGGTAACCTAATCATCTGCTGGTATTGCTGTTTAATTTGTAGCTCAAAAATGCGGCCTTCTTTCAGTTAGTTTAAGCAGAAGCTATTCGTTTTTTTTTTTTTTTTTTTTTTTTTTTTTTTAAGCCTTTGTTTTGCTTTTCTGAGATTGTATTTTCTTCTTGATTATCCTTAGCGTTTTGGTAACTAAAAATAGTTCACCATTAGATAATGTAGATGCACTTTAAAAAAAAAAAAATTAAGTTTGGTCGTTGGGTTCAGAGAAGTTATAATATTAATATAAACTAAAGCTAAAAAGATTCAACAATTGAAAATGTAAGTATTTTTTGCTACTAGGAAATATGTAGTCACATTGCTCTTTGTTTGCTATGGTAACCTCAATATTTTTTAGTAGCCAAATACAAGACTTGCAAACAGAAGATATTACACCAATCTTCTTCACATGTTACCAGGTTGGAGAATTGACATTTTCTAATCCAAATTTCTATCATAAATTCTCAATGGTGTTCAGATCTGGGGATTTACTGGGCCACTCAAGGGCATGAATCTTTCCTTTTCAGCCAATTTTGAATCTCCTGGGGAATGTATTTGCAGTCAGTATTAAGAAAAATCCAACCTGTTTCAGTTTTAGCTCATTGGCAGAGAGATGATATTCTTCCAATTTCTCTTGATATTTAGTTCCATCTTGCCCTAAATAATGTGATGGTGTTCTGCACCCCTTTTTAGTAATGTCTCATGTGACCTTGACTTTTAAATTAATGAAGCAAATTTGGTTACATAAATATTGATTTGTTTAACGTTTGTCTTGTAGGGCCTTTCCTTGCCAAATATTATTGGACATTTTTGTCCCTGAGGTCAACTGAGTATTCTCTTACTCT
Source organism: Acanthosepion lycidas (assembly GCA_963932145.1). Lineage (NCBI taxonomy): Eukaryota > Metazoa > Mollusca > Cephalopoda > Sepiida > Sepiidae > Acanthosepion > Acanthosepion lycidas. The sequence continues at coordinate 33,481,795 of OZ010606.1, forward strand.
GGAATTAATGGTAGTACAGTTTCTGCGATAATTATGAGGAAAGGTGCCACATGTTTTTCTGTATGCATATAGATTGCCAAAATGATTCTACATCTAATCTACAATGTTTCTGAATAGTCCTGTAATATAGTTTATAGAACCATAATCATCATCTCCATGACTTGGTGTCGTCAAAACTTTCAACTTGAAAGCTTGCTCACCTCATTGTGCTAGATAGACTTTGACCCTATAAAGAGACTTATCTGCCTAGTGATTGAGCTTGTTTTTAATCTTGTTGGGTATCTAGTCACCTTCCTCACCAGAAAAGCCTGCTGGGAGAATTTGTTTAGTTGCTGGTGACCCGACCATGTGATATGTAGCACTGGTTTACATGTTAGCATCTAGTTACTAACTCAGCTTGATGTTGCTTAACTTCAGTGATTGTATGAGAACTGGTGTTTCATCACATGACCATAAGCGAGTGACCTAATATAATATAGTCCATGCCTTAAATATTGATGCCAAAGGAATTGAGTATGTTTTTCTTTAACCACATAATAACCTAAATTAAATCTTTTTACAAGTTGAAATCTTTTCACTTTCATTTTAAGCATCTTAAGTTCTTTTGGAAGTTAATCATTTGGGGAATTAATCAATTGTGAAATAGATTATATTTATGAAGGGAGTTGAATGTTTATTAGCCTCACTCTATTTACTGTGGAATTTGAATTTTTCAAAAACATATTCAAAACTCCTGTATCACAGACTAATATCTTTAGTAATGGTGTATGTGACAGTGGAATGGTTAACATTTGGTAGAACACCTACCTTGATAACTTTGTCCAGAATAAATGTTTGTTGTGACTGAAAGAGTGGGTAGGGGAGTTGTGTTGATATATTTATAATAATTATATAACTCTTGGCTTGACTTTGAACAAAAATGTAGCAAGGACATTGTTCATGTCTGCTGCAGGTTCACTGGTGGCTGACCAGCTATCTAATATATTTTGCATATCAAATTGAATACATTGGCAGTATCAAAACAGTTTGCACACACACACACAGAATAGTGTGTAATACTTTTTACCTCATTAGAAGAGGACAGTGTTAAAAAAAAAAGCTCTTCTGATGACATAACTGAAATAGATTTTTTTTTTTTTTTTTTTTTTTTGTATTATTTGAACAGAAATTATATTATCCATCACCTACTTTAGTAGGTTAAAATTCATGGCATTTTCTGCTTCATTAATTTATAAAAAAAAAACTGTTTAAGAATACTCAGAAGCACCTTCTCTCTGAATGAATGCCTTGTTGAAAACTACCAATAGCTGTTAACATATTTAAGTCTTCACTTTTGTTTTCTTGTTTCCTTTTGTAGCTTTTGTAGGAAACGTCCGAGGACTCAGGATGATGAATTAGACGAATCCATCCCAATATCCAAACGAATCAACAGTCTCAACATAGAGTAAGTATTTTTTTATTTTATACGTGCGCACGTGCGCTTTAATTAAATTTTCAGGATTTATTTATAGATGAATTAAATTATTTTTGAAAACTTGAGAAATTCAATGTGATGATTTTTAGAGATTATATTAGTTAAAAGCAGAATTCTTTGAAGAATTTAAATCACTTTTCTTTTTTTGCAAAATCGGACCCCATCTTACTGAAAATCTGGATCAGAAAATAAAAAGCACAGTAAAACTAATTATTTATTTAGAAAACCTTTTAATTGCCTCTATGAATAATATAATATTAAAGATAATATTGTCTGAAGAAAAACATTTTTTTCAATGAAAAATGAATTTTTGCAAGATTTTTCATTTTTCCCAATTTTTATTGAATAATTTATAAAGTTTTGAAATCTTTTGAAATTATTATTCCATCAGATAATTCTTATAAAATACTGTTAAGTAAAACTATATTTATTAATCATATATTGTATAACTTCTTACACTCTTATGACCTGAATATTTTTAAAAGAATTTCAGTTTGTTTTTGTATCTGATATGTGCAAAATTTCAAAGTATAGATGCCCAGACCTACAACACTAGTGTTAAAAGGTCTTGTGTTTTAAAGGTTGCCCTCCCTTTATCATCTGCTTCACCATGCTTAACTATGAACATGTTCAGTGGTTAATTGGCTATCAATAAATCAATTAACACATCAGAAAAACAAGACTCCCTGGTTAAAAAAAATGCTTGTATTCAGCATTTTATGCTATTAGTAATATTTGTTTCAAATCAGATTAATTTAACCTTAGATTTGCTAATTTTCCTCAAATAATGTTTCAGAAATGTATATTTTATTTTTTCATGATTTTTAAAACTGAGAATTAACATTTGTTTACAAATGTGTCAAAATGGCCGATTTTTATAAATTCTACTAAAAATAAAAACGATTTTGATCAATATAATTTCTGTTTGAAATACACCACATAGTATTTTGCTTACTGGAAATAGTAAATTTTAAATCCTTTAGCTTTCAACTAAAGCAAAAATGAAAGCTTAAAGAAAGCTTTTTCATTTTAAACCTTACGTATACCAATTTAGTTGGTGTACCTAGTTAAAACACACATTAGATATAAACAATATTTACATTGTTTGGACTATTGTCCTCATCTTTGTCATATTCACCATGTGAATATGACAATGAAGATGAGGACAATAGCTCAAACAATGTGAGTAGTGTAAATAGTTACAATACCTCATCTTGGAAATATAGACAGGTCCAAACAATAGACTTTATTAAAGTTCTAAACTTCATTAAAATTTAAAAGAAAAAATCCTAAAACGTGTGCAAAAGTCAGATCGAAAGAATTAAAATAATTGTCTGCAATTATTTCATTTTTATTACTTAAAACATTATTTTTAGTGAATACCTATATTTGAATAGGCATTCCATTTATTTAAACAGTGTTTATTTTTGTCTATGGGCTTGTACATTTGAGAAAACTTAAATGTCCCCTCTAGCAGGATTCTGTTGGTTTTTATCATGAGTCTTCCATCCCTCTTCTCTTTTGTTTTTTTTTTTTTTTTTTTTTTTTTTCTCTCTTCTCTCTTTAAGAGAAATCTATTGTTACAAGTTCTACAGTAATTCTAAATGACATGCTCATAATTTAAAAAGGATTTACACAATTCATATCTTTGACTATACTGGTGTATATTAGAGTTGGGCGGTTTGGCAATATGATTCGGTATCAGTCTTTCGGTTTTTAATTTAGTATATTTGCTTTTTGAGGAAACCATTCATTTTCTTGTGTAATGATATCATTTCCAGTCAATATCTGATTTCATTTGAGATTGATAAACTTGCAACGTAGTCCATTCAACTCTAAATTTATCGTGTATTTTTCTGATCCAATCTTAAAAATATTCCTATGGCTGTAAAGAAAATAATCTTTCTAAATATGTAGTTTGTATGTGTTTTATTCATTGATTTTTTTTTTTTTTTTTTTTTTTTTTTTTTTTTTTTACAGCAAGTATTTTGCTTTGAACAGCCAAAGGTACAAAATATGATTCTCTCACCACCCACCGAAAAGACACTAAATTTTACACTTACCTCGATTTGCAAAATCAAAATGACAAATCTTTATCAATATTTTTGAAATTGTACACTCAAGAAGACACATTAAACTACAACCAGGAAGATGTTCATTTCTTCTCACCTTAAGTGAATTCCTTCAAAAATTATAAAGTAAGCAAAAAAAAAAATAGTATCTGAAATCAACACACTTGTTTTCAATTAAAGTTTATTTATGAAACTCTTAAATAAAAATACCATATCTATTAACAAATTGGTAAAATACAAAAGAAATCGTTGCATAAACTATATTTTTGTGTCTTTGGACAACACATTTGAGAGAGAGTTAATAGCATAGCTCTCCAGAAATTAGTTTGATATAGCTTTTAAAAAGCCAAAAAAATTAAACCCCTCATGTTTTTAAAGATATGGCAATTCTTTTTTGGTACGCCAGTCTACGGTTATTGAGGTTTTGCAAATAAATTTCTTCTAAACAAGGAAAATCAATGAGTTATTTTTTTTCACATAAATAAATTTGTTTATCTAACGAAGACACAAAAATAAAAAGCATTTAATTTCGTTTTTAGAATGTGTAGATTCCCAAATCTGTGAGTATCACCTGTTTTTTTTTTTTTTTTTTTTTTTTTTTTTTTTTTTTTTTTTAGATAAACATTTTAAAACTGAAATTAAAAACTATTTTAATCATTTTAATATAATCTTACTTGAGTGTATTTGATAGGTGAAACCATAAAGATATTTGCAAATATAAAATTAATTAATTTTCCTTGTTTAGAAGAATTTTATAGCCAGAACACCCACCAAACACTAGTGGCTAAAAAAAAAAAAAAAAAAAAAAAAAACTTGCTTTGGGTTTAAGAAAAAAAACTTGCAGTTTTGAAAATATACACATTTTAAACTTGAGATTAAAACTTACTTTATTTTTTTTTATATTTAATTTTAGGTGTATTTGCTAGATAGAGAAATTTTATTTGCAGAAAACAAACAATTTTATTTTTAATTTTACCCTAGAGATCCACAGATCTGGAAATCTACGACTTTTTAAAAGTGAAATTAAGAGCTATTTTAATTTTTAATTATTAATATCTAATTTAGGTGCATTCCCTAGGTAAAAAAGCAAAAAAAAAAATTTATATTTAAATTCCTTCATTTTCCTTGTTTACAACTTTTTCGTGATTGGTGTACTTGGCTTATTTGGAAACCCTTACAAAAAATCCGACTTCATGAAATTTAACATTTTAAGATGAAACTGGCAACTATTGTTTTATTTTTACTTGCTATTTTGTTAACTTAATCTTACCACAAAAATTTTTTTCTTTGAAAACTGAAACATAGATTTCAGACGTCATATTGTATTTCCCTTTTTTTTCTTCATTTCCTTTGTAAACAAATAGATTTCACATTTATTTCCTAAATCTACTCAATTAAATGTTTTTAACATTTTTGTTCAATTTTTTTTCTTCTTACAAGTGTATAAATCTTGATAAAATTGAATTTTCTTAACATCTGAAAGTCTCTTTCAATAGTCTTTCTTTGGATATGGTCACTCAGTTGTGATAGCACTTTAAAAAAAAAAACAAAAAAAAACGAATTTTGGTTTCATCAAAAATTTTGATGTGGTTTCACGGTGTGAAGATGAAACCAAAAAATGTTGGTTTTTTTGGTTAAACCGCACATCTCTAGTGTATATAAGTCTCTTCTGTATACTCACTTTATTCTCGCCAGTAATTGTCATATGTATAAGTTGATTCTAAATCTCAAGCCTAATGGAACAAAATAACAAACTCCTTTTTTTTTTTTTTTTTTTTTTTTTTTTTTTGTCCTTAATCATTTCAAGAAATTGTTGGAGATAAGTTTTATTTAATTTTGGTATTTTCAACCATAAGAAATTCCAGTGCTAAAAGAAAAAAATTATATATTTAAGTTAATTAGAGAATCTTATGTAATAATTAAAAAATATTTCTCTTAAAATGACTCCTAGTTCTTCTATATGTACAATTTCAGCCTTACAAATCTGTTCATGTATATAGATTTGTGGAGAAGGCAATGGGTGACTTCTTTCATCGGGTGGGAGTCATGTCACTTCACAGATAATAATGAAAAGGAATCTTTAAAGAGACGTGATTGCCTACATGAAAGGACAAGGCATTAAAAAAAAAAACACTTTTTAATTATCCTCACCCTCATGATGGAAAGTTTGACACAAAACCATATGATGGAGTCCCATATGCATACATTCAGGCAGTGTTAAAAATTATCTAATTCTCTCAGCACACACAGGTAATAGTCTGTTGATATATAATCCAAATGGATCCTATTAATACGATATAAAATATTAAATATTAAAACTGATTCACACATAGAGCTTAATGTTTTAACTAAACAGGGCAATATATTTCATACAATAGGAATTAAGATTACATAAATGATGATCATTATCACCTTGTAAATTGGGATAATTTACAAGGGTTTTCCAACCAGTCAAGGATGATAAATTATTGAAATAAAAATGGATTTAACCAAAAATGTCATCTTTTTGGTTAAACTGCACATCTCTAGTATCAACAATTTATCTAGTAAGGATACCCGATGTAGAAATGAACTCCATCCAGTAGAAGAAAAATGCAGAGCCTCTAATGTAATCTACCAGGCAACCATTTACCCTAAAGTGAACAAAAAACCCCACAATATTCATATTGGAATTTTCACAGGTGAATGGAAACAACTATATACCCATTGGCACTTGTTTTCCAACCCAAAATTGAAATTCTAAACTGCACTTTGCAAAAAATTTTGGGAATTGAGGGAGAAACAACTGAACCCTCAGATTAACTGGAAAATCATGTTTTGCCCACACTTCTAGTAATTTTAAAGGTAGATGTAATCTATGCCCACAAGAGAAAATTAGAATTATTAAATTTGAAAATCCAAATATACTTTTAAACCAAATGAACAAATTAATTTCTAAATGTCGTCACCAAAGTAGATTTAAACTTGTCTAGACTCTTACTGAACTTACATGAACTGTTATCATTTGACAATTGCACTGTGAATTATGCTTTTGTCCTTTCATATATCCTTCCCAAATTTTTCATCACTCGACCTTTACTAAAATATCTTTTCTCTGTCGCTAAATTACTATTGATACCTTGGTGACCATCACTAATGTTTGATATTAACCTTATTGTCATTATTTTCCTATTCTCTTACTATAAGGTATCTTTAATTGTTTTGTTTTTTTTTTATTTGATTTTTATTGATTTTATTTAATTTTAACTTAAAATAATCAGTTTCATATATGCTAGAGACTTTTTTTTTTTTTTTTTTTTTTTTTTTTTCCAATTTCCACCTCTGGGGCCAGTCTGTGGTGTTGGGTGGAAGGTAGAAGACCTTTATAAACTTGAACTCAAGGTTGGTGAGCAGGTGCATTGTCCAAGACAAGTGTTTGCAGGGGCAGGTTATTTTCCTAGAGATATTTCTTAACGTCGGGACCAAAGGCCAAATTCACCCCCTCTACAAAGAACTGTCTGGTGATCCATGCCTTTGGGTTTGCCTTCGATATAACTTGCAGTTTTACTTTCAGAATCTTGTGTGGCCTTTAAGGCCCTGGGGTTTTCCGAATAATAAACAAGTAGTGGCTTAATCTTGCAGTCAAGGGTTAGCCTATCCTTCATGGGTTTGTGACCTGGCATCCTCTTATCCTCTGTCGTTATATAAGTCCTACTTGATATCTTCTTCCTAAAAAGTCCTGTCTTGTCACTGTTGAAGACTTGCTGGGGTGGGGAGGGTATATTTCAGGTGCTATAATTCCAGCAAAAGTTTTGAGGTAATCCTCAGCTGCCCTCCTATCCATGCTTACTGCCTCACCATGTTTAACAATGGAGTGAATGCTGGTTCACTTTTTAAAATTCTCAAACCAGCTCCGAATGACTTTAAATGGTTCATCCATCGAAGTACCTGGTGTCTGCTACAGTAAATCAGCATAAATAGCTTGTGCCCTCTCGCAGATTAAAGACTCTGCTGATGTATCTTCTGCGTTACTTTTCTGTCACCCACACCATCAGCAGCTTCTTTAGATTTTTCATGGATAGATGTCTGCTGTTTAGGAATTTACACCCATGACTGGCATTACAGCCTTTATCGAGTCCTCCTGCTTCAGTATGGTGCTGTTCAAAGAAGTGCTACACTCATACTGCTTTGCCAAGTTAATTACGTGCACATCTTGGTCATGTTTTTCAATAATTTCTTCCTTTAATTCAATGCACATCATCCGTTTCTTCTTGGCACTCTCCTTTGCACTCACATTCTTCAGGCCCAGGGTTGGAAAAAAAGTTTTGCAAAATAACTGCAAGCAAAAATGTGATCACAACACTGATGCTTCCAATGTGTGCTAACTGCTTAAAGTGAACAAGTGAGACACAAGATGCTGCATAGATGTTGCAGTGGGGTAGCTGAAGCTGGCTCATAACCCAAATTTTAGCTCTTGAGTCAAAGCAAAAAAAAAAAAAAATCAGCTGTGAGATGGCTCGTATCTTGAAAGACTTGTTAGTTGGGACACTTGTAAGTCAAAGTACCACTGTGTGTGTGTATATATTAGGTTGGTGCAAAAATAATTTCGTTTTCTAACATATGTTACTATGTGAGAAAACGAAATTATTTTTGCACCAACCTAATATATATATATATATATATATATATAGTTGTCTAGATGTCTCTGTAGGTTCTATGCTAAGTTTATTCTCTCATGCTTTTTGCATCTTGGTGGTTTTATTGACTTGCTTAGGGTGAAATGTCTTTAAAAAAAAAATTTTCAAATGATTTATATTTTTATTCTTATTTTTCAGAAGCCGTTCTGATTGTTCTCCAGAAGTAAGTATTTTTTGCTTATCATAAAATATTGTTTTTATTTCATATGTTACACCAATCCCAAGAGATGGAGGCTTTTACGATGAGCATGATTTTAGATGTATTTTAAAGAGTACTGGGTAGTTAAAAAGCTTATATCATTTGTTAGTTTTAAAATAGTGGGTTTATTATTTTTTTAAATGACCTTTATTGAACTTACTGGTTCTTTCAACTTTCAGGCAAATTTGATATTCCTATCCTCCTATAACATATCTTTTATAGTGAAGAATTGTTTTAAGTGCCTCTTGCAGTGTTGTGGGGATTTTTTTCTCAAATCAGTAAAGACCAGAATAAAGGTTAATCCAAAACTGCAATACATCTGGTGAATGTGAGAAAAATATCAATTTCCAGTTGAAACAAATTTTGCCAGATGATTAAATGATGCATTCTCATATTATACTAAAGTACACTTTGACCAATTCTGAACACTTACTGTCTTCTGTTGCATTTTCATTAGGACCTTTCCTCATTTGAATCTTTCATTTTGTTCTTAGGGGGCACATATCCTTACAATTCACAATATAAAGTGATATTCCTAATAATGTCTGTCCTCTTTCACTTCGATAACAGAGGCTACACAACATGGCATGTAATTTATATTTGTTGGGTGTGGCCAGGGAGGATTTAGAGGGGTTTAAATCTGACAAGCATGTGTCCCAATGGCGTATCCATACCATGCCGAAAGTTGGCTATTTGTTCAAGCAGCCAGTTTGTGGTCACTTGCACATGAGGGAGGTCTCTTTCTGCTATAAACTACCATTACCAAGAAATATGTAAGCATAAAGGGATGCAAATGGCTGGCAAGCACCTTGCATAGTTGCCGCTGTCAAAGCATGCCCAACACCATTAAAGATCAGCTATTAGCTTGAACAGCACTCTGCTCTAAGACTGGATATATGTCTTTCTGCTGTCTCCTCTAGACTGTTCTTGTTCCACTGCCCATGTCTGGGGATATCTCATCTAGTGCTTATTTTTAGTACTGCTCAGTTATTGTTTGCCTATTTCTATGGAGTTCAAGTACACGCTGCCAAACCCAGGGTGTGCAGTGAGTAGCCATGGTCAAATGCAAGATAAATAATGAAAAACTCCAACAAACAGAATTAACAAAGCTTAACAAAGATAAAGGAAAAAGACAAAAATGAAGTATCAAGTAAACAATGTATGCAAGGCAAATTAACAGTAATAAGACAAAAAGTTCACACTAAAAATTGGCATTGATATGCAAAAGCAAGTTCGAACAAGCAAACGGCATTCTCTCTTCTTGACAAGGCAAATCTGGACTGAGAAAAAAATCCCAGCATGCATTTGTGTGCTTTGCCTGTAAAAAGGGAGGGGCAAGTATTCTGTGATAATTCCCGGGAAGATTGAAATCAACCCAGATTGAATTCACTTACCAAATTCATGAACCAATGCTTTAATCCACTAGGCCATTATCCCGTTCAATCCCAGGGTCAGTAAGTGTGTACTTTGAACTTGTTGGAAATGGGTGAGCAATAACTGAGCAGTATTAAAAATAAGGACTAGACAAGATATCCCTGGATATGGGCAGTGGAACAAGAACAGTTGACACCTGTAGATAAAGGTTAAAGGGTTCATTTCAGAACTCCCTATAGGTTACCCAGATCAATATACACCTAAGGCCAGAGGGCAAAAACAGCTGAAACCTTGTGATAACAACAGCAAAGAGCATAATAGTTTGGATATAGTGTTAAGAAACTGTTAACATAAAACCGTTTGTTCTAGTCATTTCAGTTATAAAATGATGAAACCTACCTGCCAGTCTAGTACTGCGCTTAAATTTATAAAGTCGATTTGCTAAAAAGGAAAGCTTGTCAGAATAATTGAGTCTGTTCCTGCAAGAGAGAGCAAAATAGTCCCAAATACACAGTGGGGAATCATGGGCTTATTAACAAACCAAATCTACTTCCTGCTGTCAGATAATTTCTTAGTCTGAAAAATTTTTGATTTTAGCAAAAAACAAAAAATTGAGTTTTTATGTCTTAGAAAAATGTTTCAGTTTGCTTCATAAGTCAATGCATTTTTAAGCTGCTCATAGGTATTTGAGTCTTTGATATGATTTGTGGGGGTTCATATTTTTTAACATGGTCTGTTGCATTCCACTGCAATTCCACCTTGTAAAAAGATTTCTTTTTTGGAAGCTACACATTAGTGACTAACCTAACTGGTGTAAATGATTTTCAATGCTCGATTGAAATATTTCGAGTTGTCTTGTCTAATATCTCATCTTCTAATGTTGATTATTCTCAAGTTATGTCATAATTGCTATCAACCTCAATTAGTCTGCTTCTCAGTGAGAAATCTCCAACAGAAAAACCTGCAAACCACTTTTTACATGTTTGTTTATTTGAAGTAACTTCTCCATGTACTGTAAAAATCATTTTGCTTGAGATGCATTTTTAATTTTTTTTCAATGTCATGGCTAGGAAAAATACAATCAAAAGTGGTGTTTGTGAATAAAGTTAGTTAAAACTAGATGTGCTCCTAATGCCATGTAAAAATAACACGAGTATTTTAAGTTGGCCAACACGTTTACGGCAGCAATTCTAATTTAACTGTAAAGTAAACAATTCAGCACTCTTTGAAAAATAAACCAAAGCCCAGTCTCTTTTAGGAATTGGGATGGAGTACTAGTATTGATTGTCACAATGTTTCCATCAATTTCAAAGAAGCTATTCTAAATATACACTCACAGACCCAGCCATATTGTTAATTTATCTATGTTTACAAGGTGCAGCATCCAGAATGTTTAATATGGACAGCGTATTGAATATATGAATATTGTATAGAGTATTTGCTGGCCACATTTGTGAGCCATGATGCTGGTTCATGTGGGTCTCTTTTTTTTTTTTTTTTTTTTTTTTTTTTTTTTTTTTTGTGACCTGAATCAAAACTATTGGAGTATCTGGTTACATTTTTAGAGCAATAAATCTATTTTGAACTTTGCAGCAGCAATAAAGAAGGGGAGGAATGATCCCATTGTTAGCAAATATTTAGGTTTATGGCATATGTACGTGTTTCTTTGTGACAACATCTGTCAAATTACAGAGGTGTGCTCTTGTATACATTGGCAAAAATAAGTTTTAAGTCCGATGAAATGAAGTTTTATTCATTTCAGAATATGTTTCTAATAAAACAATATAAATTAGTTTTATTGTGTACTCTTTATGCAGAATTTATTTTTCTTTTGGATGATATAAAAATTGTATATTTTTCTACAACTTGAAAAATTTTAATGTCATGTATACCAACACAAAGCATTAAAATTTTTCAAGTTGTAGAGAAATGTACAATTTTTAATCTATATTGTTTTATTAAAAACATTCTCTAATGAATAAAACTTTAACCATCGGTCTTAAACTTATTTTTGCCAGTGTATCAGATGTGTGGGTAGTATGATTGTTATTAGTCCTGAAAATGGAATTGACAAGCGAAATTCAAAATCTAACCTGGCCTGGTGCATTCACTTTTACATATAAAAGGCATTAATTCATCTCCCTCTACTATGGGTTAAATAATGGCACACTGGTTGGCATAATCTAGGATAAGGACAACTCCAAATTCATGACTATAGAGAAGGCAGTGGGAAAACCATTTCAGTATCTTTCCTAAGAAGGCATGGTAATTCGCAGGAAAACTGGAAAGTTATAACTGTGCCTACGACTTGATGGATATAATTTACAATAATGTTCATCCTGTGCAAGGCCCAAGAGCCACTTGAAGTAGAGGGTTACCGAGTAAGAAGCACCACACCAAGCAAGATGATAATGCCATGAAGGTGCAGTGATAGAGAAGGCAAAGACTTTATAGGGAACCAGCAACACAATCCTAAACGAGCAACAAACCTCTAATACTGTTCAAAAGACCAGGGAAGAGTATGAACCGGACAATAGGCAAAACTATCTACTCCTATTGTAGAAAAATGAATAAATAGTGAATAAAATTTCCGAGTTTAGGCGGAGACTTTAGAAGTATAAAGTAGACTTTAGGAGGAACCAGAAACCCAATCCTAAAAAGTAAACAAGGGATAAATCCCTACACCTGTTCAAAAAACCAGAGAGGAGTGTGGAAAAAAAAAAAAAAAAAAGTATTTTAATGTTTCCTATATCATGTATTCTAAATTTCAAAAACAAAAAAATGTCAATGAATTGATATACATTTGCTACCAATAAATGAAGTTGTTTTTTTGTTTTTTGTTTTTTTTTCTTCACTTCATACTGGGTTCATGACTTGGCACTGCAATTAATTGTGATCTTGCATAATCTTTTCAATGTCTTTGTAGTATTTAACTCTCTGGGGTTACAAACCAGTTTTGAGTTCAGTGTTGTCCTTCTCACAACCATAGCTGGAGAGCCCATTTTGACTTGCCATTTAACCCATAGCTGGCAGGAGATGGGATGGATTCATACCTTTCCTTATGCTATTTGTGCAAAAATTAACCCTCCTGGAATCTGAATTCAGCTTGCTGATTTCTTTACAAACTGCCAACTATTACACTACTCGCTACACTGTCAATGGGCAATTATGGGGCAAGGGAAGTAAACGTCAGACTGGGTTATTTTATATATATATATATATGTGGGCAGTTTACCCTGATGATCTGTGTAGGTGAAACCTAGGAAGGTTTGTCTGGCTCTTTAGGTTTACTTAGTTTGCTCTATTTAGCATATTGAGCACTTTGCTTAGTTATTTTTTACTTTACTCGTGCCAGTTTTTTTCTTTGGACTGAACTTTCATTCTAGATGATTATTTTGGTATTGATTTGTTCATTTACAAGTTAAAACACCTATGGTTTTGCCAGACAAGTATAGCTGCTTATATTTATGAGATTATTAGTATTATTTATATATATATATATATATATATATATATATGTATTACTTGAATGTTATTTATAATGGGTACTCATAAAAACTTTGTTCATTTATTAAACAGTATATTTATTTATTTTTGTCTACCAGTCTGAATATTCAAGAAATCTTAGAGAAAGGTTCCCTCAGGTAGGATATGAATTTGCGTTTAAATTAGGTAACTTCACTAATTTGTGATTTAAATTTTCAAAAATTCATTTTAAACCTTAGGTTTAAAAGGAATTTTTAAAAATTAAAAATCTTGAATTTTTTATTTTAGTTTTAATTTCAATCTAATAGATTAAATTTAATATTTCCAATATGCAAAATATTTTGCTGTATTTCAAAAACTAATTTATATTAACAGGAAATTTTCTTCATTTTTATTTTTTTATTTTATTTTTTTTTTTTATATTTTCCCCCCAAAATAAAATATACTTTTCTGAAACTTTTTGAGGCATATTAGCTGATTTGAAGTATAATTAATCTTATTTGGAAAAATATTTAAAATATTGCAAAAATTTTTAACCCAACAGTAGCTGATTTGGCATGTTGACAGCCTGGTCTAATGTTCTACGGAGACTATATCTGTAAAACATATTTTAGGAAAATTTATCTCACTTTTAAGTACTCGGTAACCTTAAATATTTGGAAAAATAATTTCCTATTCTAATGTTTTATTTAATTTTAGAAATATTGATTTTAAATTTATTATAGTTATTGCACTTATTTTCTGATAATGTCATTTAACCTAATAAATTTTTCTAATTAAAATTTTTTAAACATGAAAATTCCTGTAAAAATTATTGAAAGAATTTTTTTTTTCTTAAGACAATAGTGTCTTATGTCTAATTAATATCATAGTTTTATTTATTTTATGATTCAGAGCCAATTTTCAGTAATTTGTGTTTCTGTTTGACAAAAAACAAATTGATCATTTAACTATGAAAAGGCTGAAATTTTGATTTCTCAAAATTTCATAAAATTAAGTGGAGGTAACAGACGTTAAAAAAAAAAATAATTTCATTCATCTATGGACAAGTCCTGGTAATTAAAATCTGATAATTTTTTGATTTTTGCCAGAACTTCCAAAACAATCTGTTTTTAATGCTACAAATGTCTACACTAATCTTTGGCCCACTGGCATCACACAAGATGAACAAGATTTTTAACCAAAATTTTAAACCTGCCAGAAAAGATCAAAAATTTAATAAAATAAAAATAAAAATTACTTTGGTCTTTCCTCTTAGTAATAACAAGCATTTTGGAGATAACTTTCTTTCAGTTTGGGGCTTTTTTTTTTTTTTTTTTTTTTTTTTTCATGATGGTATGCTTTTATTTTATTTTTATTTTTTTATCTCTTAATATTACAGTTATTATTTATTTATTTTCTTCTCTCCTTTGTCTTTTAAAGTCTGCTCCAAGCCCTGATCCTGTGACTGCAGAGAATGGACATTCAGATTTGTCTTTTAAACTTTGGCAGCAGCACCAACAGCAGCAGCTTCAGTCTGTGTATGCTGCAGCCGACACGCGGTCCAAGCACTATCATCAGCAACATTCAACCTCCTCAATGTCCCTGTCTCCAATCTTGGATAACCCTCATCCTAACCTGCATTCCCAACAACAGCAGCATTCTACTCCAGCCCACCTGCTCCACCCACAGCATAATGCCACAGAGCAGACAATAATGAAAAAATACTCCCCAGAACTTGATGAATCTTCAAACCCTTATTATTATCACATAAACGAGATTCTGTACAAGGCTCACATCGCACGCCTAGAACGGTTAGCCAAACCTCTTCATTCACAAAGTCCACATCACCACCAACAACAACAGCAGCCACCACCACCTTTCCCTTTCAACAGATAAATGGAAGATTTTGTTTTGTCTTAAAACTTTATTCTATGATTCTGATTCTTTGATAACTTAATGAGTCTTTCTGCCCCAATTCCCTCCCTTCTGTATATAAATTGTTACCCCCACCCTCCACAATATCTGATGTCTCCCAATCTAATTTCTGTGGGTGTATTTGCTTACCCCCTTTGGGACCTTTCCTATCTTGGCTGTGAGAAATATACTGTGAATAACATTTTTTTTTCTTTTTTTTTTTAAATCTTAAGCTAACAACAGTGGATGAAAATTTAATCAGAAAAGGAGAAAAGAAAAAAAAACAATAGGGGTAGCACTGCTTTATTTTTAAAATATTTCTGGCATATTCAGTGGTCTTTATTTTTTTTTTTTATTTTTTCTATAGGGTTCAAAAAATTCATCTTGTTTTAAAGCAGCAACATGAGACATTTGGTGATTTTTTTTTTTTTTTTTTTTTTTTTTTTTTTTTTTAAATCTTACCCCCTCCCTCCTCTATTCCTAATTGCTAATTTTCTTGGGCCAATTTTCTGAGCAAAAAATGTCTTTTTTGGGTGGGGGGTTTCTTGTATAATTATTCACATCTTCATTTGCTTAAAACATGTTATGGCTAGATCAGAATTGACAAGTTCATTAGTCTCAAATATCAACATAGTGAAAACTTAACTCTGATAATTAGCAGCAGTGTCATTATCTGCAATGTGCCTCACTGTTGTTCGTCTTTCTAGACAACACTCCTGCCTTAATACCACTCAAATAAGTAGAATGTTTGTTTGATTTTAGGTCATCATGAAAATTGTTCAGATATTACCTTCATCCGAATAAAGGAACTCCTCATTTCATTATTTTCTCCACCCTTGCTTTTTCTCCTGCAATTAAAATAGGTATGCATAAGTGCATCCCTTTTTAATTTGCTTGGGGTTTCAGGGCAGTGACCAAAAGTCTGGTTTAACTTAGCAGTTTCTGACACCTTAAAAACAGCATCAGTAAAAGAGCCGTTTGTCCGGAAAGTATTCAGCCGGTTAATAGAAATGCTAGCCTGCCTAGGGCAACAGCCTTAGTTCACTTCAAAGTACTCCCTACCTCACTCACTCATGCCAGCATCCCTTCCACTTCTCAAAGCACCTCTGCAAGGTTATCTTTGCTTTGCTGACTGCCATCAGCAGCCACATCACATTCTCCTTAATCACATCCACAGTCTGAGATTTCCCATCAAACATCAGTTTGTAGCTCTGGGAAAAGTCAGAAATTGCAGGAAGTCAAACCAGGAGTGCAGCTGTCAAAGACAAGCTAACAGATGGGGGTTATTTTAGTGTTTTATGCCCCCTTTTGAGAAATTATGGACAGTGGCAACATGAATGTTGCCACTGTCCATAATTTTTTTGGTATCTTGTTGCTAACTGAATAACTCCATGGGAAAGTGTCTGCAGTAATGTTCTCTCTGAATACTTGTCAAATTATGTCACAACCATGCAAACAGTTTTTGATATATTCCAAATAGCTGGATACTTTCAAGACAAACTTTATTTCATGTGGCTGCTTTCTTGAAAAAGATTAATTTCCTTTATTTTTTTATTTTTTTTTTTTTTTTTTTTTTTTTTTTTTTAACGACTTATTAGTTTTCAATTATTGACTTTCTTTTCTCTCTGTTGCTGTGTATATTGGCTATTTTAGCAAATTGTCCATGAAATGCTTGTTTAGTTTAGAGTCCCATTCCATTAAAACAAAGACAGATATTGGCTGAAAATCCTGTTTCATTCCATCAAATCTAACAACCAATTTTCATCTTCACAAATCAGCAGATGAAGCATTCAATGTGTTACCCAAAGACGACTCCATTTCACTTACTGGAGATAGAAAAAAAAAAAAAAAAAAAATAACAAGACTGGATAGGGTAGGCACCCCCTCAAGTTTTACTTGTCAATAGCTTGTCTTGCCAATATATATGGCTTATTATATAAAAGTGTTCATGACAAAAGCCAGAAATAAATCTATAGCTCTTATTTTTTTTTTTTTTCTTCTTCCCTTACCAATTGATAAAGAACCAATAATTGAAGAAACTGTTTTTTCTACAGAATCACACCTTTTACAGAAATTTTTTTTTATTATATTACTATTGATTAAGCACACCACATGAAGAATATAAAAATTTAAAAACATTTTCTTTTTTTTTTTTTTTTTTCATAGATTTCTTAAATTTTATGAGTAGTTTTGGTCTCTTTGGTATGTGAAATAATCTCCCCTGTGCAAATGATATATATGCATATGTGTGTATATCACATTACACGATACTCACCTCTTTCAATTTTTATCATATTATGATGGATGTTTTGAAAGTGGCAGTAGGAGGGTAGGGTGTATGAGCAATTTTTTTTTTTTTTTTTTTTTTTTTTATCTCTCTCGCATCCCCAAAGATGTTGTAGGGAATGAATTTATATGGAAAACTGACCCCTCATTTTAAAAAATGATGTTCAGGATGTTTTAACTGATAGTAATATTTAAAAAAAAAAAAAAAAAAAAATTGTTTTTATAAATGATTGGAGGTGTGATTCTGTAGAAATGCCCAAAAAGTTGATGTAAAGAGAAATTTCAGGATAATAGTTTATATCCCCCCTACACACACACACACACACACACACACAGAAGATGGTGTTGGTAAGTTCCTACTAGGCTCACTTTTTTTTTTTTTTTTGTCAGTTTCTAGCATTTTCTTGATGATTGGTTGTCCCAAATGGTCATAATTTTGAACTGATATTCATCCAACCTTGAAACACATGTGCCACTCAAAGACCTGTGTTTGACTTAAAAAACATTTGCTTAAAAAAAAAAAAATCATTTAAGCTCCTTGTATGTAGCTGAGTTTCCTGCAAAATTTAACGCAAGCATGTCGGATTTCTCAAAGATTGGAGATCCATTCCAATGCAAATGTTCCAAGACAAATAAACACGAGTAGATAACTTAAAACCTATTGGCAGGCCAGCCAGCGATCAGTAAACTTTTGCCTTGTATACCTTTCTATTAAATGGCAGAATTACATTTCCAGACTGGGAACTTTCAATACCACTTTATATATAAAATGCTATTTTTAAATGGTTCATCAGCTATTCTTGTGACGTCGTGAAATTTAGATAAGTTTCTTACTCTTTGTTTTGTGATTTTTGAATTTTATTTTTATTTATTTTTAAATCGCAATTCGGCTACTGTATTTTATAGCCGTTCTCAGGTCTGTTGTTAATAACTTTCTGATAATATTAAGCAGAATCCTTTATTTAATCAACACTAGGAAACTGATCTAATTGAATCACAGTATAATAATAATGATGATATCTCTTCAAAGTAAAGACAGCATAAAACTGAACTGTCACCATTAACATTGTTAGCCATTAGCATTCTGCATTATTTCCCTTCCCACTGTATATGGTGATCTCCACACCACTCAAATATAGTAACAGTTCTCAGTTTCAGTCAAGGTCATTTTAGCTGTTGCCATAGCAGGATCTGACAATACCACTGAAATTCAAACATCAATTTGCAATCAGTGTCATCTGCAGAGGCAGGATGCTTTTTTTTTTTTTTTTTTTTTTTTTTTTTGTTATTGTCAAATCAAATTGCCTAGAGATTAAGCATTAATGATGATTTCTCTTGGGTTGTTGCTTGGTCTGGGGCGGGCTATCTCTGGGTACATTTTAAAATAAAAAAAAATTTAAAAAAAATTCCACTTGTCTAAATGATTAATCTCATTTTTCCAGCACAGGACATTCTGCTGCCGACCATTGCCCCCCTTTGCTTGGGTCTCAGGACTTATGACTTAGGAGAAAGATTTTTAGATTCTTAGCTGAAAAAGCTCAAGATTTTATCATTTAAAAATGAAATAATAAAGGAATCCAGTTTGTTTTCTGGCAATTATACTAAGAATCAAAGATTATGATACATATAATAGATGTATGAAAACCTGATATATAATAAAGAGACTAAATGATGTATGCACAAGAATTGTTCAGGTTTCTTTTTGAAATTGTTTAATGGAAGCTCATTGGATGAATTGAGGGGGGAATAAATTTATCAGCTCAGACAACTCTTGAAAATGATGGCTTCTGGAAGAGTTATAAATATACACCATATTTTTTTTTTTTTTTTTTTTTTTTTAAATGTCTGAGGTAAATGCTTGTTCCATAATAATGATGGTAGTTACAAAACTGTGAAAGGCAAAATGTTTATTTTTCTTGAAAATGATTCTAGGTCAAATTTTCAAAAAAAATTTTGCAAAGTTAAATATATAATTAAAAATCTATATTACAAAAGGAGGGAATACCAGGATTTGTAATTTTTGTTTTTTGGCGGCATAGTGGATAACAGTGTGGAGTTGTTAATTTGGAGAGTCAGGTTCCAATTCTAGTTGGGTTCATTATTTCAATTTATGCACCCACATTCCTGGGAGAGGTATCCTCCCAGCTATGGGTTAATTAGTAAAATTTATATTACTAAATCATTATCTCCCTAAAAAAAAAAAAATTTTTTTTTTTTTATATATATATATATATATATATATATATATATATATATATATATATATACTCTAAAAATATTATCTGGTTTTAAATAACCTGCAAAGGCCAGAGCCAGTATGGTCAGCAGTTGATTGGAGTGCCTCATGGGTGGAGTAGTTTGACAGTGATGGATTGCCTGTGTCTGGGCTTTGAATATAAGCCCAAAAACAGCACAAATTCAATAGAGGGTCTCAAGGATTCTGAAGCATTGATACGCTTCACACACTCAGCTTAGCAACCGGCTAAGACCACCCACAGAGGAATGCTGAGCCAACATGTACCTGTGATGTCATTCCTCCTACTGTCTCTTCAAATCCAAGCTGCCATCACTGTCTCCTAATAAAACAAATAACAAAAAGAAATAGTCCTTTTTCATTGGTACAATTTCATGTAGTAACGTGGGCACCCAGAAACTATACAGAATGCAACAATATTCTAAAAAAAAAAAAGGGGGGGGTGGCTGATTCTCTGTTCATCACACACTGTATATATGTATGTCTCCACTTTCCCTTCGGGCTTTGTACCACATGAAATGTATTTCATTTCAAAATAAACACTGTATATGTGTATGACTCTGTTTGTGAGTGATTTACATGTGCTTATATCATTTTACTATGTATACACTTACAATTTGAATGAGTTTCAAATAAGATATTGGGATAATATATTCCCTTTCCACTCAGTCTGGACAAACTCTACCCTAGGCTGAACAATAAAGTTAGAGAAGGTGGGGGAAATCAACTATAAGGTTTTATTATATTTTTAGGAAATTATTTGGTAATAGATTATTAATTATTGTGTAAATTTCTATAAAGTAGTTTGAACACATTTATTATCTCTTAAGGGACAGTCACAACTGAGGAAAATTATACTGAGAGGTGCCCAACCCTGGTAAACAACTGCCCAAGGCCGTGCCCTCTCTTTGCACTAGAGAGAAGGATTGGTGCTCACATTGAGGCCATTGCAACCAACAGTTGCAGGGGGCTTGAAATTTTTGTTCCTAGTCTGGGTGTACATGCTCAGGCTCCCCACATTAAACTGACACTGTGTCAAAACACAGCTTCCTGTGGGTGGGGGACTCAAGTAAATACCAAATTATTAATTACTATTAAATTTTTTTTTTTTTTTCTTAAGCTCTCTTTAAAAAAAATTTATAGAAATATTTTTGTTTGTCATTGAATTAAAATATACATGCATACACAATTTGAATGTAATGCAAGGGGCTAATTACCTTCTTTGTCTGGCAACAGCCCCTGGATAACAGGAAAACAATGTAAGTCCAAATGTCCGGGCCTTTTTGGAGTCATTTTTATGGTTTCTTCTGTATTTAATCTGAATATATTTTTTAATAAATGAAGTATGTTAACTGGAGAAACAAGTCAGATTTGAAATTTAATTATTATCTTGCCATCAGCAAAGCAGCGGGTATCGAACTAGTTTTAAATAAGTCATTAAAACATACACATCTCTACAATTATGTCTTTTCGGTACATCATTACGTAAAGACACATGATTTTAAAAAAATCTGAACTGAACACATATTCATGACTTGGCAATGTTTAACAAATGTACCCACAAAAAAAAAAAAATGTGTTTAATAAATTTTTTTTTTTTTTTTTTTTTTTTCTCAACACCTCTATTATATGCTCACTTGGCAAATTTTATTGTTTTAAAAACTTTTCTTTTTTTTTTTTCCCCCTCATGAGGATGAATAACAGTAATGTTAAACATAAAATGAACTCCTTTTACTCTGTCTGACAAGAACGACTGGGTAACAAGAAAAGAGCCAGTTCTTTTTATGGCTGGCTCCCTCTGTATTTAAACTAAATATATTTTCTAATAAATGGACAAATTTAGGTCCAAATTTGATCATCTTGCCATAAGCAAAGCGACAAGTCCTGAACTAGTTTTAAATAAAAGAAAACTTCAATAAAAAAATTAAAAAAAACTTTTATGTAATCAAAAAAAAAAAAACGAGCAATAATTTTCACATTGTATTTGATTTTCAGAAAAAAAAACAGAAATATAACTTGGAAAAATGTATTTGAATCTCAATTATGAAAAAAAAATTACGTAAATGTAAAACAGTTACAAAAAAGCATTTAGAATTTACTAACCAATCCCCTGTCTTACGAATATTTCTCTTAATAATTTTAAAATAATTTAGCAGATGATATTTCATTTATGGTAACTGAATTTTTGGTGATTGCCTTACTCGGGGTTCCATCATTCAATGTTGTGCATCTGAAAAATAGTGCTTTATCACAGTTGCCATGGCTTCTCGGCCTTTTGGCTAAGATCAAAGTTTAGTATCTGTTCTTAGCTTAATCTGATTTTCTCTCACTCTCCACTTCTGTTTTACTTTCTTTCATTTTCTCACTGAAACCAAGTAGTGTCTTTTCCCCTCTTTCCATGTGATCAAAACTGAATAGTCCGTTATTTACGAGGTATTGGCAGGGCGTAATGGGAAGGGACGGACAAGCACAATTATGATAAGATTAAAAAAACGTGTGACTTTTAGGTGGTAAGTTTTATTACTACAAATGAATCTTCACTAACTTTGCACTATTGGGACCTATAGTGAACCCATTACCGAAACTGGCTTGAAACTCAACAGTTCAGTACCTTTCACTTACCCAGACCATAAGCCATTTTATCCAGTTCTGAACTTTTGTTTCATCTCGCATGCATCTGTTTCTATGAAAACAAAACAAGTTTTTTTTCTTTGGCTCTTTCATTGTGTGCATTGACTCAGGTAAATATTGGATATTGTGTTAATCAAATTGGTTTCTTTTTTTCATTTATTTATAGATTAAAAAAGAAATTGTACTTTGTATAATAAAATCTGACATTCCCTGAAACAAGTCCTTATCAATATTTTTATTAAGCATGAACTGAAACTCACTCAGATGATAGATTCCTGTAAATTTTTACCAACATTAGTCGGTCAATACCAATTTTATTGCAATGTTTCTTTGATCACCGTAATCTTAAGCAACTTAAGACTTGAGTCAACCAAATTCCGACATATTTTCATAATCTACACATATTGCTTCCATCTTTTTATGCTCATAAAACCTTATTTAGTAACTTGAGTGGCTCTTGTAAAAAAAAAAAAAAAAAAAATATATATATATAGCTTGCATATTATAATCTGACATAACGTTAGTAACTTGAATCGGTTCTGTCCATATATTTTGTATATATATTTAGTATCATTTTATTTCAAAATAATAGGCAAACATGGATAAATGTTCAATAAGATGTAGTGTCAAATGGACGTTTTTTTCCCCATGACAGCTTTTTCTTCTTTTTTTTTTTTTTTTTTTTTTAACTACCTTCTCTCTTCAACCGCCATGTTTATTGTCTTAAAAAGTGATTATTAGAATAGGAATAAAACCTTGACATGAAGTGAATTTATACATTTGTTTGTTTTTGGGTTGTTTTTTTTTTTTTTTTTTTTTTTTTGTTCCTGAGAATTATTTACAAGAATAATTTTATATTACATTCTAAAAATTAGTACAATTGTAAAAACTAAAAATGCAATCCAATATTTATCATCTACCAATTAAATAAATCCTTATTTATTTATTATTTAAGAAATAAATAGAAAAATTTTTATTCTTAAATTTATAAGCATTTACTAAATTATTAAAATATGTGAACCAACTCTAAGGGAATCCTTATTATTTACTATTTTACAAAGTTCAAATCTATTGGCAATTATTATTATAGAGCACCCCCGTGAGGAAATAACTTGCTATTCAGTCCTAATTGACAAGCTTGCTAACTATGCTGAGGTGCCCCAAACGGTGATTTTCTAAGCACAGCCCAGATGTGGCATAAGGCCGAAAGCAAGGAGCACCCAGTGAGAACTGAACTCACCAGTCATAATGTGTTCTACTGAGACAAGCTTGCTCACCATTACACCATGCCAAGGTGACCTGACTATAGCTTTTAAATTTTTGTCCATTAGTTCCTATTCAGAATTATCATAGGATATCCAGCAATTACTACAACTATCAGCATTTGAAGTAGAACAATCTAGAGGACCCAAGACTGTTTTTGTAAGATTTCTTTATCATCTTGCAAATGCAGAATGTGATTTGAGAAAATCTACATCTAAAATTGAGATGAAATATTGATTGCAACAAAGTTTCTATACACCTGAAAGAAAGTCTTCTTAATGAGCCCTCAAAGGAGAAGTCATATTGTTAATTTATCTCCACATGCAAGGCATAGTGACCAAAAAGTTTAGGTTAGCTTTTGTGAGCCACTGTGCTTGGCTAACACAGATACTCTTGCAAAGGAGACACTAAAGCAACATCAAGTTTGTTGGTATCTTGATGGATAACTGTTTGGGAATACTAGGGCTTCTAATCTTGGATGTGTCGCTGGTGTAATGGATAACAGTTCAAAATGTCAATCGTAGAGCTGAGTTCTAATTTCATTTGGGTTCATTATATACCCAACAAATACCCTAAGGAAAGGTATGAATTCACCTCTTCTCCCTCCCACTATGGGTTAATTAGTAAGGTTTGTATCAGTAAATACCTGGTAAATGGTAGTCAAGCCAGTTTTCCCATATACAGACAAACCTCATCTATATACCCCCTCCCCCCCATCAACAGACTTCGGATGCAACGGATAAAATCTGCAGGTAAAACAAAAAAAAACGTTATGCAGGAAAAAAAACTCTTCCAAATCGTCAGCAATGTATTTCAAAATTTGCAGGCTTAGCTGAAAGAGTCGTATTTGTTCTCAAAGTGA
The DNA here is from genome assembly GCA_963932145.1 of Acanthosepion lycidas. Taxonomy (NCBI): domain Eukaryota; kingdom Metazoa; phylum Mollusca; class Cephalopoda; order Sepiida; family Sepiidae; genus Acanthosepion; species Acanthosepion lycidas. Next base: position 33,506,268 of record OZ010606.1, read on the forward strand.
CCACTTGATGGTGGTGGCTGGCCTTTCAATTGTAAACAAAGATGGGTGTACAGTATATAAAGTATGATACATTAGCGCATACATGAGAACATAACTGAGAAATCTATTATTTTCATTAATATATCTATTAAGTATATATTTATAAAAAAAAAAAAAAAAATTGACTCTTGACTTGAAACGGTTAAGATTGTCATGCTCAGGGAAGCATTCAAGCGAGAGTCTATTCCACAAAATAGCATTTCTTGGGTGAAAAGCTGTCTGAGTGGAACTTCTTTCTTCCAAATGGAATACAAAGAGAATGAGGGTTTGATGCGAGGGGGTAATGTTGATATCAAGAAAAAAATTAGGGAGAAGAATGAAATGAAGAAGTAGCTGACAAAATATGACATCACACCACTTGTTAGCCAGGCCGCTATTTCCCAGGCAATCTCTGCATCTACATTTTGTATACTCTTTAAATAACTGAAGAAATCTCTTGTTGACAAAGTTGGTCAAAATGTTCTTACAGTTGAATGTACTTGGTCATAAAGAAAAACAAAACCGATTATCTGAAAACAATGGAAAAGTTTTTGTTTTTTTTTTTTAATAAAAAAAAAAAAAAAAAGAAAAAGAACACTGGATTTATTTGGTCAGGATTCATGCTATTTCGCTGAGAAGTTAAAACTAATGGAAAGAGATTTAGAAAGTTGTCCTAATTTAAAAATGGAGAGTCATCACTAAGTGTAAAGAAATATCTTCTTGATCCTGGTTCACACGCCTCCCCTGTCTTGAACACAAGTAAAAGTTTATCCCTTGTTTCCTGTTCAAAACTCCTTCTAATGCCTTCACATTCTTTTAAACTCCAAGTATCCCCCTTACATCTTGGTGGCATTATTGCCTTGCTTGGAGTGAAATGATTTTTTGTTTTTTAAAGTTCTTCAATGTTATTAACAAAAAAAACAATTCCCTTTTGAAAGAAAAGTATCCAAACAAATATTTTCATGAAATGTACATTTTGAAATATTTTTAATTTTTCAAAGAAACATTTCTTTATTTGTTTTTTTTTTTTATATATAATTTTCACAAATATGTCTTTTGAGCACATTTTTCAGAAAAAACAAAAGCCTACAATCAAATCCCAGTCAAAATTAGTTTTCTTCCTCAGCTGTTGTGTAAAGCAGATAGAAAATTACTTTTAGCAAAAGGTTTTCTCAACACTTTCAAAGCAAAGTTCTGATGAAAATAAGAATCAGCAAAATATATTCCCTAAACTTGGCTTCATCCAAATAAAACAGATTTCAATTTGAGGTTTTGACAAAAATCTTTTGCTTTCTGAGAATGAAACCCGGGTTCCAATCTCACCATGGTCAGGATCAAGTTCGATCCCAGCATGCAGCACATTTGGAAAGTGCCTGAAAACCATGTCACAGGTTAACTCAAGCTTTGTGAATGAAATTGTGCAGACAGAACTCTTCGCAGCCATTGATAGCTGTGCTAGCATGAAGCCACAAGTCATCGTGACCGAGGGCTTGACTGTACTGGTCTTGTTCAAATTGTTGATCATGCTAGATAACATGCACTCTCCCAGAAACTGTAACTAAGATCTGCCCAGCATAGTTGCAATTATAAACCACAGGTGGCCTCTGTGGATGTTGAAGAAACACAAATGTGCCAGAAAAAGCGTCTGAAATAGAAAGTGGCTAGCCGACCTAGTAGACAGGTATCCTCGAATATGAGTGGCCAGCTATTATCTCATTGATAGTAGTAATCCTATTGACTCTGTGGGATTTCTATATGTAGGGTATGAGAGAACAGACAAAATTATTTCATCAACTCTCTAGTTCGTTTACCTGGTCATCTCTCTGTGATTTTTACAATTTTTCCGAGACAAAGGAATTCATTTAAGAATTGTTTCTTGCTTCCTGATTGGTTCACAGTTGCGACTCATTTGATGATCCCTTTTTCTTCACCTACATTTAGGAACGACTAGCAGCCATACCCAGCTGGTCGATCAAAAAAAGCATTCAATTAGAATGGAGCAAAAACAGCATCATGTTTAGATGTAAAAGAGACTGTCTTCTTCAATTACTTTAAAGTGCTTTCATTAAAAAACATTTTGAATTAATGCAGTTACTGATATAACAGAAGTAGTCTGTATTTATTAAATTGAAGTTAGCCAAGGACATGGAGGGGTAAAACAGGCAACAGGAAGACCCACTTCATACCATAAATTATTTTGGAGTTTTTGAAATTCAATTTGTCCGTGTGCTACCAGGGATGTATAAGAGGATACATTTATAAAGCATTTGTAAAGTTTGATGAAAATTGGTTGAATCCAAATGATCAGACCTACAAATTCAAAAAGCTTTTTGAATTTGTAAGTCTGATGATTTTGATCATGATTACAATTCCAATGTAATAAATTATAACGATGGAATATTAGTTTTTGAGCCTTTTATAATATATTCTTACTCTGTCCTGGACATTGAATTCTACCTGGATTCTAACCTCTTGGGAATATATATATATATATATATATATATATATATATAGACCACTTATATATATATATATATATATATATAGACCACTTATCTATATATATATATATATATATATATATATATAGACCACTTATATATATATATATATATATATAGACCACTTATATATATATATATATATATATAGACCACTTATATATATATATATATAGACCACTTATATATATATATATATATATATATATATATATATATATATATATATATATAGACCACTTATATATATATATATATATATATATATATATATATAGACCACTTATATATATATATATATATATATATATATATAGACCACTTATATATATATATATATATATATATATAGACCACTTATATATATATATATATATATATATATATAGACCACTTATATATATATATAGACCACTTATATATATATATATATATAGACCACTTATATATATATATATATAGACCACTTATATATATATATATATAGACCACTTATATATATATATATATATATATATATATATATAGACCACTTATATATATATATATATATATAGACCACTTATATATATATATATATATATATATATATATATATATAGACCACTTATATATATATATATATATATATATATATATATATAGACCACTTATATATATATATATATATATATATATATATATATAGACCACTTATATATATATATATATATATATATATATATATATAGACCACTTATATATATATATATATATATATATATATATATATAGACCACTTATATATATATATATATATATATATATATATATATAGACCACTTATATATATATATATATATATAGACCACTTATATATATATATATATATATATATATATATATAGACCACTTATATATATATATATATATATAGACCACTTATATATATATATATAGACCACTTATATATATATATATATATATATATATATATATATAGACCACTTATATATATATATATATATAGACCACTTATATATATATATATATATATATATATATATATATAGACCACTTATATATATATATATATATATATATATATATATATATATATAGACCACTTATATATATATATATATATATATATAGACCACTTATATATATATATATATATATATATAGACCACTTATATATATATATATATATATATATAGACCACTTATATATATATATATATATATATATAGACCACTTATATATATATATATATATATAGACCACTTATATATATATATATATATATAGACCACTTATATATATATATATATATATAGACCACTTATATATATATATATATATATAGACCACTTATATATATATATATATATATAGACCACTTATATATATATATATATATATAGACCACTTATATATATATATATATATATATAGACCACTTATATATATATATATATATATATAGACCACTTATATATATATATATATATATATATATAGACCACTTATATATATATATATATATATATATATATAGACCACTTATATATATATATATAGACCACTTATATATATATCTATATAGACCACTTTATATATACTATATATATATTAGACCCCATATAATATTATATATATATATATATATAGCCCACTTATATATATATATATATATATATAGACCACTTATATATATATATATATATATATATAGACCACTTATATATATATAATATATACTTATATATATATATATATATAGACCACTTATATATATATATATATATATATAGACCACTTATATATATATATATATATATATATAGACCACTTATATATATATATATATATATAGACCACTTATATATATATATATATATATATATATATAGACCACTTATATATATATATATATATATATAGACCACTTATATATATATATATATATATATATAGACCACTTATATATATATATAGACCACTTATATATATATATAGACCACTTATATATATATATATATATATAGACCACTTATATATATATATATATATATATATAGACCACTTATATATATATATAGACCACTTATATATATATATAGACCACTTATATATATATATATATATATAGACCACTTATATATATATATATATATATAAGTGGTCTATATATATATATATATATAGACCACTTATATATATATATAGACCATTTATATATATATATATATATATATATATAGACCATATATATATATATATATATATATATATATATATATATAGACCATATATATATATATATAGACCACTTATATATATATATATATATATATATATATATATATATATATATAGACCACTTATATATATATATATAGACCACTTATATATATATATATATATATATATAGACCACTTATATATATATATATATATATATATAGACCACTTATATATATATATATATATATATATAGACCACTTATATATATATATATATATATATATAGACCACTTATATATATATATATATATATATATAGACCACTTATATATATATATATATATATATATATATAGACCACTTATATATATATATATATATATATATATATAGACCACTTATATATATATATATATATATATATATATATAGACCACTTATATATATATATATATATATAGACCACTTATATATATATATATATATATATATATAGACCACTTATATATATATATATATATAGACCACTTATATATATATATATATATAGACCACTTATATATATATATATATATATATATATATATATAGATATAAATAGACCACTTATATATATATATATATATATATAGACCACTTATATACATATATATATATATATATAGACCACTTATATATATATATATATATATATATAGACCACTTATATATATATATATATATAGACCACTTATATATATATATATATATATACCACTTATATATATATATATATAGACCACTTATATATATATATATATATATATATAGATATAAATAGACCACTTATATATATATATATATAGACCACTTATATACATATATATATATATATAGACCACTTATATATATATATATATATATAGACCACTTATTTATATATATATATATATGTATGTGAAAATATTGTAGAAAATAGGAAAGAAACTGGTTTGGTAAATAATCCAAAGTTCCTTAGTATTTTTGTAATTATTTTTAAAAAATAGTGCTCGATACGAAAGTAGAGCATAAATATAATTATTTATTTAAAAATCATTGGAATCATATTTTTAAATAAATAATTATATATATATATATATATATATATATATATATATATATTGATCACTAATATATATACACATATATATATATATATATATATATATATATATATATATATATAGAGAGAGAGAGAGAGAGAGAGATATGACCTTCTGGCCTCTTTTATTTATTTTTTTATTTCTTTATGGCAAACCAAAATGGTTTGCAAATTTTTCTATTTTTTTTTTTTTTTTTTTTTTTTTCGAAATATCAGCATTTTCTTTTTTCTCTCACTACACCTTCATGACTAAGACCTGCCATGCCCCACACATTGTAGCAAATTACTTTCAGTCCCTTCATATATCTTTGATGAAATGTAAGTTCCACTTGAGTAGCTTCTTCCCACCAACTGCTCCTTTGTGGAACCAACTCCCAAGAGAATGCTTCCCTAATCACTACAATCTTAACTTGTTCAAGTCTAAGGATCAATGATTATCTTACTAACAGTAAATTATACATATGGGAAATAGTTAGGACTTCATAGAGACTTTGAGGTATTATGGTGACTGTAGTAAGAATGCATGTTTGGGTCAGTAATTATGTCTAGCTAAGTTTAAGATAATACAGATTGGTCACCAGCCTTCCCCTATCTCGCCTTTTAGCCTTGTGCCACATTTTTGTATTACTCAAAATAAATATTATTTTCTTCTATCATACCTAAAGTTTATGAATTTAAGTGCAGTACTAGATTATTATCCTTCTCACACATTTCCATAAACTGTGCCTCTTAATATCTAACTCTCTACCTCAAGTGGCTCTTGGGCCTTCTACAAAGAAAAAAGTCTTTTTCCAACTTTAATCTTTTTATTGCTCTGGTGTTGTTATAAAAACTCAATGTTTTCAGTCTGAAAATGAAAGATTTTTTTTTTTTAACTCGTATTCACAAAAATGAATCCCCTGAACCTTTTGTTGAACAAAAAATAAATAAAATTTTAAGTTGAAAGATTTAAAATCAAATTCTCAGCAAAGCATATAATGAATCCATATTTCTCACAAGGAAATATGAGAAAAATAAATGGACACAATGGTGAATATAATCATTTCTCATTTAATAAAATACAATATTGATCTTTGTAATCACAAACGCTTTTATTTCTTTTAGAGGAAAAAAGAAAAAGACTCAATTAAAATATTGAGCTAATTTCCCAATTGGTTTAGACACACAACGGGATACACAGAACGGGAGATAATTAAGACATTTTTGTCAATGACAAATATTAACTCGATTCATAATTTCATCAAAAATTAAAGGCAAAAAATAAACGCGAATTTATGTCATAATCTTTACCATTTTTTCGTTTCTTTCTCATTTCACACTCTTTTCATCAGTCCATTTATCATCAGTTCAGTTCAAGAAATCATTTAGCTATCAAATTCTGGGAAATCTTAGACCTTCATCCCCACAAAAAAACAGATTGTCAAAAGAATGTTTTTCTGTTGATGCCAAGATTATCTTAACTGCCTTTATTCCACAACAATTATTGTTTTAAAAAAGCGATGATTAGAATTATAATAAAAACTAAACGTATGATGAAAGTGAATTTATATAATTTTTTTTGTTCTTGAGAATTTACAATGAAATATGTTATAAATATAAAAGTCTTAGTGTTATTAATCTATAAGACTTTTATATTTACAATATTCTAAAAATTAATACAGTTGTATTAAAACTAATGCAAATTTACCAATTTATAATGAAATAAATAGAAAACAAATTTTTATTTATAAACATTTATTAAAATATTAAATATATGAACCAAGTATAAGGAAATCCTTATTTACCATTTAATAAAAATCAAATCAATAGTAAATTAGCTGATATTTTACCAACTATTCCAACAAACAATCTAATGAAGAAATAGTTTTTATTATTTTTCTTGTAAATTCTCACAAACAAAGAAAATATATAAATTCACTTTCAAATTTTGGTTTTATTCTAAATCATCGCTTTTTAAAACCATAAACATTTCCAAGGAATGTAGGTAGTTAAAATAATAGTGGTACCATGGGAAAACTTTCCTTTTGATACACTTTTTTTTTGCGAGCATGAAGATTGTCCAATTTTTCTTGTCAATACATTTGAGTAAAATGAATCATCGTGGCTGGCACCCAGTATCAATTCAAAATTGGTAACAAGCAAAATTAATAACAACATTGAGAATTGCTGAAGCATCAGGTATGAAAAAAATATTCATAATGCATAAATTTTAAAATTCACATAAACAGAAAAAAAGCAACAGATAAAATTTTAAAGTTTCAACAAATATTTCAAACAATTCTTTACACTTGGTGAACAAAAAACCGCTTATCTCAAATAAAATTTTTTTCTGATTTCAGACCATACTAATTCCTGGCTTGCTAAAGAAAAAAAGATGCTTTCTTAATGTGAGGGATGCCAAAAACAGAACAGACAAAAAAATAATCTTTCGAGTCTTTTTGGGAGTTTCACTTTAGACTTTAATTTGAGGTGGAAACTTAGGAAGGAATTTGAGAAAATTATGTTAAGATCCACGTATTTTCAACCACCATATTGTCTGTCTGTTCTGCTTAATAGGTTCTATTTCGCTGAAAGATTGGGTGTCTAAATATCTTTCATATATAATCTGTTCCCTATATATGTAGTGTTGGGAGAAAATTCTTCACCTGATCCACTTGGCAAAATCTAACCAAACATCAGTCATTCTTGGAATTCCTTCTTGGTCAGTCCAAGAATATTTCAGCGCATTTCTGCCATATGCATTTTATATATATATATTATATATATATAATATATATATATATATATATATATATATATATATATATATATATATATATATATATATATACACACACACACACACTCACATGATGAATATTTATGAATATCTCTTAAATTTAAACATTTTGAAAAACTAGAAATAGTTTTAACTTTTGTTTATAAATACTGGTTTCAAAATAAAATTTACCTTGATAAAGCCCATCAGAGGACAAAATGCTTCAGGTAAGTTTATTCACACACACACACACACACACACACATATATATATGAGGGGAAAAAATGTATGACTGTCATATATTGTTTTTTTTATATATAAAAATTTATATCATTATCTCATATATATATGTGTGTGTGTGTGTGTGTGTGTGAATAAAGCCAAAAGGAAAACTTATCTTAGTCAACGCATTTCATCCTCTGAGAGACTTTATCAAGGCAAATGCAAAGTAATTCTTTCAAAACCTCTTCTAATCTAAAATTTCAGGTAATTCTAAGATAAAAAAAAAAATCCTATCTCATGAGTAGAAGAGAGAGAAATAGCCACTAAAATTTTTTTTAAATTTCCATCTTTTATTTTTCCATCAGCTTGTATATGTTTATCTCAGTCTGTAAATATCTATCTCTAGCCCCATTAAGACAAATAAAATAAGTAAGAAAAAATAAAAAGATAAATAGAAATAAGAAAAATACCTTTACAATCCAGCAATGAGCTTAGCTCGACTTTGTAGAGTTAAGAGAAATATCTCTGAACTGTTCGTGTCTGACTTTTCGGAAAGTCGTGTCTGCTAGACCAGAGCTCAACCAAAGATTCATGATCGCCCATGTCCTGAAGGGACATAGAAGAGCCTCCAACCTTCTTCACATGGTAACATTCTGGGAATTTCCCATTGATCCCTTTAGCCAATCCACAAGAGGAGTTTGATCTCATTTTTCTACCCAACCTAGAAAAGTTAACCAAGAAAATAACTGACATGTGTTAGCACTTCTGCTGCTGTAGTTGTACTTGTACGTCTATAAAGCTTACATTATCTGCTATTGACATAGATGTACGCTTTCAAGACACAGTGAAATATTAGTCTCTAGTATTTATTTTTTTTTTTTTTGATTGATTAATTCATTTTCTATGCCATATCAATCCTTGGCAGAAAAGCCAGAAAATATTTTTTTTAGATTGTATGAATTTTGTTGGGAAAAGCGGCCAGGCCGGGGGGGGGGGCATAATATTGGTTCCGTGATACCAAGTCTTACTAATTAATTAATTCATAACCAGAGGGAAGATGTGGATTCATACTTTATCCTAAGGGTATTTTGCACGTAAGTGAATATAACAAACCAATGGGAATTGAAACTCGGCCTTCTGATTAACTATTGAACAATAGTGAAGTGTATACACTTCACTATTGAACACCATGTTGCAATATTTTCAAATTGACATTAATTAAGAAAAGTATGTTTGTTCTTCATTAAAATAAATAATTATTATCTCCCAATGTTTGTGCAGGTGCTTCTGAAAAGAGTCTTAGAAATTAAAAAAAGAAAAACATTTTAAAATAACATCAGTCATATGCAGATAAGCACTACTTAAGCCTGGCATTTGTAAATCAAAAACCAAGTGCAGATAACTCTTTAAAAAGGTCAGGGATCAATTTGACACTGTATTTATATTATGAAACCCTGCTTCTAGATTAAAAAAAAAATACCATATTTTTCAATTCTGCCTCTTGCAATGGTTTGAGGATGGTCTAATAAATTTCAATCTACAAAAATAATACCACCCACAATCCCCCCTCCCCTTTTTTTTCTTGTTTGTTTTTTTTTTAAATACAATCAGAGAAGTCAGTTTAAATTATTTTTTTTATCATTCCATCCCAAGCAAGGCAATAATGCCACTAAGATGCAAGAGGTTATTGGGGTGAAAGTAAACGGAAAGACTTTAGGAGAAGGAACTGGAAATCCAATCCCAAATGGGAAACAAGAGATAAACTTCTACTCCTGATCTTTTGAACAGGAGTAGAAGTTTATCTCTTGTTTCCCATTTGGTCCCTTATATATAAGGAAATCCTTATTATTTACCATTTTTATAAAGTTCAACTCAATTGTCAATTAGCCGATGTTTTACCAACCATACAAAGATATATATATTATATATATATATATATATAAAATGTGTGTGTGTGTGTGTATGTAAAAACTTTAGTTAGAGTATATCAGTAAAAGGACAATATGAATAAAGACAAAAGGAAAACTTATCTTTGTCGACACATTTCATCCTCTGAGAGACTTTATCAAGGCAAATGCAAAGATTTTATTTTGTAATAAGTGCTTATATAAAAGAGCAAATTTTATTGGTTTTCAAAATTTTTAAGTTTAGGAACACTCATCATTAGTAATTCTTTCAAAATCTCTTCTAATCTAAAATTTCAGGTAAAAATAAGATAAAAAAAAATTATTATCCCCACACTGTTTATAAATTTCATCAAAAGTTTTCTCTTTATTTTTTTAATCCATGCTGTTCACTTACTGTTTGTTAAGTGTTAAAAAAAGAAATGACAATAGAAAATAACTGAAATCAGATCATAATTACAATGCTTCATTGATAGTACTTAACTGGTCCACTTGGGGAAAATATCAGGCCATGGGGAATCAATTTTGTAGCTTAACATTTATTAGACCTTTCTCAAAACCAAGCAGTATTGAATTTTTTTTTTTAATCATTTTATAAGTTCAATCACTGACATCTATAAGATGTTCTTTATTTTCATTTGTAAATGTTAAGTTTCAAACTGTGCTTGCATTATGTATAACTGTGTATGACCAATGTTCTTTTTCTCAATTTTTAATTTATATGCAGTTATGAATGACAGTTTCCAATTTGACATTTGTAAATAAAAATAAAGCAGAGATTGACACTAACATGACCCCCCCACTTCTAACAAAAAAAAAAAAAAAAAAAAAAAGTTTTGGGATTCTGACAAATGTAGTTTTAACTAATCTAGAAAAGTTATTCCTCCTCAAATTTTTTCCTCTTTTAAAAAAAAAAGGTTTTATCCCCTATTATTTTTTGAAAGACATGGACTAATATCATACTTTGAATTATAGATAAATATTGAAACCAAAGAAGAGATCAGTACTAAATATCTCAGCCAATGTATACCACTTTGTATCAATGTATCAGCCACAATCACGATGTATCAGCCACTTTTTATGATTTTTATCATGAAATCTACAATTTAAAAAAAAAAAAAAGTCCTAAGGGATATATATATATATATATATATATATATATATATATATATATATATCTCTTAGGACTTTTTTTTTTTTTTTTTTAAAAATTGTAGATTTCATGATAAAAATATTTAAGTTTGGAATATATTAGGTTGGTGCAAAAATAATGACGTAATAATGTCGTTTTTTGACGTTAAAAAATACGTCAAAAAACGACATTATTACGTTATTATTTTTGCACCAACCTAATAGATCATGTCTTTTTATGGTTGGGAGATGCAAAATTTCATTAAAAAAAATTATTACAATTCCAAAAAAATAAATAAAATTTAATTCATTGAGTTAATTTTGAAATAAGATATCAAGCTCTATTTTCAAAAATTAAATTGTAAATTTTTAATATTTTCATATTTCACATTTAAAAATTCAATATAAAATAAGAACAGTGGAGTTATCTCCTCTTTATCTTTAAACGGATGTATTGTGTAGAAACCAAGGGAGGAAAAAAAATATTGCTTAAAATAATAAGTGAAAAGACCCAAACAAATTACTTTTTAAGAAATATGCCTTAAATTTATATGAGATGCAAAAAATACTTGCACGAAAAAGATTTTTTTGAACGACAATAAAATCAGCCCATAATAAATTCACTTAGACCAAAGAAACCATGTCTTCAGAATTGAAATACTCTGTAAATGACAGGGGTTTAGGTTATGACAAAAAATGTGATAATGTGTTCACACAAGTTGAATATTATATAGTGAGTTAAAATCATGGCTTATGTTAGAAACAAGCATGTCAGTGTTTAAACATAAAAAAATTCAGTAAACTCAGATGCCCACCCCCAAAAAAAAAAAGTGTCAAAAGTATGTTTTTTGTATTGACATCACTATTATTTTAACTACCTTCACTCCTTGGCAATATTTATTGTTTTAAAAAACAATGATTATAATTATAATGAAATCAAAATATACGAAAATTAATTTATACATTTTCTTTGTTCTTGAGAATTCACAACAAAAATATTAAAAACTATTGTGTCTTTGTAGGGTTGGTATAACATCAGCTAATTGCCAATTGATTTGAACTTTAGAAAATGGTAAATAATAAGGATTTCCTCAGTCAGTTTGCATAAATTAATGAGTGTTCATTAATTTATGAATAAGAAATTGATTTCACATTTATTTCTTTAGAAATTAGTAAATGATAAATATTGCATTAGTTTTAATTGTATTAATTTTTAGAATGTTTTAAATATAAAATTATTCTTGTAAATAAACAATCTAATAGTGTTTAAAATTATTCTTGTAAATTTTCAATTACAAAACAAATATATAATTCATTTTAATCATGTGTTTAGGTTTTATTCCAGTTCTAATCATTGCTTTTTAAAACAATAAACATTGCCAAGGAGTGAAGATAGTTTAAAAAAAAAAAAAAAAAAAATGTTTTTTATGGGAAAAACTGTCATTTTGCTGGCATGTTTATCCAGGTTTTTCAAAATTGTTTTCATAATTATTTTTTTATATGGTAAATAATAAATATTGCATTGTAGATGGTTCACAATGTGTGATACTTAATAATGAAAGCAATAAAAACCAATAATGCATAAGGAAACCAGCTAGATGACATGCCCAGACACATCTGAAGAAAGAAAGAGCAAAAAAAAAAAAAAAAAAATTAAACATATTAATATAAAATTGTTCCTGTAAATAAACAATCTAACACATAAATAAGGTTTAATATTTTTTGTCAATTCTTGAGAAAAAAAAAAAAAAAGAAAGCATAGAGACGGTTTTATATGTTTGAGTTTTATTAAAATTAAAATAGCTTTTTAAAACAATAAACATTGCCGAAGGGGGGTATACAGTAATAGCAGTGTCAAGAGAAAAAGCGCCATTTTGACAAGTATGTTTGTTAAACTTTGCCAATTTTTTTTCATGTAAAACTGAACCATTAATAAGATTTCAGAGCCCAAAGGGTAGGGAGTGAATGGGTTGAGAGAGGAAATTTTTTTTTTTTTTTAATATAGGCACAAAAGCAAAAGGTAAACAACAATTATTATTATTATTATTATTTCCTTGTAAAATTCACTTTTTCTCCTTTAAAAAATAAAAAAAAGTAGGGGGTAGTGATAACAAATATAATTTATTTATTTATTTTATAAAGTCTGCTTACAATTAACAATACAATGAGCAAGAAAATATTTCTGGGTGAGGTTATTACTGAGATGCTAGTTTATTAGACGTGTGTGTAGCATAGCAGTTATTGGCACAGAAAATGTGGAACTGTCATGCCAAGTTCAAATTCCAGCCAAGTTCATTGCATTCACTTTCACACAAATACCCTTGGAAAAAGGATGAATCCATCTTGTCACCCACAGCTATGAGTTAAATAGCAAGGATGACTGGGTTCTTTGGCAACCAGCTTAAGAGGAGGAAAACTGAATTCAAAACCAGTTGGGTATGTGGCTAGCAAATCTACTCTGTAAAAACCTACTTTCTACAGAAATCACAGCAGAAACACCTAATGTGGTGAGCCATTGGCGCTATACTTCACAGGAGATTAATGGCACTAAGGAGAAAGAGGAGTCTATCAGTTAGTGTCATGAGTCCATTACTGTTTTAGTGGATGCAAGTTGAATGCGTGTGCACACATACAAACATAGACGTGTGTGTATAGTTGTTTAAAATAGAATATAGAATCCTGACAAAGTTTTGAAGAAATTTGACAAATGGAAAAACATTTCAGTTAAAACTAGATTTGATTACATCTTTCTAGACTATACCAGATCCAAAATTGAAAGAAATACACACAACATATTTCTTTTTGTTTTTCATCTGATGAAACCTAGAAAGGCAAAACACATAATCAAATTTAGCTTCAATGAAACATTTTTCCATATATACATATATATATATATATATATATATATATATATAGATAATAGCTGGTCACTCGTATTCAAGGATACCTGTCTACTAGGGCAGCTAACCAATCCCTATTGCAGACTCTCGCTCAGGCACATTTGTGTTTGTTCAACACCCACAGAGCCCACCTGTTTATACTGCAAGTATGTTGAGCAGACCATAGTTACAGTTTCTAGGAGAGAGTGTGCTATCTAGAATGATCAACAATCTGAACAACACCAGCACACTCAAACCCTCGGTCATGATGACTTGTGACTTTGTGCTAGCACAGCTATCAACAACCCCAAGTGTTCTGTCTACCCAATTTCACTCACAAGGATTGAGTCAACTCGTGGCATGGTTTTCATCCAATTTCCAAAGGTGCCACATGTTGGGATCCCCCCCCCACACACACACACACACTCCAGACTGATAACATCAGGAAGTCTCCTGCCTGACAAATTCACCATGGTGAGATTCAAACCTTGGGTCTCATGGCTAGAAAGTGAACATTCTAACCACTCGACCACACACACACACACATAATACACTGATGAGCTGTGAAACAGTCTGTCTGTGGATGACTATATAAGAAATATAGTCTTAAGGTGTGCTATATTTATGGAATAAAGTGCTCAATATCAGAGATAGAGCATGTGTAAATATAAAAGTGAACATAGAAGTTAACACTTAGAGGTGACAGTTTGTTTCATGCTATATGCAATCGTCAGGCCACATATGCTGTTATTTTTCTCGGCTATTTATATATATATACGGGTTAGTGGTGCATTGTGGGTATTCTATTATGGCAGTTATTTTACCGGAAGTCGTTTGTTTATTTATTTGTGTCAAATTATATTGCTTGTTTTTATTTATTTATTTTTTTTTTTTGTTTATTATTTTATTTATTTATCAACGTAGTAAAAATTTGTTGATATCACTTATTGAACAGTTTTGTTTTGGTTTGAGAATTTAATTAAAGCTATTTGTTCAATTTTGGGGTTGATTGTTGTAGTTCATTCTAACTATTATTTTGGCGGGAACAGTTTTTAATTGATTACCTTTATTTGGGATTGGTTTGTTTACTTATTTACTTGGATGAATTTAGGTCAATTTATTTTACTTGTATATTTTCTCTTTTCGGTTTTTAAGTAACATAGTATTTATTTATTTTTTATTTCAATTTTTTTTGTTATTTTGTTTATTAGTATATTTATTTGTTTTTATTTTATTTTTTCCGTTTTTCATTTTTTAGGTTACGTAGTAATAATTTATTTTCATGTCTGCATTTTGAGATGAGCTCGAATCTTTTATTTAATAATTTATTTTGGTCGGGGAAAGTAATGATAGCTATTTTTACCTCCAAGCAAAGTTTGCAAGTTTTTGATTGGTTGTTGTAGGCTGATGATTTTTTCCTTATCTTCCAAGATATTTTTGGTGTGATGTGTTTTGTTTTTAATTTCCCAGATATACTTAGAAAGCATTGTACTGTTCGCATATTTACTATTTGTGAAGGATGTTTTGTGTGTATAATTTCTTTGTTTCCAGGGTCCTTCAGTTACTCCTATGTATACTTTTTCTTCATTATCTGGTGATTTTATTGCGGCTTGGTATATTACGTTTTGTAAACAATTTCCGTTTAAGGGACATTCGTTCTTGATTCTGCAGTTGCACGTGGGTTTAATTTGTTCATGTGGTTTGTTGATAATTTTCCTATTGTGCTTTTTTATTATTTGTGCCATGTTCTCAGTGCAGCTGTAGCTGATTTTTACTGTGTTTTTGTTGAATATCTTGTGTAAGGTGCTTGATTCTGGGAAGTGTTTGTGTAAGAATTTGAAGAATATTTTTCCTACGTTTGTTTTTACGTTCTTGCTGTATGGTGGGTTGAACCATATGATATTTCTTCTCCTGTTGGCCTTTTTTGTATTCTGTGGCGAGTATGTGAGTATTGCTGGGAATCCGCTATCTTTTAAGGCCGTTTTATAGTCTTTCTTAGCTTTGTTAAATAGGGATTCATTGGAGGAATTGTCGGAGAGCTTGGGGTTAATCGATTTTGGTATAAATAAATAAATACTATGTTACTTAAAAATCGAAAACCGAAAAGAGAAAATATACAAGTAAAATAAATTGACCTAAATTCATCCAAGTAAATAAGTAAACAAACCAATCCCAAATAAAGGTAATAAATTAAAAACTGTTCCTGCCAAAATAATAGTTAGAATGAACTATAACAATCAACCCCAAAATTGAACAAATAGCTTTAATTAAATTCTCAAACCAAAACAAAACTGTTAAATAAGTGATATAAACAAATTTTTACTATGTCAATAAATAAATATATAAATAAAATAACAAACAAAAAAATAAAAACAAGCAATATAATTTGACCCAAATAAATAAACAAACGACTTCTGGTAAAATAACCGCCATAATAGAATACCCACAATGCACCACTAACCCGTATATATATATATATATATATATAAATAGCCGAGAAAAATAACAGCATATGTGGCCTGACGATTGCATATAGCATGAAACAGACTGTCGCCTCTAAGTGTTGACTTCTATGTTCACTTTTATATATATATATATATATATATATATATATATATATGCACACACTAATTTTAGGGTAAATATTTAAATTTAATTAATGTTTAATTTAAATCTTTATAAACTATTAATCCAAATTAAACATGACAATTTTATTTTTAAATATTAACCAAAATAAAATCAATTTTTTTTCCTGTAAATTATATATTTTAGTTATTAAAAATAAGAAAAATAATAATTCCTAATCAATTTAAATACCTTAATCTAGATTATGGCTGGACTTTATTTAAAAAAAAAAAAAAATATCCACTATTACTGAGATCAACAGAATCAAACTTATCTATACTTCATTGAAAACATGTGTTGCAGACTCAGACATGTAAATTTACCAAGTACAGGGTTGGAATGTCTGCAGGAACAGTGATAGCAAATCGGGTATTAAGTTTTTTTTGTTTTAAATATTTTTTTCTCTGGTATGATACTTTTTAAAGTACATTTTTGTTTTATGTCTGCGAAAATATTCACAAACGGAAGTATTCTTCAGTTTATATATATAATTACATACACACATTCATAAATTTTGTTTAATGATTTGTTTAAAAACAGTCAACTAAAATTCTAAAGTAGACACTCTTTCTCATAGCTTACATTTAAGTTTGTGGATATAAATACAGTTTTAATTCATGAGATCTTTCAAATATTGTCATTGTTTTCATAAAATTTATGGAATTAATTTAAACAAGATTAAATTGTACACCACAAGATGTGATATTGCTTAGCAAGATTACAGAAAAAATTGTTTAAAAAACAACTATAAAATAAATAAAAAATAACATGAAAGACATTTAAAAATATTAAATAAAGTATTAGTATTAACAAATTTGATATCATTACTTCTTTTTATATATATATATATATAGTGTTAAGCTAAAGATGCAAGCTATGAAATGGAGTTGTCAAGATCAAACAAGGACAGAAGTTTAGATTTATGTCTTAAAATTTGACATTACTTATGAAAATTAAAGAAATTGTTTAAAAACAAAAAGCAAAAGCAAAAAAAACAAAACAAAATGAAAACCCCTATTCCAAAATAAAATAAAAAATAGCTGAAAGATGTTTAAAAATGCTTTAACCTTATTAAAATAACAAATTAACAGATTAAATATACATATACATGATAAAAATATATTTTTAGGGTATGCTATATTTATGGATAAAAGTGCCCAATATCAGAGATAGAGCATATGCAAATATAAAAGTGGACACTGAGAACAATACTGAGTGGTGACAGTCTGTTTCATAATTGAATGCAATTTTCAGGCCAGGAAACAAGCATAGAACAGGCTGTTGTTATGTCCCGAGCTCAGTGTTGATTTTTATAATATATATATATATATATATATATATATATATATGAATAAAAACAAAAGGAAAACTCAACTCAGCTGACATTGTTGTCCTCTGATGGACTTTATCAAGGCAAATGTAAAGATTTTATTTTTTTGGCTTGATGAACTCCATCAGAAAATGGAACATGTTAGCTAAGTTTTCCTTTTGTCTTTATTCACATTGCACATTTACAGATATATTTTTAGTTATATCTGAAATCTTATATTATATATATATATATATATATATATATATATATATATATATATATACATACATACACACACACACTTTGTGATAAGAAACACAACTGATGAAATTTTAGGACAGGTGTTTTTTGTTTTTTTTTCTCTCCTTAATGAAAAAACTTTTGGCAAACATGTCTTCATGTTTGCAATAAGACAGTGTCAAAACAACAGTTCTTACCATGTCTCTACTTTTTTTTTAACTACCTTCACTCCTCAGCAATGTTTATTGTTTTAAAAAGCAATGATTAGAATTGGAATAAAACCTAAACATATGAAAATGAATTTATACATTTTTTGGGGGGTTCTTCAGAATTTACAACAAAAATATTAAACACCATTTATTTATTAGATTGTTTATTTACAAGAATAATTTTATATTTACAACAATTAGAACTAATGCCATGCAATATTTATCATTTACCAATTTATAAAGAAATAAATATGAAAACAATTTATATTCACAAATTTATAAACATTTACTGAATTAATAAAATATGTGACCAACTATAAGAAAATCCTAAAGTTCAAATCGATTGGCAATTAGATTAGCTGATATTTTGTCAACCATTCTAATAAACAATAAATAAATGGTATTTAACATTTTTGTTATCAATTCTCAAGAACAAAAAAAAAAGTATAACTTCACTTACACATTTTTAGGTCTTATTATAATTCTAACCATCACATTTTGAATAAATATTGCCAAAGAGTAAAGATCATTACAATAAAAACGATGTCATATGAAAACAATTTTCAACATTGTCTTATTCCAGGCAGAAAGGTTCATGTTTGCACAAATTTTAAACTTAGTTATCTCCCCTACATCGTATCAGTAAACTGGTTTTTGTTCCGCTTTTAATGACAATGACAGTGGCAGAGATATACACTCTCTGAGTACTTTCTATCATTGTTATTAGTCATATACTTTCACAAGTTAGTAACTACAAGAGCAAAATTCATAGAAATATTTTTTATATCAGGTGTCTTTTTTTTTTTTGTCTTACATTATTTATATAATCAAAAATTTTAAATAATTATTAAATGATTAGTTGTCTCATTAGATAGTTTATCAAATAAGAATTAGTTGAATTATTCCCTAATTTTATGAGAATAAATTAATGGTGTCTCATAATAAACAATTTTTTTTTTTTTTTTAAATATTCTTGTTATTCAAGTTAGGGAATTGGCCAGAAAATTCCTTTGACATTAATCACACCAACAATCTTTAAGCCACTATAAAAAGTCATGTTGAAAATGTCATCTTGGATTTTGACCCCAAAACAGCTGCATTCTTTGCCTCAAGTGATTGGTTAAAGTTGGAGAGGGATTTAAAAAAATATGAATAACAAATGTTCATAAGTCTCCTTCGTTCATTTAAAACTAGGTTAATTTTTTTTTTGCGTAAACTTCCAATGGGAATTTAAAATTTAAAAATATTTAGACTACCTTGATTTAGAGTTGCTTACAGGGGTTGGGATTAAGAGACATCTCTTAGATTGAAGAAACTCAAATCAATCACAATATTTTTATATCATATTCGGAAAATGATTTATTAGAAAGGTTCAAGGTAAGTTGGGTTTTTTGTTTTTCTATCACATTAGAAGTCATCTGATAAATTGGATTAATGCATGAAAGATTCAGGGGGTTTAAAATCATCCCTAAAATGATTATTATTATTTTAAGAAATATTTAAAAATTTTAGTTAAGAGTTTAAAAACTGATAAAATCAATGTCAGAAAGGCCAGGTTATGATTAAAATAAAAGGAAGTTGAGAGAAAACATTTGATTAACAGTAGAAAATAGTGTGGAAAAATCAAGAATGAATGAGTGAAAATAATTTAAAAGGCAATCACATAAAACTGAAAGTTTCATCAGCAAGGTGGCTAGGATTAATACTCAAACAGTGATAACAACAGTATTGATGGTTGTAAAAAGTATATTTGGGAGGGGGAACCTTGAAAGGCCTGAATCAACAATTATTTTTACCCAATATATGTGAAGAGCCCACAATAAAAGTCCCAGATTTTTACCCAATATATGTGAAGAGCCCACAATAAAAGTCCCAGGATGTTTGTATCATCTGTCAATAGACAGATATTAACACAGAAACAAAATTTTTTTTTTTTTATTGATGACAGCTATTTTTTTTTGCTTTTTATCTGTTTTTCATTCATGTTTCAGGGAGAGAGAGAAGATATCACATTCACTGAATGCTGTGGTTCTTCATATCTTTACAGATGCGAATTTCTTTTTCACTTTTTTTCTTGTTCCGTTCTTCAAATTCAAGCCTGAAATTCATAAAAAAAAAAAAAAAAAAAAAAAAAAAAAAAAGATCTGACATTAGCCTTTGTTGGAATCAAGTTAAATTCAAGTTGGCTTTAGTTGTTCATATTAGGGGTGGGGGAGTAGAAATTAGCTTTAATGTTATAAGATTACACTACCTGAAAGCAAATAAAAGCAGAGGCAACTGGTAAATATAGCAGGAAAAAAGTCATGTACCAATGATTCCATGAAGTTGAAAAAAAAAACACTATCACAGAATTAATTAAATAAAATTGACTGTCTGTTAATAGGACAGCAGAAAGAGAAGATTCTACCCCTGTAGATTAAATAAAGGGCTCATTTTAAAATCCTCCTGCAACAGAATAAATCTGAAACATGATTGTTACAACTAAATAGAAGAGATTAGTCCAAGGTATAACTAATTGGTAACTTTACAAGTGTCAACTATTAGAATCTTATAACAATTGTGCTTGTCCTTCCTTTCATTAATTCACACAACTGTTATGACCTGCCAATGCTTCATAAATAACAAACTTCTATTTTGATCATGTGAGAAGACAAAAGATATCAAAGACACAACTTGGTTTCAGTGACAAAATAAAAGAAAGAAGGGAAGATAGAAGTGTTTAATGTCTGTTTCAGTGAAATTTCCATTTCAAGTGGACAATTTCAAATCTTCTTAAATTAATAACAAGCATTCATATTTATCATTGTTATTGCAATATTTTGTTAAAGTTAAAATATTTAATGATGTGATAGGGGAAATTCTACGGACATTTTGTTGTCATAGAACTCGCCATGAGCTTATTTAATCATTAACTGAAGAATTTAGATTCATTAGATAATTCAAATAGGAACACCATGGAATTTTTATGGATTAAAACTAGTATTATTAATTTCACCTAATAATAATAATAACAACACTAATGTTACTTAAAAAACAAAACAAAACAAAACAAAAATGTATTTTTGGAAGATAACACTTTTAAGGCGAGCAGTCTTTGTAATTAAAGTGCCTGATATCAAGAGTTAAAGCAGTCAGAGGCAAACTTTTCTGAGCAGTGAGCTACATGAGATATGGTCCGTTCATCACCATCATCATCCTTCGGCCTCCCTATGATTGGTCAGAACTCCATTGACAATCCCTTTCCACAATGTTCGATCTTATCTCCAATCTCCAACCCTGAGTCCCGAATCTGGGGAAGTCAATTTTCATGAAATGACACTTCCAGAAGGAGGCCCTAGGAGTAAGGAGGAGATGATGTTCCTGTCCACTCAGTGGCAGTGGCTGGCAAACTGTAATCATTTTTGTTTGAGCTTAAGAGAAATTGGTCTCTGTTCTCCGTAATTTGTGTTAATCATTGACATGGGATCTCCAACTGATGTTCTGGATTTTTCTAAGTAGATGTGTATATGTTCCATCTAATTGTCTTTCAAGACAAACAGGTAATAGCTCATCAGAAGGTGAGCCACATTAAAAATATTCAGGATAAGTTTTTGTTTAAGTTATCTCAGCTATTTTCACTATATGCAGAAGCATCTTCCTTAGAAATGGGGAAAAATTGATTTTTTTTCTTTAGAGAAAAGATTTTTTTCTATCATTAAAAAAATTGAAGTCTTCATATAATATGCGATGCTACCTATAGTATGATATCTACTATTCATTTTCTACTGTAGTATGATATTTTCTGCCCATTTTCTACTGTAGTATGATATTTTCTGCCCATTTTCTACTATAGTATGATATTTACCAACTGCTGTTGGAAGTATGAAATATGTTAGGGTTAAAGGTAGTGAACAGTGAACTGACTATGTATTAAAAATCATTAACAATTTTTTATACAAAAAAAAAAAAAAAAACATCAAATAGTGATTTTGATGATTTGATGTCATTTAAAAAAAAAAAAACGAAACAAAAAAAAAACAGTAAACAGATCATTTTTCCTGTCATTTTCCAGCAATACTGAGTATCGTCATATACAGTAGGTCGCAAATGCCTTGGTAGATATTATACCATAGTAGCACCTAATATTTTTACTGATAACAGTGTGTCATTAACACCCACTGCCATATGTCATTATATATATTTATTTTTTTTACCCCATGTAAAGTGTCAATGCCACTATAACACTGAGAATGGTTACAGAGAATGAAAGTGAAAGAAAATAAGACTGAGAACGGAGAGGATTGAGGAAAGGACAAAAAAAAAAAAAAAAAAAGGAATGGAAGACAGCAACTAATGCTGCATTTAAATTTTTGAAGACTGTTGTTATCAGGGAAGAAAATGCAAAGGAGAGAGAGGGGTCGCATCTAGCTAGTTCAACAGTAAAACAGTGAGGTCTAGTTGCCAATTTAGAAGCATACTTAAATTCATGTGGTTCGGACACCAGGGAAAAAAGCCTGACATGAGAATAGTTGTAGAAAAGACAGAGCAATGTGATATGATATTAATGTTAGTGCTCGAACAAAGGTGGGCATAGAAGTGCCATATGCCAGAATAAGTGTTCACCTAGCAATGATATTTGTATTGGGGCCAGGATAAGTGCACAGCTAGCAATGATATTTTTACTAGTGCCAGAATAAGTACACACTTAATAAGGTCAGATGATATTTGTATTGGGGTCAGAATACGTTCAATTGCAATAGTGACGATAAACATCTCCCAACATTTCTGTGAAAGCAACAAAGAAATAAACCATGAAAAAAATGTTCTTAAATGATTGCTGAAATGTTAGTCTAGCATAGTTATGCAAGAGTTGTTTTTTTTTTAAATTTTTTTTTACTTATGAGGTTTTCACTTCAAGTCATTGAAGCATAACATACCCGGATATATGTATTTTTGCAATTGCAGTTAGTTTTAGTATTGGTTGAGAAAGCAAAAAGAGGGAGGTGGAAGAGAGAGAGAGAGAGAGTGAGTGAATAGAGGTAGGAGGAGAAAAAGCAGAAAGTAAAACAAGAAAAACGAAGTGAGAGGGAAAGAAAGAAGAAAAACAAAGCGAGAGGGAAAGAAAGAAGAAGAAAGAAGCGAGAGGGAAAGAAAGAAGAAAAACAAAGTGAGAGGGAAAGAAAGAAGAAAAACAAAGCGAGAGGGAAAGAAAGAAGAAAAACAAAGCGAGAGGGAAAGAAAGAAGAAAAACAAAGCGAGAGGGAAAGAAAGAAGAAAAACAAAGCGAGAGGGAAAGAAAGAAGAAGAAAGAAGCGAGAGGGAAAGAAAGAAGAAAAATGAAACGAGAGGGAAAGAAAGAAGAAAAATGAAACGAGAGGGAAAGAAAGAAGAAAAACGAAACGAGAGGGAAAGAAAGAAGAAAAACGAAACGAGAGGGAAAGAAAAAAGAAAAACGAAGCGAGAGGGAAAGAAAAAAGAAAAACGAAGCGAGAGGGAAAGAAAGAAGAAAAATGAAGCTGGGCGGAAAGAAAGAAGAAAAAACAAAGCGAGAGGGAAAGAAAGAAGAAAAAACAAAGCGAGAGGGAAAGAAAGAAGAAAAAACAAAGCGAGAGGGAAAGAAAGAAGAAAAAACAAAGCGAGAGGGAAAGAAAGAAGAAAAACAAAGCGAGAGGGAAAGAAAGAAGAAGAAAGAAGCGAGAGGGAAAGAAAGAAGAAAAACGAAGCGAGAGGGAAAGAAAAAAGAAAAACGAAGCGAGAGGGAAAGAAAGAAGAAAAATGAAGCCGGACGGAAAGAAAAAAGAAAAACGAAGCCGGACGGAAAGAAAAAAAAAAAACCTGACACAGAAAGAAAGAAAAAGCAAGACAAAAAGAAAAGTGGTGATCTATGAGAAAGTAAAGAAAGGCAAAAAAATGACAAAGAACAAGTGTGGTGACAATAAGATACAAAATTTCTGAAATGCTCAAGTGACAACCATTTTCATTGTGTTTTAGTTGCACTCTGTTTATTATGTTCCATTCTGTTTGCTGAGTGTAACAGTTGTATTAGGTTGGTGCAAAAATAATGACGTAATAATGTTGTTTTTTGACGTTATTACGTCATTATTTTTGCACCAACCTAATACATAGAAACAAGCAGAATAAATTATATAGAATCATTTTGTTTTTTCTACAACTTTCTTACTTCCTCTATTTCCTCCTTCATCCCCTCCTCCTAACTAACCTCAACAAACATACTAAAAATATCCCCTTTCACTTGCCCAAAAGACTGCAGTATTTGGCATGTGTGAATTGGCAGGAATTAAAAATTGTTTGATCGATTGATTTGTTTTCCACAGCTTAATCAACCCTTTGCAGGTTATTTAAAACCAGAAAGTATTTTTTAGATGGTAATATTTTTTTTTCTTTGGACATAATGGATTAGTGATACAAGCCTTACTAATTAACCTATATGTGGGGGAGAAGAGGTGGATTCATATCTAATCAGAATTTCATAAACGAGAACTTATAATGATGATATAGTGAGGGATCAATTCTATAATTCCATGAATATATGAACTGATCCATCATGTGAATAAATATAAAAGACAGACCTGTGTAGCTAATCAGTATTTCATGGATTGATTCATTCATTTTCTATGGCTTATCAACCCTTTGTGTGTTATTTAAAATGAGAAAATATTAGATTGTAAGAATTTTTCTTTGGAGATGATAATGATTTAGTGATACAAGTCTTACTAATTAACTCATAGTTGGTGGATATACTTTTCCCCGATATTTGCATATACGTGTATATAGCAAACACAACTGGAATTGAAACTCTGCTCTCCCATTAAAATTCCAAGCCATTATCTATTACACCACCCACACATCCAAGCTTGACACTGCTTAAATATAGTGATCAAACAAAACTAGTGCTTTCAGTGCATTTTGACTTTAAACTAAGCTGAATGTTGTACTTTTTATGACCAGCAGGAGAGTCTGTGAGGTGGGTTCTACAAGACAACCACTCACTAGATCAAATGAGAGTAAAATAATAAGTAAATAAATAAATGAATGAAAACTATTGGGATCAAGTGACACTTCACCAGACATTGGGGATTTCCTTTTGCACGATTATATAAACATAGTTAGGATTGAGGTTAGTTTTAGGCTGTCTGTTATGGGTTTATGCTGTCCATCAAGAGAGGGTTCTGAATCTATGCGTCACAATGTTGAGAGGAAGAGAGGAGTGATAGGAGAGAGAGTTCTTGCTGGTTGAAGAGAAAAGCTGATCTGACATGGCAGAAGTTGTCCCAAGTGTCGCCTCTCTACCCACCAAGACCATGTTAGCGAATAGCTGAAACAAACATGTGAATATATGGGAAACAGGATTCATGTTTTTTCATTTCTGGCCATGGTGTTTATTTTCAGTTTTCATTCACTTGTGAACCTAAAATGTATCTTTCACACACATAATAATGAACGAGAATGGAGATACAATGTGGTGTTTTTGTCTGGTTGCTCAAAAGCTGAAGGAGGGTTTCATTGTTCAGTAATGGTAAGATTAGCCATTTCCTTAAAAGGAAATATTCACTATTCACTGACTGAGCAGTGGAACTCTTTCGGCTTCTTGTTTCCCAGTCAACTTTGATCTTCAAAAACTTAAAGGCAATCTCAATTATTACCTTCTAGCTTCTTAATTCTTGTTTTTATTGTCCTCTCTTCTTAATAGTATATTTTTATCATATTCTCTAACACTCAGTAACCCCTTGTGTCTTCTTGGCGTTATTGCCTTGTTTGGGGTAAAATGATTAAAAAAAATTATTTCAGGAAAATAAATTTCTCAAGTCTAGTAGCTGTTACTAATCCTTGTGTGGGTGTTTCCTTCCTAGCCTTTTGTTTAAAGTAGTGTGGTATTTCAACAACTTGAAGAGAAAATAAAGTTATATTTACTAGTCATATTAAGTACTGATACTGTTGAAAGTCACAAAGTGATGTGGTTCCTTTTATTTGAAATATCAAGTAAAGCATACAGTTTCCCTTTACACTATTGTTGTCATATTCATGACATTTTGGCCATTGTATACTCCAGCCTTCTTCAAAATCACTCCATATTTCCAAGGTGAGGTATTGTAACTATTTACACTATTTACATTGCTCGGACTGTTGTCCTCATCTTTATTGCCATATTCACCTTCAACATCTGTCTATATTTCTGAAATGAGCTATTGTAACTGCTTACACTATTTACATTATTCAGACTGTTGTCCTCATCTTTATTGTCATATTCATAACATTTCGACCATTGTACACTCTGGCCTTCTTCAGGAGCTGTCTATATTTCTGAGATGAGGTATTATAACTATTTATACTATTTACATTGCTCGGACTGTTGTCCTCATCTTTATTGCCATATTCACCTTCAACATCTGTCTATATTTCTGAAATGAGGTATTGTAACTATTTACACTATTTACATTGTTCAGATTATTGTCCTCATCTTTATTGTCATATTCATAACATTTCGACCATGGTACGCTCTGGCCTTCTTCAGGAGCTGTCTGTATTTCTGAGATGACGTATTATAACTATTTATACTATTTTCATTGTTCAGACTCTTGTTCTCATCTTTACTGTCACATTTACTCAAGCCATCTTCAGATGATATTTATTGGAATTTTGAACTGAACCCTTTATTTAGTCCACGTAGACTGTTCTAATTTCATGTACCATGCCTTTCTCTTATAGTAAATCAACAGCGCACAGTCAGGTCGGATACTTTCCTGATGTTGATACCATGTAGGTATATAAGACTGATTATTTGCAGAGGAGATAGGCACTATCAAATAACATTGGCAGTTCACCTCATGACGGAGATAAATCTATATTTCCCAGGCATTCCTGAACTGTGAAAAAACAACATTTTCCAGTCAGGTCTACAAGACAGGCAAATCTTCACCATTGGGAGGACAGACATTTCTTTTTTTAACATTGAGATATTATGGTTTTATTAAGGTATTATGTTTAATGATCAAGTCTGTGCAATTAAATGATTTAAGAAGCATGTGCAAGAAGAAATTACCGGTTTCTGATAATGCGTTCCACAATGGTTTGTGTAATAAATTCACTACCACTATCCAAGAACTTGAATTTCCCCTGACGTTTCGGCTCCTAGAATAAATAAAACAGAGAAGTCAGTAACATTTTACACTGCCTGAAACATTGAGATGAAATATTTGCAGTAATTATGACTTGTTGCTTTTTTTTGTGTTTCAGGATTGTTAATGGCTTCAGTAGCCAAGATTCCTGCAACATGAAAGTGGAGAAAAAGATAAAAAACACAGACACAGAGGTGAAATATATGTAGAGTTAAAGATGGAATAACTATATATATATATATATATATATATATATATATATATATATATATATATATATATATATAGACCGGATATTAAATATAGCTAAAGTAACTTCAATGAAAAAATAAATTGAATAACATATATATTTCTTCTTTTCTCCTCAGTAATTTTATAGTTGTAAACTTGATAGCGAATAAATGTTAAATTTTGATTTTGTAATTAGCAGTTTTAAATTTTAATATTAAATTTTATCATATAATTTAGTAATTATTCGTTGGAATAAATTATTTTTTAATACTAAACATCTGAATAGATATCATAACATGACTTCGTTATCGAGCTTTTTGAATTTTCCTGTACTTGTGTTCTGATTGGTCCATCTAGCCTTTGTAACAACGTTTTCCCCTTGCGTAGAATATTAATTAATTTGAAACTTTTAAAACCATTTATTTTACATTCAACGTCATCACTTGATAAGACACCGAAGGTGTTGAAACAAAATGGCTATTTTTGTAGTGATTTTATAACATTTATGTTATAAATTTTTTTTTTTCTTTAAAAATAAATAATTATATCTGCTCTACTTTGTATTGAGCACTCTTTTAAGAATAGTAATTGTTGGTTATTGGAATTCATTCCATATACACCAATCATATACTTGTATATATATATATATATACACACACACACAGTTATAGAGATGGAATATGTATGTATGTATATAAAATATTTATTCAAATTTATAACATATGTATGTTAGATCACTATAAAAGCTGCAATTTTGTTGGGACTTTTGGTGTCTTATAAAGTGATTATATATATATATATATATATACACAGAGGTTATGATTTGTTGGTATATAATCCAAGTGAATCCTATTAATATAAAATATTAACTATTAAAACTGATTCACATAGAGCGCTGAATGTTTTATTTAGACAGAGCATATAAATTACATACAATTGGAATTAAGAATACATATTGGTTATGATCATGTCACCCTGCAAATTAAGATAATTTGCAAGGATTTTCAAACCGGTCATGTTAACAAGAAAGATAAAATGAAACTGGTTTAAAACAAATTTTAAAAACCAGATAGAGCCAAAGAAAGAAAGAAAACTGGAAAAAAGAAAGAGCAAAAGAAATAGGAAGAAACAAGATAGGGAGAGGAAGAAGTGAGAAACAAGAGGGTAGAAAAGGTAGTATTGTCTAAACATGGGGATTAACGGGAGGTGATATAAAATGTGGTCATGACCTGAATTATATTAGAATAATAACCTCTGTCGTAATCAGTAAGTAATTAGTTGAAAAATAGGGAAAAATATTTTAAAATCTTATATTAACAAATTACTATTAATTCAATATTAAGAGAAATAATTATATATTTATATTAAATAGAGATAATTCAAGAATTAATGATATATTAAAATATTAAAAAAATAATATGAAATTATTTAAAAATATTAAGAAATATATATTGATTTAATTATTTTCTTATTACGAAATATATCATTTAATATTCTTCATTTAAAAAACACCATATATTAAACTATTACCATCTACAAGGAAATAAAAATTCATAGAATATTTTTTATTTTATGCTAGCAGTAGATCCTGGCGTTGCCCGGGGATGTAACAGTAAGAGATAGATCAAGTATCGACCATCATAAAGACTGAAAAATAAAAGATTATTGTTTAAGGTTGACGGACACGCATGTCTTAATTAGTTTTTTTTTTTTTATGAATTGGTCAAACCCAAACTCAAACATCGTTTTCAATCGTTATGAGTCTACCGATTGAATAGAATTTTATTATAAACAATTGTAAATGGAATTTTTAAAGCATTCTGAATGTAAAAATAAAGAAAAAAGTGTGCAAGACAATAAGAAACACTACCTGCCAAAAAAAAAAAAAAAAAAAAAAAAGTGAAATTTTGTTGAAATTGGTTGAAAAATGTAGGAAATCTGATCCCATATATAAACGAACACACACACAAACAACCTGGGTTTTATAATAAGTATAACTCGATATGAGTTGTCCTCCTTTCATTCTCGTGATGCCTTTTAATCATGTTTTCAAATTGATTTCATGCAAGAACAATTGTGTTTTTCCAATTTTTGGTGCTGTTAGAACCACCGCAAGGTAATTTTACGTAGTCCTGTGAAGTTTTGTTGAAATCGGTTGGAAAATGTAGGAAATCAGATCCAATATATAAACGTACACGCACACAATCTGCATTTTATAATAAGTAAGATAAAAGCCAATAATAGAGGAAGATGAAATGAAAATCTACACTTCAAATTAGAAAATTAAGGTTATAAAATAGTGCATATTAAATGATATTATAGTCAGGTAACATTAAAAGAAAAATATAAAATCAATTTAGTAAGTAATAAGTTCCAACTGATGACTAAACAAAAGAGGTGATAAAAGGAAAAAGGAAATATAATTAAATCTAAATAATTTATATAATTATTATATAAATTATATTGTCATTACTAAATAACTATATTATTATATTATTAAATAATATAATTAAATATTAATATTTTAATAGTAAATAAAATATTAAGATGTATTAAATATTACATAAAACATCAATATATCATTAATTATTATTAAATATACATGAATTATAAATACTCTTAATTATTATTATTAATATGAATTATTAAATGATACATCATTACACCAAATAATACAGTATATATTGGTATATTAGACATCAATACAGCATATTGATATTTTATATTAATATATTAAATTAATACACTACATATCATTACATTAAATAATACTATTATATTATTATATCAAGACATCCTAAACATTATCATTTAATTAAAATTAGTATATTAAATATTACCATTATTAAATATATTATTAGGTATTATTACCTAACATCATTATAATTATATTTTAGTATATTATAACATTATTATAATATTATACAAATTTTTATATTATTATTAGATATTACATATATAACCATTATATTATACCATTATATAACATAGAAAAAATATGAGAGGAAGAGACATAATTAATTTTATATATATCTTCTTAAAGAATAACCCTTTAAAAGAAAAAAGTACCATATGAAAAAATTATTTAAAAATCTTTTATAAACAAGAAAAAAAGAAAATATCATCACTAATTATAATATATTTATAGAGTGGCAATGTAAAGTTTAAATTTAAATAAAAGAAAAAATTAAATAAAAAACCTTGCCATAAGAGAAAAATACAAATAATAACAATAATAAGGTATTATTAAGGATATTAGTGATAGCCACCAAAATACTAAAAGTAAATGGTTGAAAGAGAAAAGTTATTTTTAGTAATGGGTGAGTGATGAAAAATTTAGGAAAGTTATATAATAAGATAGAGGCAGAGTAGAATTCACAGTACATTTGTCAAAGTATAACATTTCACACAAGTTCAGTACGAGTCTAGAAAAGTTTAAATCTACTTTGGTGACAACATTGGGAATTAATTCATTCCTTTGGTTTAAAAGTATATTTGGATTTTCAAATTATTCAAATTTAATTACTGTAATTTTAATTTATATATATATATATATATATACAGTTATAAAGATGGAATATTATATATATATATATAAATACAGTTATAAAGATGGAATATATCAAAAAAATGTCACGTACAGTGGAATTATACTCCATTTATTCTCATTTTACCAACATTTTTACCTGTGTGTCTATCTACATCTATAGGAAGAAAAACTACTTCACCGATCTTCATTAAATTTAGAACATAGATAGCTCATTACACCCCCTTTTATGTCTACTATGTTGGATTTATTTTTTAGTGGAGCAAAGGGGATAGTCACCCCCACAACTTGAAAATAAATGCACCCATGGATTCAAAAACTACCGGACAAACTTATGAAATTTACAAGATAGATTTTCGGTATGAGAGTGGATGTAATATGTTATGTATAAGTAGATATTATTTTGATCAAATAAGGTTCCAAGGGTTGTTTTTT
The DNA here is from genome assembly GCA_963932145.1 of Acanthosepion lycidas. Classification (NCBI taxonomy): domain Eukaryota; kingdom Metazoa; phylum Mollusca; class Cephalopoda; order Sepiida; family Sepiidae; genus Acanthosepion; species Acanthosepion lycidas. The sequence continues at coordinate 33,538,747 of OZ010606.1, forward strand.
TGTGTGGGGAGGGGGAGTCTCAAGCACCCACTAAAATTTTTTCCCTTCATTTTAAATGAAATTTAAACTTAGGTAAATGACCTGAAACGATGCCTATTTCCAAAATATAAGCTAATTTCAATAAATTCTTATGAATTTGATTGCTTATTGTCCGTTTACTGACACAGATTCATGATGAAAGCAAATCATCCTGCAACTCTTGATGAGTAACCATTGGACTTTGTTTAATTTGATGCATTAATTTCCTTGAAAATCTTGAAGAAATCTTCTGTGAAGCACCTGTTCTTTGGTTTTCAACAAATTTTTATACCTTGCAATGAATGAACTAATGGTAGTAAATGAAATATTTGGCTTGTCCAAGATTTTCCTGTAACTTTTACCTTCTTTCCAGAGCTTAAAAAACAGTTTTTTGGGGTTTTTTTTTGCAAATTTGTTATTTCTTAACCTATTGCTATGATGAAAACCCTCTTGCATGAATATCAATCACAGAATGTTCTGCTTGTATTTTGGCGGCTAAAAATAACTACTGATAACATTATTGGAACATTCTACAATATTCCACTTGAATAATCTATAGTATTAAAGCAATTTAAAAGTTTTAAAATCTGAAATTTGCATTGTATGAATACTTTTTTTACCAATTAAAATGAATAAACAGGATTTCTTACTATTAAATCATTTTTTTTCCTTTATGAAAAAGTATGTTTATTCATTAGTTGGAAATACAATAAATTAAAAATTTGTATGTGAACAAATATTTGTTTCACCCCCACCGTGTGTGTGCGATGCACATACACACACACACACACACACACATGTATGTGTGTGTGTGTGTGTGTTTTCTAGTTTGTCCATGTGGGATTTAGATCATAACTAATCAATGGTGGATAGAAAGTTATTTGTCTATATTTCCGAGATGAGGTATTGTAACTATTTTCATTCTTTGGACTGTTGTCCTCATCTTTATTGTCATGTTCATGATGTTTCGGCCGTTGTACGCACTGGCCTTCTTCAGATGATATATGTTGGAATTTTCAACCAATCACTTTATTTTACTCCATAGATAAGATTGTTCTAGTTCCACGGCCATGCCTTTTCTGGTTATCTCAGTTTCAGTTAATTCCCTTTAGTAACTCAACTCTCTAAGTTTTTTGTTCACTTTTGCTGTGGCCCGGTATAGAACTCATAAATCTTTGAGTTTAGTCACTTTTTGGATTTCTCAACCAATGTTTTTATCCACAGGATGATGTGTCCTTGGGGAAATAAAGATGAGGACGACAGCTATAGTGTAGAAACTTATTTGTTTAGCAAGGAAATGTAGAGGAAAGAAAATCTTTGCTAGTTTGGAAGAGACAAAAAAAAATCAAATGAAACTCACAGCATAAGGATCAGAACCATCTTCGTCAGGCATTATGGGAGTTTTTCCATGGCATACGAAATCAACCTGGGCAAAAACAAAGGAAACAAACCAGAACACGTTTTTATTATATTATACTGTAAAAGAGTTTATTGGAAGTATTTGCTATCTAGCATGAGTTTATAAAGGACCATCAAAAAACTTGTGGAAGGAAGGTGGAAATAAACAGCAAAATGGTCAAACATCAAATGAGAAAATATAGTTTCCAAGTTGTATGTAGTTCTTCCAGCTAATAAATTAATCCTTTGAAAATAAATATGTAACATTTGTCAACCAACAGGTTGCGGTCATGCTGACAATAAAAAGAACATGCTTTGTGATCCTTTTGTCTCTAGGCCAGTGTTTCTCAAGCTTTTTAAGCAACGGCACACCTAGGAGCAAATGAAAATATCACGGTACACTTAGCAAAATTTTGAAATGGTATACATTTAAATGTTATGAAATAAAACCATAGATTTAAAAACCTGGAAAATTATTAAATCAAATGCTCAATGCTGCATATCAAAAACTTCAACAATTCATAATTCAAGTTTGTAAAACTTTTGAATTAAAGATAAAAAATGTTGAATTATATGAAAAAAAGGTTAATATTCATGTGAATAAATGAAGTAAAATTTTAAAAAGTTAAATTAAAAAATAATACTTTTTAAAAAATGAATATTAAAACATTAATAAGAATAGAGAAAAGAATTATTTAAAAAAAAGTTTAATACTTATTCACTTATGTAAATACTAATGCTGTACCATTACTACTTCCACACACACACACCATGACAATATTTTGTGGCACACTTAAGATGATCGTGTAGCACACAGCAGTTGAGAATCACTGCTCTAGATTGGCAAAACCAGTAAGTAACGGCAATTGTTCATGACACGGCTTCAAAAAGATTGCCTGACTTGTTCAGCCATCTTCCTCATAAAGTTATATGACATTTACACTCTTCTTCACCAAGCTACCTGACACTGACACACACACTTCCCTTTTGCCCTTGCCTCTATTTTTCACACACACATGCCAAAAAAAAAAAAAAAAAAAAAAAAAAAAAAAAAAAAAGATCACATCTCTTTTCATCTTAAACAACTACAAACAAGGAACATTAACACTCATATATGCTGAGAAAAATCTGATTGTAAAAACACAAAAATAGAAATATATTTTTATATTTAAAAAACCTTTCTGGCCTTTTTCTTCGTTGAGGGTCAATTCAAATCTGCAACAAACTACAGACAATTGCAGATAGCAGGAAATGCTTAAAAAAAAAAAACTAAAAAAAAAAAAACTAAAAGCACCGGATAAGGTTTTAGATGCCACTTTGAAAGGAATCACTGTTGCTTGATACAGGAAAATTGACAAATTAGAATATTGAACGAATAATTAATACTTAATTGGCATTTATGTTGATAATAGTACCTGTGGAAAAAGAAAAAAAAAATTTCTATCTGATGATTTTTTTTTGATAAAAAAGAAAAAACACATTTTTGAATAAAAACTAAAAACGTTTTTAGCTTTTTCTAAATTTTGAAAGCGCTTTATTTTTTTTTTTTTTCAATTTTATCAATAAACTGTTGAATTATAGGATAATAATGGTGATTTTTCAAAGCAAAGCTTAGATGGGGCACAAGGCCAAAAGTGTGGTACACCCAGTGAGGATCAAACTTATTATTCAGTTATAATTTATGTACGAGACAAGCTTGCTAACCAGTACACCATGTCAAGGTGCCCAAATTAGGATAGTAATGATTTAAGTTTATATGAAAAAATGTTTATTCATATGGTTGTCTCATTAAAATAAAATGTAACAAGTTTTAAATGGGTTTAATGCATGAATATTATTTGAAAATACATCTCTCACATAATGGTAAGACATTAACTAGATGAAGACAGTATGTGGCATAGGGGTTCATTTCAGAATGTTGCCCATGTGGAGAGATAGGATAATTATTTTATTGGAAACTTTAGGAATAAAATAAACTGATTCAGGGTGTTTGAAATAAATAATATATTTATTTATTTTTGTTAGAGTGATGAGTGTGTCCTTTGGTAGTCAGTGTAGGAAAAAGTTTGTTAATAAGGCGGATATGGATAGTAGTATGGAGAAATGTCCATTCGACAATTTAAAATCAGTCTAGGGTAGGGGTGATAGTAATGTGAGAAATTAGGTCAGTGTCAATCTATTGCATTTTTTTCAGCCCAGAAAATGGGTAGAAATGTTGGTAGCTGATGACTTGCTTCTTCACATGTTATGCATGGTCGCAATCTTTTGCTCTGTCCTCTCCTGGTGTCATTCTGTTCCCATCTGCATTCAAGTCACCCTCTGTTGTTAACCCTGAGGTATCAGGTTTTTATACCCTTTCAAATAGGCTCAGAGTTTATGGTGGGAACTTTGGTTTAAGCTAATCATCAAAAAGTCTCTTTGTGTCAATTTTTTTTTGATTGGCCAAATTATTTTTTGGCATTCCTCTCTTTTTCATTTATTTTACAACAGAGTTATATGTGGAGCCTCCTTGATTCTTGTTATTTTTAGTCACAAATAAGTAAGCTCTGCTCCTGCAAATTCCCTTTGTTTTTTTAATCAGGTTCAGTCTTCTTTTCTTCTTCCTCTTTTTATTTGAAGATTGCCTTCCCATAAGTTGTTATGGTGAAACGCACCTATTCTATAGTTAATAGACTCTCCCACCTAATATAATTAGGAGTAGTAAGAGAAACAAGGGTCAGCAGATGTCGGACGACAGTAGTCGACAGTTAGTCGAATATGAAAGTAGTCAGTGACCACAATAAGATTACTCTGCGTAATACCTATTATATCAAGTTCCTAACGTTTTGTATGTCAAACCAATTTAGGACCGATTTAGTACAAATACAAGCCTCCACTGCGAAATAACTCCACAACATAAGTTGAAAGAAGTATAGAAAAAGAAGTTTAGAGAGAGAAAGAAAGAGATAAGGGTTTTAAAGGAAAGTGCAAATGCCTTATTTTAATTCTTTTTATTTTTGCTTATATATTTTATTTTTATATCAGGACTCACTACAACACCATTGCCACTAATTCCGAGGTATTTGTGGGAGGTGTTTCTACTGCACCCTATATATATATATATATATATATATATATATATATATATAGATAGAGAGAGAGAGAGAGAGAGAGACTAATTGAAATAATTTCAATAATTAATCTCCAGCTAACATCTAGATCTCTTCTCCAGAACCAACACGCAAAAATATTAATACTCTTTTTGCCTTTTTTCTTGAGCTCCAGGTTGTACACTCTGAACCAAAGCCTTTTTGAGTTTCACCTGCAACTTCAAACTCAAATCTTAATTTCCAAAATGTCTGTTGACATTTTTCTCATTCTTTTGAAACTGCTCTTTATTTTTATTTTTTTTAATCTTTTTAGCCCAAGCAAGGAAATGAAGCCACTAAGTTGCAAGTAAAAGTGTCTGAGAAACATTATTAAAGTGAGAAAACAGGATTTAAGCAGACAGAAGATAATGATTGCATCTGAATTTTTCAAGATCAAAGTTGACTGGAAAGCAAGAAGCAGAAAGAGAGATTCACAAGCAAGAAGAAACTTAGCATAGAACTTATGGTTACAACTAACAAGTTCAACTGTAAAATGGTGTGACCTAACTGCCAATCTTGTATGGTACTTCATAAAGTTGAGGTACCAAAGAGAAAAGAACAATTACTAGAAAAGTATTTATAGAAAAGGCACAGAGAAGCTACGTCACGACATGTATATGCTACAGTTCTGAGAAGAAGGGGAGCAACAAAGGAAAAAGAGATAGCTGATAGAATGCAATAAAGGAAGTCAAAAGCACTGTTAGCTATTCCACATCAATGTCTCCTGTTTTGATGTCTGAACCCAAAGACATGAAATTCTTCAGATTTCTGATTTCATCCTTTTCTATCTTGATTGTGCTTTTTGCGCCGAGCTGTCCTGAGGCTGATTTTTGAGAAGCTCTTATAAAGATTTATGCAGAAATTACAAACCTCTGCACCTTAAGAGTGAAGGCCTAAACCACTGAAGTGTTTGGACAACTTTTTGAGTTTATGGTGATGCTGTGTCTGGCTCAGGATACGTGATATGGCTTCCCTCCGTCTTTTCTACAAATATTTTCATGGCAATTGTTCTGATGAACTTTCCTCCTTGGTGCCTTGACTGAATGAATTTAAGCATAATACTAGATTGGCAATTAGGTCTCATCATATGAAACTAGCTAGATGCAACAATGTTTTATTCTAATTTTTTTCTCTCACCTCTTCCAATTTCTTGTTTCACTGACCCCTCCACTCTTTAAAAATTTAAATGCAACGCCAATCACCATCTTCTTTCTGCCTGAAACCTGTTCTTTTATTGTCTTTTCTCCTCATTAAAGTCTTTTCATTCTCTTTCACTCCCAATAACACTTGCATTACATGTGTAATAGCTTTAGTATGGCAATAATATTAGGTTGGTGCAAAAATAATGTCGTTTTCTCACATGTGAGAAAACGACATTATTTTTGCACCAACCTAATAATTGCATTCATTCCTGACCACTAACAACACCTTTCTTTCCAACTTTCAATGCACAACATCACAGACTGAGTTGCAAAAATTTATAAAACAACTTTTTGAACAACTCATTCACCAGCATTCACAAAAATCTGGAAACTATCCTCAGACAAAGAGGGGACTGATAAGGCAGCGTTTCAAAAACTCCAGGCTGCAGGGATAACTTCTTTTGATAGTGAATGGCCAAGCCCACTACATTTAGTTTCAAAAACGTGATATGCAACATTCAGAACATAGTTCAAGTTGTTTCCTTTGCAAGCAGAAACATTTAGTTTATTAGTGCAGAAAAAGATCAAAACTAAGGGGGAGTGATGAAGTAATGGTAAAGTCAGTGGGTAGCAATATGCCAAAAATTTGCTTGCATTTATCAGGTTTAAATGCAATCAGCCCTAAAATAAAATACCACTGTGATTAATGTTTCATTTTTTTTTCTCTCTCTCCTACTGCCAGGATTTTCTATGTCAATTATAAATGCAATAAGTAAAGAGAATGTAGCTGTTCAATAAATCCTACCTATGATAACATGTTAGATAAGCAACTAAAATTGATGGAAATGTTCATGTAGAAGTTTCATTGAATGTAAAGATGGAGGAAAAAAAACTATCACCTTGAAATGATCCATAAGGTCTGCAGTCACGGAATATGGAGCACCAATCACAACCTCTGAAACATACTGCAAAGAACAAAGTGTATGGTTACTTCAACAAGTTCATAGCCAAATGATAAAAAAATATTTTCTTCAAAAAATAAATATTCATAACACACTTCTACTTTGTCACTGCACTTGATTATGTGGGAATTACTGATCATATACATTGAATATTATACAATAAAAATTTCAAATTTCACCTGGTAGTTAGGTTAAGAACATACTAGCTGATATAATGGAATATGTGTACACCTGTGTTCCCCCTCACTGGAGTGTGATTGGCTGGTGTCCGTCATAAATACCGATGGGTGTGTAGGTACAACAGAGTCAGAGCCTTAGTCTGAGAGCTAAGTCTATAACGATGCCCATTGGACTACGCCATTGATCTACACTTCTTACCTGCAACTATGACGTGTACCAGTATTCTACTTGGTTATCGTAGCCAAAACCACTTAGCTACTTTGTTCAAATATATCCCTTTCCGGGACATATCACTAGCATATAAAAAAGTACATATTAAAATGTTAAAGTACTTATAAAAAGGTACATATAAAGAACGCATATTAAAAACATACACAAGTGGACACCAAGGTCAACACTAAGTGGCAATAGTGTTTTATGCTGATGATCTGAAGATTGTGTTAAAGCATAAAACAGATTGTTGCCACTTGGTGTTGACTTCAGAGTCCACTTTTATATTTATATATTCTATTAAACATTTTACCCCTAAATATAGCATACTGTAAAACTGTTGTATCATATATATATTTTTTTTTGTGTTAAAATATATATATAATATCCTATGTTGATTGCACAACTTGGAGTTTCATGCTGTCTGCAATCCTCAGGTGCAAGTTTATGTATATTAAATAGCTCAGTTTTTAACATTGAGTACTGTCTTACACTACAGTGTGTGTGTGTGTGTGTGTGTATATGAACACCTGTTCATACATTTACCTATATTTAACCATTTGATTATATATATTTTTTCTTTTAATCATTTCACTCCAAGAATGGTGGGAATGCCACTAGTACGTAGGGGATTACAGAGAGTGAATGCGAGAGAAAAGACTGGGTAGGTGGGGACATTTAAATTTTTGAAGATTGTAGTTATCAGGAAAGCAGGAAATCAGAAAAATGTTCCACAGGCGAGAAGTGTGTGAAAAGAAACTGTTGGAGTAGAAGTAGCAGTTACATTTAACTAATTCAACAATAAAAGGGTGGGACCTAGATGGCAATCTAGTAGCACACTTAAACTCACATAGTCTGGGCACCAGAGAAAAAAAGCTCATCATAGTAGCCATATATATTTTCAGTAAAATCTCAGGTGGGCACTGACCAATCTGAGATTAGACTGGAAATATATTAAATCTCTGTCATTTTTATAGCAGTGAGCACTTTTTTTCCAGTGAGCAATCATAGGGAGACTCTTTTGGAAACTGTTTATTCTTATATATATATATATATATATATATATATATATATATATATATATACACACACACACACACACACAATGGCATCCTAAATTTCCATATACACACACACACACACACACACACACACCTGAAGAATTAATGGATTTTATCTTTTAATTCAAAATTTTTATTACTTTAAATATTATTTTTAGTGAATAAACACATTTAATGAGATAATCCATTTATTTTAAACAGTATCTTATTTTGTCTTCTGGCCTGTACACTAGAGAAAATGTGCCCTCCAACAGCATTCGAATCTGCCTCCTCTTCACCTCACCCCTTCAGGAAAAACCACCATTTAATCTGACATGCTTGGACTGCTCAGCCGCAAAGAGCTTTACAATCATGCAAGGTTCCTTTAGCCTTTAAAGCACATTTACTTGTTCAGATTTCCTCAAAAGTCAAAACTGCTCAGTTTCATATCCAAAATGTAAACAAAGCAATTTCTAAGGAATTAATATTATGGGGTGGTCAAAATTTTGTTTAGTTTATTAAATGCTATATTTATGGATAGAAGTGTTCAATATCTGGGATATCTGAGTGTGTGTAAAGAGTGGACTCTAAGGTCAACATGGAGTATCAACAGCCTGTTTCATGCTTAAATACAATCTTCATGTCTGAATATTGCGTTGAAGCATGAAACTGTGTTGACATCAATGTCTACACTTAAATATATTTTGTCTTTTTCTCATAGCTTTAAACATTTAGCGGATACATGCATTTGAGTAGATGTTTGATTTTTAAACAGTTTAAATTTATGTCTCCCAGCCTGCGTATTCAAGAGTCTTAATAAAGAAAATGTGTCTTCCAACAGGATTCAAACCTGCAGACCCTTTGTGAAGGAAACTTTATTCTGCTCAGCCACTGAAGATTTTCACAGTCAAGCAAGCTTCAATTACTCTACTTAAGAAACACACATCTCTTGCTCATATCCTTAGAAGCCCGTATCTACTAACTTTGTTTACATTTTGAATACAAAAGTAAATTTCTTTTTTTTCTTTATTGCATTAAAAATTTTTTTTAACTAGGTGGAGGAGATGGATTCAAACCTTTCCCAAGGGTATTTGTGTGTGAATGAATGTAACAGACGTGGCTGGAATTTGAACACAGTTTTCCAATTTCTCATCCAGAGCTACTGTTCATTACATCAACCACACATCTTAATAAATCATGTTGTGTGTGCATATTTTGTTTTGGCTTCTGTAGGAGAATCAATTTATAATGGATTTACATAGCAAACTCAAGATAACTATCAAATTTTTATAACAAAAATTTTTTTTTTTTAATGTTACTGATCAGGAATGATATAAAAAAATATTTTAAAAAATGGATTATTTCTGATCGCAGTGACTGCTACACAACTACACCACTGACATATGGATAAATTCCCATGTACTTGGGCATTAAAAATCATATTCAGGTATACAGCTTAGATTTGTACTTTGGTAATGTACTCTGACATATCATTGCTGACTGGAGAGCTTCCTAGATAAGTCAGCAGCCAGGGTGGAGGATTCACCTGATGGAATCAAAGGCCACTTGTCAATGACCAAGGCAAGCTTTCAAGTTGGAAGTTGTCAGCCATGGTAGGAGTTATGGGTTCCGCTAGGTTTACTTGCCCAAGACACCCCCCCACCCGCATAAATGAACACTTCTCTGGCTTCCAACCCACATATGCAGAGGGAATTGGTGTGTAGCAACCCTATAATCACACCCAGTCACAGGAGCTATGAGGATAAATGTATGCCAAAAGGTCAGAAACCATAATTTATTGAAATCCAATGCTCCTCAGGCAGCAACTGTCCATTGCACTAGGAAGAACAATTAATTAGATCAACACAATGCAGTAATGGATAGCAACCCAAATTGAGGAATTGGAGAACATGAATTCCAGTTGAATTCTTTATATTCACTTATGTGCAAATACACTTGGGAAAGGTATGAATCCATCTCCTCTTATCCCAGCTATGGGTTAAATAGCAGGAAAGAGTGGGTACTATAGCCTTAGGTGGCAACTGGTCTAGGAAGACAACTTTGAATTCAAAACCTCCATTTATGGGTTAAACAGCCTCATCATCCTGGAATTGGCCAACCATGTTAAATACAGCTACATCCCTGAAGACATGGTCAATCAGGGTGGGGTTCCTGTAAGGAGTGAGAAAGGTCTGGATTTGTTTCAATGAGATTTCACCACTGGTACCTTTACTTTTATTTTACTAATTAATATGTGTATGAATACTATCAAGAACCAGGCTATTTTTAGAAGACTAACCATAAAAATGTGTAAGGGTTTTCTTCACAGTAAGAAATGACTGTAAAACACATTATGCTCTTATTGGCATGAGTGCTGAAAACTAATATAGTGATGCTACAATATGCAATAACGCTTTTCAGAAGTTAACCCAGAGGAATATGCAAAAAGCATCATAAAACCCAACATGCATATGAGTTACCAAAATCTGCTGAAATAGATGTAATAATGTTTTAACGGCTCATAAAATGTCATCATGCAATCTCTTCTGTTTTTTTATGTTCTCAGTAGGAAGCTTAAATAAAAAAGTTTCATCACTTCCAGCAATTCCATATAGGAAGAAACACATGTTTGTTTTTTTTTATTTTGCAATTATATATAATAAATTGTCATTTCACTCTATGATTGTACTGGTACCATATAACCTAATACTACCTGCCACATGGTCAGGTCATTGGTGACTAAACTGGTTCACTGACCAAGCTGAAATTGGTGAGGAGGATGGCTAGGCAACCATCAGGATTAAAATCAAGAGTTGTCTAATGGCAGATGGTTAAATAGCCATCCATCTCAATAGGGGAGACAACACCCCCATAGATATGTATGCAGCCAGTGCAGTGATAACACAGCAATGCTCAGGCAGTGGGCCTCCAAGACTGAAGTCAACAGGCAGGGCAGAGGGTTCTCCTGATGGAAGGAACAGCCACACGTTTCTGATCAAGATAAGCCTTCAAGTTGGAAGACATTGGCTGTAGAATGGCCTGGAAAGGTCTACTTGCCCAAGATATGCTATGCATGAATAAATATCCTCACTGGTTTTCAACTATGACATGTGGAGAGAACGGGTCATGTAGTCAGATGACCAGTTGTGCAACAACTCAATGACCAGACCCAGTCATGAAACTGACAATGATGATAATCATCTGAATGCCCCAACGTGCTTAAAAAAAAAAAAAAAAATTATAGTCTCAATCACTATTATTTGAAATGTCTATTCTAAAAAAAAAAAAGTCTTACAAACTGAACTCTGGCAACAGATTTCTTTTTGTGCCAGTCTACCAGCTGAAAATAAATAATATGAAATCATTTATGACCTTGGTCCCTAAACACTATAGATAATGATGGGAATCTTTGTACTGCTCTGTATGACACAATGGCTTTCATTACGTTGTGATTAAGTTATTATTGTAATTACTTACTCGACAAGCCAGCACACTTAATACCCTCTCATGAAGGTTCATAATTGGATTGTTGGCACCTTTATAACGGTTAACATCCTACAAAAGAAAAAAAAATTATTTTCACAAATGAGATGACCTGACCCAACCAAAAATAAAGACATTTCAGCATTTAATAACATGATATATATATATAGTACAAAAAAATGTTTACATCATAAATGTAATCAAAACTTTAATTTAATTATTTAACAAAAAAATGTAAATATTTAATTTAATATTTTTATTTAAATTAAGATACTTTTTTCTTTTTTTTATTTACATGTAGACTATTGTCCTCATTTTTGTTGGTGTTATGACAATTTGGATGTTGTGTCCTCTAGCCTGCATCAGTACTAAAAATAAGAACTTAATGAAATATCCCTAGGGATGCGCAGTAGAACTAGAACAGTTTACGCCTGTAGATTAAATAAAGCAAAATTTTTTTTTTTTTTTTTTGAATTTATTACCAAAAGAATTTTGCTTGAAGATGGAACAGAGCTTACTTTAATTCAATTTAATTCAAATAATTATATTGAAGTTTTCGGCTCTTGTTTTGAAACATGAGAACTCTTATGTAGCATGTTGGAATCATATTTTTAAATAAATAATTATATTATATATATATATATATATATATATATATATATATATATATATATATATATATATATATATATATATACACACACATACATACAAAAAATGCCAGTAATTTCTGTTCACTTACTTGATCTGTGTGTAACCCAACAATTACAAAATCACCTTCAGCTGCAGCTTTTTCTAAGAAATCACAATGTCCCACATGTGAAAAAAAATATGTTAAGGAACAAATAAAATAAAAACAATATGGCAGGTTGCTGGTATTCTGGATTTATAAGAATCGGATATTTCTTTCAGTTCTTCTCTGAAGGTGTCTTTCTACCATGAAATATGAATGGCTTGGAGGGTCACAGCCCAAGCAACATCAGTTTCAGCTCAAGAGAAGACAATCTGAGGACATGCAAATCTGAGCAGTAGACATGATGTGTACAAGAGGAGAAGCAGATTTCTTCATCAGAGTAAAGTATTCAACATTCCAGAACACAACAGATTGCTGAGAAAGGCCAAAATGTATCTGGCCAAAACATAAAAAAACCCAACAGACACAAAGAAGTTAGTCCAACACAATACACACATATTTTTCAGATGTTTATTTTCTTTAGAACTTAAAAAAAGATTTTATTTACTGATCATGTTGACAAAAATAAATTCTTATATCATTATCATTAACTTTATATACATACATGTTATGGAGTGGTTTCACAGTGGCGGCTTGTATTTGTACTAAGTCGGTCCTAAAATAGGTTCAACGTACAAAACGTTAGGAACTTGATATAATAGGTAATGATGCAGAGAAATCTAGTTGTGGTTGCTGATACTTTAGTATACGACTAACGGTAGTCCGGCATCGACTGACTGACTGACGCACTGATCGACTCCCTTGTTACTCTTACTACTCCTACTTATTATAGGTGGGAGAGTCTATTAACTATAGAATAGGTGGGTTCCACTATAACAATACATACGTGTGATAAGATAAAGAACAAATAGTAAACGTTTATCAATCTAACATTTTACTTATATTAATCTAAGTGAAATGTTAGATTGATAAATGTTTACTATTTACTAGCTTCATAAGAGAATGAGATATGAAGAAAGAGATCCAGGTATTTTTACTTTCTGTCCATATCCGTTTCCTTTATCTTATCATTGTCAGACTGTGATCTATATTTGATCCCAACACCATATATATATATATATATATATATATATATATATATGAATAAAAATATCACACATTGAGTGGCTGCTGCTGCTAATAAATAGGGGTAAGCATATAATAACAGAGCTAAAATTTATATTAATAATGGATACACATTTGTTTTCTTCCCTGGTAGCACAAACTAATTTTCAATTCATGCTGATTGAAAACTATGTAATGGTCAGATTTCAGTCAGCACCTGACTATTGCATTGTGCATGAAAATCAGAGTTATGCTACTGTAGAAGAAAATAAAATTTTATATATATATATATATATATATATATATATATATATATATATGATCAAAATAAAAGTATAAAACTTAATATTGCAAGACATTAAAAGCAGGTGAAGCAACTGGTTTCGCTCCCACTCTTCAGGTTTCAACAGGAGATTTAATTTAAAATTAACACAGAAAATTAAAATTAAATTTCCCGTTGAAGCCTGAAGAGCGAGAGCGAAACCAGTTGCTTCGCCCGTTTTTAATGTCTCGCAATATTAAGTTTTATACTTTTATTTCAATCATTAAATTTTGTACCTACAAAAATATCTTATATATATATATATATATATATATATATATATATATATATATATATATATATTTCAGTTGTATGGATATGAGTTTGTGACCCTGGGTTTCATGCTTTTGTGATCATCAGACAAATTGGTTTATTTTTTAAAAATTGAATGTATTTACGCTTGTTTATGTTTTATTATATTTGGTGGTCAGAGGGGGAGAATTCTCTGTGCTTATTTGGGATATATTTATATTATGAAATGAACTAAGTCCAAAAATCTAATATATTTTCTGTTTATACATTATTTTTAGACGTAAAAACATTCAAGTAAATGCTCTGTTTATAATAAACAGTATAAAACAGAGCATTTACTTAAATATTTATATCTCTAAAAAAAAAAAAAACAGAAAATATGTTACATACACATACATATATATATATATATTTGTTTTAGAATATTAAAACAAAAACATGTTAAAAATTGCTACAAAATTGCAATTATGTTTCAACACTACAAATGTGTTACAGACTGTGGAATTATACTCCATTGTTCTCATTTTACCTGTATATATATATATATATATATATGTGTGTGTGTGTGTGTGCTTGAAATAATAACCAGACAATTGTATTTCTTTTTCTTAATAATTTTTTTAGATTTACTATTTTACAGTAAATATTTTTTTTTCTTGCTCTTTGTACTATATATTAATATGCTTTTTAATGTGTCCATTTTTAAAACTATAATAAGGCTCTGTACACCCCATAAATTACAGAGGTGTGCAAAGGTAGGTATACAGTAAGTATTAGACCAGTATTATAATAATGCTTCTTAGATTCATTTAATTTTGTTTTTGTACGCAAGCCATTTTCTGTTGATGTCATGATTCAGTTCATATGGGAGGCATGCCAGGAAATTGACACTGATAAAGACCCTTTGTAGGAGAGTGTGTGCATGAGTGTCCACTCTCAACTAGAGAAGTGTGTGAATGTCAGGGGCAAACAGTTTGAACACTTGATGGATTGTCATGTTTATTATTGTTATTTTTATACAATCAATACATTCTGTGCACAAGTTTAGTTGGTTGGTTGGGTTTTATGGCATATCAACCACTGTGGGTCATTAAATGCCAAAATAAGGTATATATATATATATACATATACACATATACCTATATATATATTAAATATACAGTACTGCTAAACGCATAGCTGGCAACATTGTTGTTTCCCAAAAAACACATAGCTGGCAACATTGTTGTTTCCCAAAAAACACATAGCTGGCAACATTGTTGTTTCACAAAAACGTATAGCTGGCAACAATTATTTTTCCAAAAAACGTATAGCTGGCAACATTATTGTTTCAAAAACGTATAGCTGGCAACAGTATTTTTTTCCAAAAAATGTATAGCTGGCAACAGTATTTTTTTTCCAAAAAACTTATAGCTGGCAACAGTATTTTTCCGAAAACATTATCTGAAGGCTTGTTGTTGGACGTAGTTTATCGTCATACCCAGAACGCGGATGTAGTTTATCGTCATACCCAGGACGTTGCACAAGTTTGGTTTTCATTACTTTTTGTATATAATACCAGATGTATTTCCATATTTTTTTTCAGTAATGTCTGTAATGTTTTGCTGTAATTGGTTTATCTCCCTTGCACTGGTGAGTCCAGGAGGTAGTGTTTGTTATGACAATGGCAGAGCCAGCCAGGAGGTAAAAATACCATAATAATAATAAATTATATATTCAAGAGACTCATATAAAAACTTAATAATTATAAGGACTAAATATCAATTTAATATAGGCAGTCATTTTTGATGGCTTGAATTGATTGATTTTTTTTTTTTTTACAACTTATTGATCCTTTGCATATTATTTAAAACTGAAACATATTTTAGATTGTAACTATTTTTTTTTTGCAAGGGAATATTGCATTCATTTTTTGATGATAACAATGATCTTTCCAGATACAAGTTCTACTATTTAACACATAGCTGGAAGGAGATCAATTTATAACATGGATATTTGCACCTAAGTGTATGGAACAAACCTGACTGGAATTTAAACTCTCCAATTCAGCTCTCTGATTTCTCCTTATGAGCCATTATTGATGGCATGGATAAACTCCTATTTATACATTCTACTGGGCTCTAAATGAGAGTTCAATTTTCTATTGTAATTAATATACCGGTCCCCCAGAATTAGTACTGAAACAAAGATTCACATATGAAGACCTATTAATAGTCTGGAATTAAAAAATATAAATCTGACATATGCTTTTTTTTTTTTGTTTGTTATTTTTAAATATGAAAGTTTCAAATTTATGATTTTAACAGTAAAGAAAGTAAAATAAGTGGCAAAAATAATTGATACATGCAGTGAATGTCCTTCAAAGAGTTTGAGAAAATGGCAACTGTTTCCAATGATAGAAAAAGGATATGAAAGAGATCAAAGGCACCAGCCACATAAACTATTCGGTCACCAGGGGACGGTTCTTTGCCTTCTGAAAACTGGATTATTTTTTTGGTTGTTGGCAAAAACTGGAAAACACCAGTCCAAGGGCTTTGTGTGCTATGATCCTAAAATGGAGAGAAAAGATTTTTCAATTTTTCTTTTGTTTTACAGTTTAGCAGATAAATGATTCATTGGAATGTTTCAATGGTTGTAGGGAGAGTCATGGAAGATTGGCATATATCTAAAGAATTAATAAACTTATTTTTACAGGATGTTTTAAATAAGAACAGCATGCCTGTTTCAAAAATGAGTATCCACTAAAATTTATATATATATTTATATATATATATATATATATATATATATATATATATAATTATTTATTTTTAAAGAAAAAAAAAAAAAAATTATAACATAAATATGTTATAAAATCACTACAAAAATAGCCATTTTGTTTCAACACCTTCGGTGTCTTATCAAGTGATGACGTTGAATGTAAAATAAATGGTTTTAAAAGTTTCAAATTAATTAATATTCTACGCAAGGGGAAAACGTTGTTACAAAGGCTAGATGGACCAATCAGAACACCAGTACAGGAAAATTCAAAAAGCTCGATAACGAAGTCATGTTATAATATCTATTCAGATGTTTAGTATTAAAAAATAATTTATTCCAACGAATAATTACTAAATTATATGATAAAATTTAATATTAAAATTTAAAACTGCTAATTACAAAATCAAAATTTAACATTTATTCGCTATCAAGTTTATAACTATAAAATTACTGAGGAGAAAAGAAGAAATATATGTTATTCAATTTATTTTTTCATTGAAGTTACTTTAGCTATATTTAATATCCGGTCTTTTTACAATGTATACATTTTAATCCTCATGATGTGTAAATGGGGTCCCAAACTCACGCGTAAAACAAACGCAGTCAGATTCTAATACATAAGGACCAAGACATATACACACACAAAAAAGGGGACAAGACAGAGAACATCTCCACCGTCTGTCATGAAAAAAAAAAAAAAAAAAAAAAAAAAGGGGGGGGGAATGGGAGAAGGGAAACCAACACACACGTACATACATACATAATTAAAAGTGGATGCACTTTCCATACACATAGATACATATAAATACATGCACACACATCCACAGACATTGACCCAGACAGTTGCATACCCTAACCGATAAATATTTAAGACAGAAAATGTCATTGCATGAATGTTAACAACCTATTGAAATCTAATTTAAGCGAGTAAATATACAAAGATAAAAATGATCAAAATTAATATTATTTAATATATTAAAATATAGTGTATGTAAAAAAAAAAAAAAAAAAAAAAAAAAAAAAAACCGGACATTAAATTCAACACCCATCGGTAGCTACGATTTCCACCTCATATACATATAAGTATATACACACACACACACATACACACACATATATACGCATACAAACATATATATATATATACACATACATACATATACACACACATATACATATATATACATATACACACATATATACACATACATATACACATATACATACACATACATACATACTCACACATATACATAAATATACATACATACATACACACCAAAACATCTACACATACATACATAAACATATACATACGTATACATTTCCATGATATCAAGTACACATACACATACATACACATATACCTATCTGTACCCACAAATATACACACAAATATGTGTACACATATTTACAAATAAATATATATATACACACAGCAATACACAAAAATAAACATATATACACACATATATCCTAACTCATGTGGCCGTAATGACATACCCAAGTTACCCTACCTACACGTACACATAAACAATTTCATATATAGTAGGTGTCAACATACATATATACACAACTACAAACCTACATAAGTAAACACACACACACACATATATACATATATATACATATACATACATACAAACATATACACACACACACATATATACATATATATATATATACATATACATACACATACCTACATCCATACATACATAAATATACATACACATGAATATCTACATAAAAATACTTATCTATAGTAATAAATACACATATATACGTACATACACATAAATGCAACGACATTTGACCAAAAACATATATAAATATACAGACATACATACACATACATAAGAAAACATACACACATATATATACATATATGTCCACATATACATACATACAAACATATACACACACACATATATATACATATATATATATATATATATATATATATATATATACACACATATATATACATACATACATGCATACACACATACACACACACACACACAGAAATATACATACAAATTCCATATACATTGGTTATTGGAATTCATTCCATATACACCAATCATATACTTGTATATATATATATATATATATATATATATATAAAAATTATAACATCACTACAAAAATGTGATTTTGTTTCAACATTTCTGGTGTCTTATCAAGTAATGGTGTTGACTACAAAATAAAGGGTTTTAAGTTCAAAAGCCAACCAAATCCTCTCAATAGGGGAAACATTGTTATGTAACCCATGATGACCAATCAGAATACAAGTATATGGTAATTCAAAATAACGTGACAACAAACCCTAAGTGCAATCTATTCGTGCATTAAAGTTAAGATTAAATTAAATTAGAAATCAATATAACAAATTAAATTTTAATTTCACAGTTGAATTTAAAATTAAAAATGTCAAATTCTAATTTTAACTGAACATCAAGTTTAAAATTATTACAAAATTATTCAGAAATGAAACTAGAAGAAAAAAATATATTTCATTGTTCTTAGTGAAGTGCCAATTTATCAGTTAAGTTCGACACTGATGTAAGAAGTATCTATGATCGCTACACATATTTGATACATAGAAGTCTGAATTCAAATAAGGAGGTAGAAACACAAATATAATCAAAAAAAAAAAAAAAAAAAAATTATGTAAAAATTGACCAAATGTTCTGTATGTCCGAGCACTTTTGACTATTCTTTTAGAGCACATATTTTTCTTTAAGAAGATTTCTCAAATACTTAGCTTGGTAGACAAATTTAAATAAATATGCTGTTAAATAAATAAATGGAGTGTCTATTGAAATAAGTGTCCATTAAAAATGACATTTAAAGTGATAAAAATCTGTTCGATTGATAACAAATTCATTACCTTAGAAAATTACTTTGTTTCCATTTGGACACGAAACTGAGCAGATATGAAAATTTCAAGGAATTTAATATGAGAATGATTTCACTTAAACATATTTCAAGATTTGATCAATTGGCAAGGCTTACTCCATGGCCAAGTCAATTAGGGCACATTGGATCTAATGACAGTTTCCGAAGAGTCCTGCTGGAAAGTGTATATTTTTCTTTTTCTTATATATTCAAGCCAGTAGATAAAAATAAATAAAAATACAGTTAAATAATTAAATGGAGTGTCTACTCAAATATCAATGTCCAGTAAAATTGATATTTAATGTAATAAAAATCTGTCAGATTGATAAATAAATTCATTACTATAGAAAATTATATATATTTCTGTTAAATTAACTTAGCTATTTAATATTAGAGCAATAGGACTTTAGTTCACTTCAAACTAAACCCCTTGGAACATCACATCTCAGCAACCCTTATACTTTTCAAAACAGTCTGCAAAGTCCTATTTAGAGATTACTATCAAATGTCTTGTCACATTCTCCTTAATCTCGTCCATGGTCAGGCATCTTCATTTAAAGCTTTGAGACAATCAAAAAATTACAGCAAAGTGAATTTGGATTGTAGAAGAGTTACAGATTTAAAAATACACTACATCTTGCACAAAATGTGAAGAGTGAACAGTTGATATATTAGAAATGAATGGACAGTCCATGGAATCCCCACATCTTTTAATTCTGGCCCTTTCAATCATTAATTTCATTTGCAGTTCACATGTATTCTGCATGCTGAAGGCATTCCAGAAATCAGATCACTTTCAACAGATTCCAAGTCAAATTTTTGAAGTCTTCCAACTAAAATCGTTTTTGGATTTCTCTTCTTGAATCATCCTCGAATGCTTTATTAGTCTTTCAAATAAATTCCATGGACACATTTTAAGGCATTGGGATTGAACTCACAATTACTAATTCACAAACCAACATTTTAACAGGTTGGCTCTCACACAACACAACGAAGAATCGTAATAGTATGTCTGCAAAGTCCACATGATGTTTTCCAATTTCTAGGAGGATTATTGGAAGTGGGATGCTATGATTGATTGCTTATGAGATCATGGTAGACCAGAATCACATCCCCCCCTCCCCATTTATTTCATTTTCCTTTCAGAATCTCTATTGTTGTTTTTATTTTTTTTTTTTTTTAGGTGGGGGGGTCTTTTTACATACATATACATACACAGAGCTGTACCATGCATTTGTATGAGACTCTGGGTCGTAAAATGAACTCCGGTACTGAACAACAAACCGGTGGGTCATGTGTAATAAATATTACCTATGATATCTTTGCCTCATACATGAAACAATGTTAAAACATAGTCGCTTGTACTAAAATTAAGACAGTGTTTGGACCCTGGAACAACAAGGAAATTGGGACTTGGGTTCCAGCATGTTAATTCACTAAGCTACAGAGTGGTTCATGAATTTGGTGATATAGTAAATTCAATCCCAGGGCCAGGTAGGGTGTACTTAGATTCAGTGGAAACAGGGTGAGCAAGAAATTAACAGTACTAAAAATAAGAACTAGTCAAGATATCCCTATACTTGGGCAGTGAAATATGAACAGTCTACCTCTGTAGATTAAATAGTGATATCTAGCTACCCCCCCACCACCACCACGAGGGTTACATGTAGCACAAGGCTGGGTTTAACATGGGATCTCCGAGCCCATAGGCTCAACCAAAAATATTCCCTCTTTGAACCCACATAAACGGGTTCAGGGGCAGTCAACCACCCTGAACGAGACTCTGCCCTTCGGCGGAGCCTCGTCTGGATTCCTCTCCGCCCGAGGGGCAGAGAGTTAGACTGTTAAATAAATAGTGCAGCTTGGAATTCACTGATGGTTACCTGGATTAATATATGATGTAAGACTGGAGGGTACAACTGTTGAAACATTGTGATAGCAACAACAAAGATAAGGTCAATAGTACAACTGTAAATAGTTTAAATAAAACTTTACACATATTTGCTAAGAATGTAATGATCCCACACTATGCAAACTCACTCAATAACTTTTCATTGCTAACACCATGGGTGTATGTCTGTTCATGCATGTACAGTAAGTTACCTCTAATTGGTTATTACATTTCATCAAGGCTGCACAACTGGTTCTCAAAATATTCATAATGGCTGGTGACAAACCTCATGTAAATGAGTAAGAGAATAAAGCATTAACAAATATTGATTTGTTTTTTGTTTTTTTTTCTTTTCCTGAGGGAATCTTTATAAAGTTTCAACACAAGCTAACATTTGGTTATAATAGCAATCATTTTAAATTTGCTTTATGACAGATGACGATAATGTCTGTTTACCTGGCTAATGGCACCAACTGTATCTTTGTTGATTTTTTCTGGACCAAGAAGATGTGTACGTGTCATCAGTAACATTCTGTTCAAAGTATAAAAAACACAAAATCAATAAGAACTTATGATCAAACAGTTACAGCTGTCATGACAGGTTTCAATCAGGTGATAGAAATTTCGAAGAAATCTAAAATCATTTCATTCTTCAGACAAGTCCGACTGAATAAAAGGAAATTGGATTGGAAACGACAAGTAAATTTTATTCCGATTCATATAAGATTTGCAAGATTTCACAGCTCTAGTATCACTCCTTCATAGTCAGCCTATGAACTTTTCAGCCCATATGCATACATCAAATTGTACAACAAATCTGTGAGTCAATTCTTACCACATCACAATATAACACAAGGTTTTGGGGGCAATTAATTATTTATTAATGCTTAATAAAACTTGTTAAAGTCAAGACTTCTTGTTGATCAAATTGTTTTTATTTTTTTTTACAGCTAATCAACCTTTTGTGGCTTATTTAAAACCAGAATACACCCTATTATTAGAATAGATACTAGTTCATTACCTGCCCCTTTGTTGAGAGGTTTACACCCATATCATGTTGAAACATCAGTTCTTATACAATTACGAACATTAAGCCATATCGAGTTGGTCAGTACCTAAATGGGTGACCACTTGGGAATACAAGGTGCTCTAAGTGTGGATATGCAGGTGGTATAATGAATAATGGCATGAAATTGTTAATTGGGGAGTAGAGTTCCAATTCCAGTCAGGTTCATTATATACACATGTGCAAATACCCTTGGGAATGGTATGAATCCACCTCTTCTAGTCCCACCTATAGGTTAATTGGTAGGACATGTGTCAGTAAAATCATCATCATCATCTCCATAAAAAAAAATCTTACTATCTAAAAATAGTTTCTGGCTTTAAATAACTTGCAAAGAGCTGATAAGTTGATTAGAAAAAGAATCAATCAATAAGAAAATAAAAAAAAAGAAAACTTTGTTGAGCTGATTGCAAGATATATTTCAAATATAAAAATGTTTCTCCATTTAAAATAATTAGAAAATGCATTCTTTTTAAATACAGGAATCATAAAAATGACTTCACCAAGGCACATTTTGGCTTATCTTTTCCTGTCACCCAGAAGTTTTTGTCAGACAGGAAGGGAAATTAGCCCTTGCAATAGATATCCATCTCACTTTCATTCAAATTATGTACACATGTATATTTTAATTCAATGAGAGACACAAAAATAATTTGGCAAAATTCTTAAAGTAAAAAAAAAAAAAATCATTAAAAAAAATAATTCTACTTATTACCTAAAAAAAAAAAAAAAAATTGACTAAATTGTCTCTTTCTGGAATTCATTGTCTACTGATTCATTTTCTGTGGCTTATCAACTCTTATGCAGTTATTTAAAACAATATTTTTAGATTGGAGAATTAAGGGGGAGGGCATTAATAATAATTTAGTGATACAAGTCTTACTAATTAACCCATCACTGGAGGGAGAAGAGCTAGATTCATAACTTTTCCAAGGGTATTTGAGCTTAAGTGAAAGTAACAAACCTGACTGGAATTGGAACTTGGCTTTCCGATTAACAATTCCAAGCCATTATCCATTACACCACTCGCATATCCAATCCTACAGTACCTAGTATTCCCAAGTGGTCACCCATCTAAGTACTGGTCAGTCTCGACATTGCTTAACTTTGGTGATCATACAAAAACTGGTGTTTCAACATGATATGACCATCAGCCTGAGCTGCTATTGATGGCATGTGTAAACACTTATTACACTGGACATTAAATGGGGGATCAGTTTTCTATTGTGATTAAGTAGTGTATTTGCATATGAGTGAATGTAACAAACTTAACTGGAATTCGAACTTGGTGCACTGATTTCTCAATCAGGGCTGCAATCCATTACACCACCTGCACATCCATCTTTGAAAAGACTGTTAGTGAAAATGTACAAGCTACAAATCATAATCAGACATCCCTTGTCTCATTCTTCATAGATAAATGACAATAGTTTTTTTATAGCTTTCATAACTCTCTTCTGATAGACATAACTATTAGATATTTTTAATCATTTTACTACAAGAAAGACAATAAAGCCACTAAGATGCAAAGTGTTACTTTGGTGTAGGATAATCTGAGGAGAGAGAACAATAAAAGAACAAGAATTAAGAAAACAGAAGATAATGATTGACATTGTATTTAAATTTTTGAAGATCAAACTTGACTGGAAAGCAAAAAGCCAGAAGAGACTTCTACAAGTGAGAAGTGTAAGAGAAAAAAAAAACTATTAGCATAGAGCTAGCAATTTCAACTGTAAAATGATGAGACCTAGCTGCTAATCTAGTACTGCACATAAATTCATTAAGTCGAGGTATCAAAGAAGAAAGTAATATTAATTTTGCTATAATACAAGAATGTGACACAAGGCCAAGAGTAAGGATAGATGGAGGCTATCTTAAACTTAGCAAGCCACCCAAACATACTCCAGTATTCCTTACACCAAAACAACACATTCTTACCATTCTTACTACAGGCACCATGATACCTCAAAGTCTCTATCTAGTCCTAATTAGTTCCCATATGTACAATGAAAGAGAAAAGCTCATCAGAATAATTACCATGAAAATATTTATAGGAAAGGCAGAGGGAAGCTACATTACAGTGGTGGGAAAGTGATGAAGCCGAGATGCCAGGTCAGAACCAATGACATTGCAGATTTTTCTTTGGATTTTATCAAGAATCTCTAAATGCATATGAAACATCAGACCATATGTGGAAGCAATATTTAATGCACGAGTAAATGGTTGACTTATAAAAGGTGTAAGATAGATTTGGGAGAGAAAAATTGTCAAGAATGACACAATGAACCAACTTTCTTAGCAGTAGGCCTAGCAATTGATTCAATATAATATTTCCACTTGATATCAGCAGAAAATGTTAATCCAAGAAGGCGCAATGAATCACATGAGAATATAATCTTTCTTGGCTTTCAATGTCAGATAATAGACACTGTTTAAATATTGAGTGTAAATAATCCATTGTAACTAAGCACCCTGCACACTAAACTCGCATAACAACCAAAAAACAACATTAGAAATCAATGCTTTAACCCTTTGCTAACCAAACTTAGCATTTAAACTAAGCAAACAACGGTGATATTCTGGGATTAGTATCCTCAGCTTGGTTGTTATGGTAATAGTGAAATTAGTTGTTTCTATACAGGAAACCTTCGGCATTCATTGACCGAAAAGTTATTGTTGGCTGAAATTTATAGAATCTCTTAAAACAGTTTTTCAACACATCAGATTTCTCAAACCTACTTTATTACCAATATGATTTTCTCTTCAAACTTCTTGTAGAAAGTTAACAGCTTGGTTATATTATTATTATTATTTTCTGCAGCCTATTTTTTTTGTTTTGGCTGCTGTTAGAAGAGTTCAAGTTTTTAAGTTTTTGTATGACTCTTTGAACACAGAATAGGCTGAGC
The DNA here is from genome assembly GCA_963932145.1 of Acanthosepion lycidas. Taxonomy (NCBI): domain Eukaryota; kingdom Metazoa; phylum Mollusca; class Cephalopoda; order Sepiida; family Sepiidae; genus Acanthosepion; species Acanthosepion lycidas. Next base: position 33,564,207 of record OZ010606.1, read on the forward strand.
TAGAGGTAGCTTTGACCAGGCTCAACATTGCTTAACTTTGGTGATCATACTGGAGCCAGTGTTTCAACAGGACATAACCATAAGCTCATAACAATTTTAGTATGGGCAATAAGGAAATTGAATATAGAATAAGTTGCACGAGAGGTGGTTTCTCCAAACACAGCAAATTGTTACAAAACCAAAACATTAACCTGAAAACTCAAGCCATGTTCTTAAATAGCCTCATAAAAAAAAAAAAAAAAAAAAAAAAAAAAAATCGAGATTTCTTTATGGATGTCATGCATAATGCCAAACAGTACTGGCTGTTCTGTCAATGAATGCCAAATGTTTCCTTATAGGGAAATGGCTAATATTATCATAGACACTTGAGGAAAACCAAAAGTCACAATGACTACATTAAATATGACTTCAATCAAATAAACCCTATAAATCTTAAAGACAATCCTCCATCAGATCTTGTAAACTTCTTCTATGTGCCATGTCTGTCAGGATGTTGGTGATTATGGCTCTCCACAATTTTTTGTGCCTTGTAGCTCTTAATAACGTTTGTTTTTTTTCCATCTTTCATATGCCTTGTTCTGCCAGCCATTTACTCAAGCTCATTAGGTAGGTTGTGCATTGCTTTCCCCTTACTTTCAATCTGTCCTGTGAGTATCAAATTTTCTAAGCCCTTCTTCCTCATTATGTGCCCAAGGAACCCCAACTGTCTCTTTCTAATGTTAAGTATTTGTTGCCATTGTCTCTAAAACTTTATTGTTGCTGATATGTTCTGTACATGGTATTCTCAATATCCTTCTGTAAAACAATATTTATATTGCTTCAAGTCTCTTCATCATCTGTGAATGTCCAGCATTTACTGCCATACAGGAGGACTGGTACTATATAACAGTTTAGTACACTTTTCTTTATTTCTAATGATAATTTTCTGTTTCTTAATACTTTGTCAGATTTTGGATAATAATTAAAATTCCCAGAAGGGCAGGATGAATGGTTGAGAAAAAAATGAAAAAAGAAACAGGTAATAATTATGTTTTAAAATAATAAAATACATAGAGGGATCCACACTAGGCTTTACTGTCTAATCCCAATATCATAAGATTTTGGAAAATCCAAATCAATCCTATTGAGATGACACAACAGCCCCAACCAAAGAGGGAAAAGAAAACTGACACACAAGATCAGTATTGCTCCACAAAGCTAGCAACTGAGAAAAGAAGAGACAGAGATGGGAGAGAGTGTGTGAATAGAGAGAGGGATCTGGGTTACACCTGAAGCAGGGATATGTTGCAGGGCTATAAAGCCCTTGTTGAGTCTGTGTACTTGACAAGACTGGCACATGTTAAGTGGCTCTGGATAGACATGCCTGTCCTTAGGGATATGATTGAAAAAGGAGATGAACATGCTGTGTCCTGTTTCATCAACTGGCAAATGTTTTGACCAAGAGTGGAGTAACTGCACATGACCTAATGAAGGCAATTGAAAAGCATTAAAAACAAAAAAGAAAATGTTTAAAAATGTTACCAGGATTGAACTCTGGAACTCAAAATAACAAGTATTTATCCACACACCCACATTGTAAGAGTATGTGACACAATGTCAAGCTTTACTGTCGAAAGCCATTCAAAAATTGCGCAAGCCATTTCAGAACTTCCTCTTTTGGTGACCCTTCAGGCACCAGGTAATAACACAAGCTATTAGGGGAGGAAGCAGAGGGAAGGAACTTGTTGAGAGCTGCAAGGGATAGAGGAAGGTGGAGAGCCATGATCCCCTATGACCAGAAAGGACATTGCATATAAAAAAAAGAAGTATGGGACTTCATTTATCAACAGGTACCATGTTTCTGTTTTTTTTCCATATACTATATGTACCAGTGTTCACCGATACCAGTAAATTTCTTTGTAGCTATTATGAATTTACTATATGTACAGATGTTGTTCCTTGAAAAATAACTAAAATTACCAATAAATGCCTGATGAAATGCACTAAAAAATATCCTGATAATTAAACTTTTCCTCAGTTCTATTAAAAAAAAAAAAGTACCAGTTAATATAGATGTAAGGTCATAATTCTGATTGTTTTTGATTGTGATATGTGCATTGTTTTTTTTTTTGCCAACAGCTCCATACCGGTACATATATCATGGAGCTGGTATGGGAAGCTCTTCTTCAGCACATGGGTAACAGGTCTACATCGGTAATAAATTTGAAGACACTGATAACTATTTGTTTAAATTTTATTAAATGAACTGATTGATTTCTACACTATTTACATTATTATATATTCTTTGTTGCCATATTTATTACGTTTCGGTCATTGTACATTCTTCAGGTGGTTGGAATGTCGAACTGAACCCTTTATTTCACTCACTGGTAGACTGTTCTAGTTCCACATACCATGTTTAATGGATGTCAGTTATCAGTTATCTCCTGTTAATTTCCCTCTCCAAGTTCTCCACTGCCTTAACCAAGTATTGAACTCAGACTCTTTGGGTTCTGTGATTGGATCTAACTATATATATAACCTTTATCCACTGTGCCATGTGTCCTTGAGGACACATATGTATGAATTTCTAGGTATTATAAACCTAATGTCATCAACAACCTATTTTTTACCAATGCTCATATTGCAATTTTTGCTGTTATCATTGCAGAATGGTCAGTGGTCATTGTGATTCTGTGGTGATTTTAGGCGTGAAATCCTCTCACTCATTGTAATTAGGCAAAAACTAACAAACTCATCTTTGATATCTATCATCATGAACGAGCTAGCTGACACGTTCGTGAGTCTATCATGCCATCCATCATGGTACTGCATCAAGATTAGAAGGTCATTAGAGTAGCATCCTGTGTCTCTACTGTGTCAATGTAGGTGGTTGCTGGGTAACGAACACATCTCTCACCATGGCTAGGTGTCTAGAGCAGTAGATCACTTGAAAGTTCTTGTTTTGCTCGCTAGCAGTATCCTGCAAAGTACATTCTGTGTTCACAAAAGATTGTAAAAATATCAGGGATAGGTCTGTAAAGCTGTGATATAGCTGGATGTTGTTGCTAAGAAATGTAAGAATAACTTTCAGCATCAGAGAGTAGGTTTCATCAAGTTTAGACTTAAGGGTTTAAGTTAATGTCCAAGCAGTGGCACCATACATTAAAACTGACTCTACAGCATCATGAAGGCAGCTCCAGTTGAGGTTGTCTGGTAGATCAGATGTAAAATATTTGATAGATTTTATTGATTCACAAGAATTTCAAAGTATATGAGTATTAAAGAATTGTTAATCTTTTTATGTAGCCTGGTTAATGGTATTTCAACAGGAAAATTATTCTAGCAGTAATTCAGAATAAAGGGAGAGATCTCAGAGCAGCAACTAGAGGAGGAGGATTAAAACTGCCTTTCTTGTCAACTGGTCTCTCTCTGCATCTGTCTCTTGCTGTCTTGGTATTGGTTAGTTTATATAAGAATTTCGCAAACCTCTGGCATTGATTTAGTGTATGATTTTCAAGATCATGACCTTTCTTTGTTTAAAACCTAAATACCTTTTGTGGATTGCTTCATTCCAAAAGCCACTATTTTTATACTTGGTATGATATAAATATGTTTGGTATTTGATATTATTTTAAATAAACATAGCGAGAAATTTGATTTTGAAATTTGTAAAAGACCATAAATCTTGTCATACTGCCCTGCCCCTGGAGGCAATTGGGTAGGTTGGTAAAGCTCTAGTCTTACTAAATCTTACCAAGTTCAACTTGGTTTATTTCAGGTTCAATTCTTCCTAGAGCTTTTTCTAAACTCATTTAATGGATTCTAATTATTATTTTTAATTCAGTTTTGTTCTTTTCCTTTTTTCTCCTTGACACTTAACCCTTTGAGCCCTGTCTTCATGTACAATTTTAACCATTCTGCCTGAGCTCAGAGTCAAAATTTGCAAATAATTGGTATGCAATGTTTCACAGTAGATATAAAAATAGTTACAAGTGTTTACCCACCATTCAACCAGTGGCTGGACATTACGTCATTTTTCTCTACCGCTGGTAAACCAGTGGTCAGCGCTCAAAGGGTTAATTGCTCCAAGTTTTCTTACAGTTTAATCTTAATTGTTGCTTCAAATCATCATTAGGCATTCTCATTAATTAAAATGTTGAGCCAGATTTATCACCCTATTGCATCCCTCATGCAGTAAAATGTTGAACCAGGGTCACCACCCTGTTATATTGTCAAATCTTGATCTGTATTCTGGGATGTTGTTCACCTTTGTTCTGAACCAGATTTGACAATGATCCAGGTTTACAGCCATATGTTGAAACACCAGTTCTCATCCAATCACCAAAGTTAAGCACTATTGCACCTGGTCAGTACCTAGATACATGACTGCTCAGGACTATCAGATGCAGTAAGCTCAAATGTGCGAGTAATCTAAAGGATAAAGGCTCAGAATGAGAAATCAGAGAGCTGTGCTTCCAGTCAGGTTCATTATATTCACTCACATGCAAATACCCTTGGGAAAGGTATGAACCCACCTTAAAGCAGTGGTTCCCAAATGGTGCAGCATGCCTCATAGGTGTAGCAGAAGAGGACATCATGTGAGGTAGAGAAAGATTTAGAAACAGTTTTAAAAAATTCATATGCCAAAAATAAATGATTTCAAATTTAAAATATTATAATGGAATACTTGTAATTGTATGCACGAGTCCCAGTATAAATAGTTATAAATAATTACTGACAGATTTTATCATTGTGATATTTTTGCATTATATCAGGCATTAAGAATATAGTCACTAGGGTCTGCAAATTGGAGGAGAGAGTTATCAATGATAATGTTCTGACTTTGAATCAATGGTTATCTCCTTTTAACCCTCTGTTTTTTTTTTTATTTTTAAATGTACTTTTTATCACATAAAATTTGGTAAGGCACAAGCAAATGCAGCCCACAGAAAAAAATTTGGGAACCACTGGCTTAAAGAGTAAAACTTGCATTAGAAAATCATTATGATCTCCCACAAATTCTTCCAACACAAAAATATGTTCCAGCTTTAAATAACTTCAAAAAGGTTGATAAGCCATAAAAAAACACCCCAAATACCAACAATGTTCCAGAACACCAGACACCCAAGAAAGGCCAATATATTGGGAAAATGAACCAACCATATACAATAATCAAAAACTTCCTCAAATAAATCAGTAAAGATGGAATCTGTTATGACAAATTACAAAATTCAGCAGAAAGATGGCACAAGGTCATAAAGGTCAAGGAAAACACTTTGCTGAATAAGTTTGTTTTTAAAAAAAAAAAAAAAAAAAAAAAAAAAAAAAAATACTGGATATTTTTTGCCTTAATCTAATAAATCTCACCTTCCAACTATATCTGTAGTAGACACACCTGCTGTCCGTAGGCATTCCCTACAAAAAATAAATAAAATAAAATTAGCAGTCTTAATCATAATAAAATTATTTTTTTTTAATCATTTCATTCTGTCACAATACAATTTCTCACACATCTTTAGAATATGAAGAGAGAGATTTTTTTTCCTTTTAAGTCAATTTAATTATCAGGGTTTCTTAGAAATCTTATTTTCAGCCCATCTTTGAACAAATTTAATGTCCAGGATTTTTCAGGAACCCCGTCTCCAGCCTGCCTTTGAATTGGCAAACATAAAATTTTGTTAGTGATTTTAGATAGCCGTAACAGTAGAGTCCTTTGAAAAACTGACCAACCAAAAGGTGACTGAAGAGGGTGCTAGGTCCCCAACCAGTTTCCATATAGTGAGTAGTCAGTGAAATGGCCAGCAGTCAGTGAGACAGCCAGGCAATGAGTATGTAGGGGTTCTTTGTGGCCACAAGTTAGTAAAATACCAAAAGATCACTTCCTCAAAGCAGAACAAAGACATTGCCAGTTAAGTGAGAAATCATATTTTTTTGCTTCTTCCCAACCACTGTCTTGAAAAGCATTTGATTTGTCATTATTTTTTGCTGACAAAACTGGCACATAGCAATGGCTCAGTGTATTTGCATACAACCAACCTTGGATGTCATCACAGTTCATGCAGTGACATGTGAATCACATCATCACAACTCCAAGCAAGGCAATAAAGCCACTGAAGGGTTACTGAGTGTAAAAGAATATGAGAAAAAGAAAAACATCATTAACAAGAGAGAATAATAAAGGAACAGGAGTTGAGAAGGGAAAAGATAACGTTTGACACTACATTTAAATTTTTAAAGATCGAAATTTTTTTTTTTCACAGTCAGAGAAGGCAACAGGAAAAAAAAAAAAAAAAAAAAAAAAATCATTATTCCTCCCCGCTCCCACACACAAAAAAGACATGATTATTTACTGATAAAGAAAAAGCTGTGGAGAGCTATGATCGCCTATATCATGAAAGGACATGGACATTTCAAAACACAGAATTAATGTCACATGATTGAGAGGCACCATCTGCAGCCAGAAGAAATGTCTGTAATGGAAATGGTGCCATGAAACTGTAATAATGTAATTTAAAACAAGTCAGTATTGAAAACTTAAATGGAATTTGAACCTGGTCATCAGATGCGGGTTTTAATATCACATCAGAAAGCTGTTATTAAATTCAAAATGGTAATAGCCAACAGGCTTTCACAGCAATAATTTCTTGCCAGAGTTTGAGAAAGCAAATTTTAGTGCTATTACAAAAAAAAAAAAAAAATTAGTTTTACACTTGTAAGACTTGATTATTGATAATTATTTCATTTTTAAATATCTCACATTTTCTACAAATAACTTAATACTAGTGTTTCTCAACCTTTTAAAGCAACAACACACCTAAGAGCAAATGAAAATATCACGGCACACTTAACAAAACTTTTAAAGGGTACGCATTTAAATGTTATGAAATAAAATCATAGATTAAAAAAAAATTCATGCACACAAATATCAACTTATTTTATTTCAATGTTTCTATTCAAATATTTGTGAAACTTGTTTAGTGAGAAATTTGTGTCTGATGTTTTTTTTTGCGATTTCTTCAATGTTTGGCTGAATGTGCAATTAATTGATAATTCTATATAACTTTGTAAAAATTTTGAATTAAACAAAGGATGTTGAATACAATTATATTAAAAAAAAAAGTTAATATTCATTTATTCAAGTAAAAGGAAAATTTTAAAAAGTTAAATTAGAAAAATAAAATACTTTTTAAAAAATGAATATTAAAAAGTATTTAACAATCAAAGAATAGTGAAAAGAATTATTTTAGAAAATGTTTAATACTTATTCATTTATTCAAATAAATTATACCATTACTACTTACACACACACACACATGTGTGTCTGTGTGTGTAGTAATATATATATATATATATATATATATGGCGTAACAATATCTTATGGCATACTAGTTGAAAATCACTCCTCTAGGATCTAAAAAAAAAAAAAAAAAAAAAAAAAAAAATTACATTACATTACTTTAGGGCCAAAAAAGTTAAGACATAAAAACAGAAGGCTCCTTTTTTTTTTTTTTATGTATCTTATTCTTCATTGTCATTATCAAAACATTTTGGCCATTGTACCCTCTGGACTTCTTCAGCCATCTGTTGATGTAAGCTTCAGGGAATTCCAAATTGAGCCCTTTATTTAATTTATAGTGGTAAATTGTTCTTATTCTGCTGCCCATGTCTACAAATATCTCATCTTTTTCTTATTTAGTACTGTTCAGTTACTGCATGACCTGTTTCTATTTAGTCAAAGTCTGTACTACTCAGCCTAGGGATTGAACTCAATCACTATGTCATCAAATTCATGAAGCAATGCTAATATTAGCCGTTTCCTTAGAAGGAAACATTTGGCATTCATTGACCGAGCAGCCAGTAGAAATTTATAAAATCTTTCTCTTAAAATGGTTTTTAAGGAAAAAATTCTTCAAGTCCACTAGCTGTTATTGCTCTTTCCAGTACTGATGGGAGTTTCCTAACTTTTTGTTTGAAGTAGCCTGAAATGTCAACATTTTGATAATGTTATTACTTTCTTTTTGCATTATATGTGCTATCCATTAAGTCCTCAAGTGATCTGGTTTATATTATCTGGTATAATTCTTCTTTTTTTTTTTTTTTGTGATCCTGTAGAACCAATCGACAAGATTCAAAGAAGGATGTTCCTCATTAAGACCTACAGGTTTAATTTGCTCAAAGCCACTTTTAGCCATTGTATACAACTGGTAGTTTAGATATTTATGAATTAGTTTGGTGCTAGGCATGACATCAATATGAAAACCTTGATCGGATGAGGCTATTCACAAACATGACTAGTCTTTAGGTTAACTAGAAATATTTTGCAACATGCTCTGATGCATGTTAAAATCCTCACAGTATTTAGTAGTGTTGAAATTATCACTAACATTTTTTGTTAAGATTTACAAACTCTAATTTTCCTACTGTGTTTATATTTATGGTGCTATTACACATACATACATATATGGTCGACTTTCCCGTCGAGATTCGACGTATGAGGGTCAAGCAGATCAGTTTCCAGGAAACCGACAGCCCGACACCGGCACATGAGATTTGATTATAGTGGTGAAGGCCTCGTGCAGGACCATCCACACTTTTTTGGAGGGACAAATACAGAGATCTGGTGCACCGAATGCCACAAGGTTCCCAAACGACCCTCCGCAGGTTTTGAATTCAGAGTTGTCCTTCTCCTAGACCAGTTGCCATCCAAGGCTATAGAACCCAGTCTGTCCTGCTATTTTACCCATAGCTGGAGGGAGAAGAAGAGGATTCATACCTTTCCCAAGGGTATTAGCACGTAAGTGAATGTAATGGATTCAACTGGAATCGGCTTGGATTGAGGAATCGGAGAGCCGATACACACACACACACACATATATATATATATATATACACACACACACACAAAAGAAAGGAAATGCAAAAAACAATATTGCATTTTTATTAAATAAGTATTTGTTATTTTAATCATTAATTTTTAAAATAGTGGGAGTAATTTTCCCCCAAAAAATTAATGAAAATTTGTTGTACTAAGTTATGCACCCTAGTAAAACCAACTGTACTTTGTACCCCATTACCTGTTTGCACTTCTCCCCAAAATTTGGTTTTGATCAGTCAATGTTTGGCTATTTTAAAGGGTGTGATGGACAAACTAATGGAAATCACAGAATTTCATATGTAGTTGTTTTGATTCGGTCGCAATTTGTGGTGTTGGGTGAAATTACCTCCTTGCACAGCCAATTCTATGTTCAATTTACTTTTCTCCGATACTATTATAATTGATCAATACATGGTGGTGTTTGAAGTGTTTAATATTTACTAATTCCATGCCCTGAATTTTTATGTTGACTCAGAGTAAGTGCCATCACCGTTTTCATTCCAATTGCAGATTATAGTTTCTGTTTTGGAAAGGTTTTGTCTTAAGTCCCGTTTCTTTGAATACTTGGTAAAAGATGTGGATTTTTGATTGAAGATCATTTATTCCAACTATGAATACTTATGTCATCAGACCCCCCCCGCATCACCTCCACCAACCTCATCATCAGTACTTTGGCCTTGAGAGGGAAAGCAGGATGGCTGTTTTCTGTTAGTAGATTGGTTTGGGACGTGGCATGGAATGCTTTATCCCACTAGGCCATAAATGGCCAAAACGTTGTGATGACAACAAAGACATTAGTCCAAATATAAATAATTTAAATAATGGTAAGTCCTCATCCCAGAAATTCTTTCTTTTTTATAGTTACATTTTACTTACTTATATCGGCCTGCATTCTTCACTAAATGGTAAGTATCTGTGCCATCAGCAGTCATCGTAATATCATCTGCAAGTAAAAAAGGAAAAATTCTAAGAAACAGAAAAAAAGAAATTCACACAAAATCAAAAAAAAAAAAAAAAAAATCATCAGAAGAGCAAAAACAACCGTTTGTTTTCATTATCAGAATAGTAAAGTTTCCCAACATTTATTAGGTTGGTGCAAAAATAATGACGTAATAATGTCATTTTTTGACGTTAAAAAATACGTCAAAAAACGACATTATTTTTGCACCAACCTAATAGTAGATCAATGAAGCAGGCAGTAACAGGGCCATAACTGATATCCGTGATGAAGGATTCAACCCCTCAATTGGTGCATTGGTGACCTAGGATTTGATCCCAGGAACTAATCCAAAAACAAAGAGAAATAGAGGGAAAAAAAAAATGGATAACGAAGAACAACCTCACCACTCAAGAATCACCAAAATACAAGGTAAGTGACTATTTCCCTCTATCCCTCTTGAATCTGTACAAAATTTGGCTTGTGATTTGTTTTCTAAATGACAGCAGATACAAATACTAGTCCAGTTCACAGAGTAATATCAAGTGGATCAAATATCTCACTATTCACTGGAAAAGCAGTAGAGTTAAGGTTTTGGTTGGCAGCATTAAATAAAAAGGAACATATCTACAAACTAACAGATCCAGAACTTGGCCTATGATTTCTTTGACGGAATCACATCAGAACGGATTGGTGAATATTTGGACGGCCACAAAGATGTCCCCATGTCTCCATACAATATGGAGAATTTGTGAACTCCACAGATGCTGCTAATAAGAATGAAACAGAATAAAGTAGAGACTCTAGTAGAATTAGCTAATAGAATGATGAAATTAGTTTGGATAGCATATCAGGATAAAGAGAGAGCCAGGTGATGCAAGTACAACTCGCACTGAGCAGCTCGTTTATAAAAGCATAACAAGGACAAGTCCTGTATCATTATCTGGGGCATAGACGGTGTCGAGAGAGAGAGATTAGATAAGAGACTGAACATGCCCCAAAGAGGTAGTTAGGAAAGAGAACAATGAAACAGGGAAGACTGGAGTTCAGACAGAACCTGTTACAGGCAGAGTTAGTGAAGCCCACATACCATGTCAAGGATACCTAAAGTTGAGGGGCAGAATGAAGAGTGATCAAGGGAAAGAAGACGATCCAGTGAAAGATAATGTTTTAAATGTAGCAAAAGTACCCATTTTAACCAGAATTGCCAGTATTACAGAGTAAGACCTACAGAGGAAAAAGGAAGGGGATACATATCCTAGAGTTAATTCAGATTACTCCCAATTGACAAACTGGGAGTGTGGAAGGACAACACCTAACAAAAGAAACTGTCCTGATAGATTACGATAACTAAGAGGGGGATGAAGGGATGACCCCAGACTAGAAGAAGACAAGAGACAGGCATTATTTAGAGTGGGGTATGACAGACCAACTGTGATACATAATTTTTTTTTTTATCAAGTGTTAGTCTTTCTGTCTGTATTGTTGCATTGTTATGGAAGAGAACAATAATTTTCTTACTGACAAGTGAAGGGTGGTTTTCAACTGAACTTTTATGGACATGTTGCTGCTGCTGGATGTGTTACATTGCATTTGAAGAACTCTAAATAAATAATATCTAGCCAATCCCACTACCTGCACAACTTTACCATTCTTCCAGGGAGTTCTTTTGGCGTTAGTCACATTTAACTGTCATGTATGATTAGTAATAATTGTTTTCTGCTGACATGAAGTGGAAAGATTACATCAAATCAATTGCTATGTCTGCTGCTAGAAAAGTTGGTTCTCTGTGCCACGAAAGACAATTTTATCTATTTTACATATTTAGAAGTTGACACTTCACCCATGCTTAAAATATTGTTGCAACATATGGTCTAGTGCTCTTGCTAAACATTATCCTTTTTAATAAAATCCAAAGAATCTGCAACATCATTGGTCCTGACCTGGCATTTTGGGTTCAGTCACTTTTTCACCACCGTAATATAACTTCCCTATAACTTTTCAATAAATATTTTCATGGTAATTGTTCTGATGAACTCTATTCTATGGTACTGAGACTTTATGAATTTGAGTGCAGTACTAGATTGGCAGCAAGGTCTCATCATTTTATAGTTGAAATGGCGAGATTAAACCCTAAGATTTATGCTATAATTTCTTTTCTCACAGGGGGCCTGGAAAATTTGATACTCACAGGGGAGATTGAATGCAAGAGTGAGAAAACCAATGCATAACTTATTTAGTGAGCTTGAGTAAATGGATGGTGGAATAAGATTTAGGAGAGATAACAAAAAGACCTTAAATTCTGGTAAGATGCAAAGGATCCTTACTTTTTGATGGATTCAAATTCTGGCAAGATGTTTTGTTCAGGGATCAGTTTCTCAGAAAAATAAAACAGATTCTAGCTTTAACTGCAAATTCCAACAACACGCAGTGGATCCTTACTTTACAATGGGGACTCATTCTGGCAAAATGCAGCAGATCCCTGTTTTGTGCTGGGTTCAATTCTCAAACATAGAAAACAGATCAGAGCTTTAACCTGAAATTCTAATCACATACAAATCTACTATTTAATGGGTGGCTCATTGAAATGTTGGACGAGTTCCTCAACTTGTAATTAATATAAAAAGTAAAGAAAAAAAAAAGTCAACTTAAATATTATTATTATCATTATTATTTGTCTTTATAGCTGAGGAGAGAAACAGATTCAAACATTACAAAGTAAAATGCAAACTGCCCTAGCCAGAGTTTGAACTCAGTTCACAGATTCTATTCTCATATTGTTACCTTTAGGCCATTTGCACCTCCCGATTTTATCTTTTGTATAACATTATTCATGAAATACCGAACTATGAAGACAAAGAGCAACATAAAGTTCAATATCTTATAAGTAAAATGCAAAAGCTTAAAAAATTATAAATCAGTCATAAGGCAAATAGTTATATTAATTACTAGCAGGAGAGCCCGGCATTGCCCAGGAATGTAACAGTAAGAGATAGATCAAGTATCGACCATCATAAAGACTGAAAAATAAAATTGGCAAAGATTATTGTTTAAGGTTGACGGACACGCATGTCTTAATTAGTTTTTTTTTTTTTTTTTTACGAATTGGTCAAACCCAAACAAAAACATTGGTTTTCAATCATTAGGAGTCTATCGATTGAATAGAATTTTTCAATTTTATTATAAACAATTGTCTTGCAAATGGAATTCTTAAAGCATTCTGAATGTAAAAATTAAAGAAAAAAGTGTGCAAGACAATAAGAAACACTACCTGCCAAAAATAAGTGAAGTTTTGTTGAAATCGGTTGAAAAATGTAGGAAATCCGATCCCATATATAAACACACACACACAAACAACCTGGGTTTGATAAGTATAACCTGATATAAGTTGTCCCCCTTTCATTCTCGAAACAGCGATACCTCTTAATAGTGTTTTCAAGTTGATTTCGTGCAAAAACAATTGTGTTTTTCCAATTTTTGGCACTATCAGAACCACCACAAGGTAATTTTACGTAGTCCTGTGAAGTTTTTTTGAAATCGGTTGAAAAATGTAAGAAATCTGATCCAATATATAAACAAACAGACACACACGACCTGGGTTTTATAATAAGTATGATTATTTGTTACTATTATTAATTATTACTTATTCTTATTAATTATTACTTGATACTATTTACATTATTTGCATTCACACTAATCTTTGTTTCAGTCATTAGGTATATATCAATTTGGATAACCTACAAGGAATTCTGAACTGAAAAAAACATCTCTTTCCCAAATTTATAGACAAATCCTAGAGATGCATGCTGGGATTTCTTCAGAGCTAATAAGATTGGCCATTTCTCAGTCTTATCTGCCATATTTTTGTTCTTTCTTGTCTCTACTGCTAGTAATTAATATAACTATTTGCCTTATGACTGATTTATAATTTTTTAAGCTTTTGCATTTTACTTATAAGATATTGAACTTTATGTTGCTCTTTGTCTTCATAGTTCGGTATTTCATGAATAATGTTATACAGAAGATAAAATCAAGAAAAGAACAAAAAAAAAAAGTCAGAACGTTACAATCACTTGACTGTATCCTTTCCATGTGTGAACACTATTCTTACTTTGTAAACTTTTTGTTGCTTTAATTTTGTCTTGCATAGATATGTCTGCTTAGTATTATCTTTACCCTTTTCTTATTGTTTATTGGAAACTTTGTCAATTCTGTTTGTTGGGCAGTTACATTTAACCAATTACTTTATTTAATCTACAGGGGGAAGCTGTTCTTGTTCCACTACCCACATTTAGGAATATCTCATCTAGTTCTTATTTTAGTAATGCTCAATTATTGATCACTCAGTTTCCATCAAGTCCAAGTACACACTACCCAGCCCAGGGATTGAACTCACAATTGCTATATCACCAAATTCACAAACCAATGCTTATAATCCACTAGGCTATTGCACTATACGACAATCCTCTGTGGTAAACTTGGAGCATTAAACCTAACCTGCCTGCTGATTAGTGCTGTAGCTGCCTGTCATGCTTGACTGCTGCTGAAGGCTTATTATCATGTGTTTTTCTTTCTTTATTAGCAGCTCCTATATTGTATTTATTTCTATGTTAGGCCTACTAAGGACATTCGCATGGCTTAGCATATGCACTGATTTTTTCAGACTCCAGTGTTCTTCCTTGTCCTGTATTTTCACTTCATTCTACAGGGGGCTGATGACTACACTTTTCTCTCCATACATAATCAGCCAATAAGAACTAGACAAGATAGCACTAGAAATGAGCAGTGGAGTGAGAACAATCTATCCCTATAGATTAAATAAAGGATTCAGTTCAGAAACATTGTGATAACAAAAATGAGAACAATAGTTTGAATGTAAATGGCGTAAATAATGACAATTCAGATGGAAATTAATTAACTATTAAAAATCTGGTCTGGTTGATTTTTTTTTTTTTTTTTTAGAGGCATATCAACACTTTGGGTTATTTAATGATGAAATGTAAATATTTTGAACACAATTTTATGGCCTCAACTAAATATATTTTGAATGCAATTGTGTGCCTTCAACTACAAGTAAAATGTATTGTTGGTAATTTTACTATAAATAGGTATTGTTTGTAATTTTTTAATATAAAAATGTATTGCTATTATTTTTACTATTAAAATGTATTTTTATACTTTCATAGAATTTTATTTTTGTTTGGGAGTTTACTATTTGGCCATAGCTGGGACCCTAACAGGTGCCACCACCCCAGGTCAGGGTGGACCTGGGGACAACAGCAATTATGAGGTGATTCCATGCTCTTCAAAATCTCCAAATCATATAGGCCATGCTGCTGGATGTAGTTTATCATCATACCCAGGACTAAACTGTTAAAACTGGTAGCACCATTACTATCATTTTTTAATAGTTCAGGTAACAAACATTTTTTTTATATACTTACCACCATGGACACAGAAGTCACAATTATATTTGTCCATAACCTCCAGTGTTGTAACATATGGGGCGTCTTCAATAACCTGAGCAAGAAAAAAAAATATTAATGAAGAAATATCCAAAAAGTTATTAACTGAAGAAAAATAAATAAGTGAATCTTTTTTTTTTTGTTTTTTTTTTTTTTACTTATAATCAATTATTCAATACATTAATATGAACAAATCATGGCTATGCTTTGTAAAGAAATATTTGGGTACATCCACATCTGTTGCAAGAAGTTAGGCCAATGGGGGTAAGGGATGTCATTCTATGACTACCCAAAAGGTTCTGATCAGCCTATGAAGACTTTGGACTTGTCGAATTGTTTCTTCTGCTCTTTATTTCCCTCCCACTTTTCCTATGGCTTACTTTAGCTCTGAGTGCATGGTTAGCATGACAACCATCAGACCCAAGTTCAAATCTCACCAAAGGCAACCTGTCAAGGATGGTATACTTTTGGTATCAACCTGGAGAGATAATCCCAGTGTGCAACACCTTGGCGAAGCACTGGAAAAAATAAAATAAAATAAAATCACACCACAGGTTGATCCAAGCCATGTGAATAGAATCCAATAGATAAAAAATGCTTGGAAACGGTTGATAACTGTGCTAGCCCAAAGTCACAAGTCATTGTGACCAAAGTTTTAAGCATACTGGCCTGATTCAACCACTGATCATGCCAGATTACATGCTCTCTACCAGAAACTGTAACTAAGGTCAACTTAGCAAAGTTGCAGTATAAACCATAGCTAAGCTCTGTGGGTGTTGAAGAAACACAAATGTGTCTGAACAAGCATCTACAACAGGGATAAAAAAAAAACACCCTAATAAATTGGCATACTTGGAAATGAGCAATCAGCCATTAACTTTAGCATAGAAGATTGATTGCTAGATCCTTTAAATCCATTTTACTCTCTCAGCTATCTCCATTACCAACAGATGCATTCCATTTCAAAAGCTTCTAAGACCCATTATTTTCTATGAAGCAGACTCCCATATGGATGCCTCCCCAAACACTGCAATCTTAACCTCTTCAAATCTAGGGTCAATCATTATCAATGACCTTCCCAATGTCATCAGTTCCGAACTTGGTATCTATGCTGATGACACAACTATTTACTCCTGTCTTAATAGTAAGTCCAATAAAGTAAAACTGGCAGCTGATCATGAAAATGACCATCAATCGGTTGTTAACTGGGGCAAGAAATGGCTTTTAAATTTTACCACCTCCAAAACGAAAGTGCTAGCTTTTTGTCCTCACAGAGAATCATTTTTGCCTTCCATAAGCATGGCTGATGCTAACCTCCAGATCAACCCAATCCCCCTTCTTGATCTCGTACTTTCAATTGACATGAAGTGGAATGATTATATTGAATCAAATACTAAGTTTGTTGCTAAAAAAGTTGGTTCACTGTTGTGCCATACCAGCCAATTTTTCTCACCAGAATCAATCTTGTACACTTATAAATCTACCATTAATCCAGGCATAGATAATATATATCTCAAACTTATTTACAAAATCCAAAGAAGGGTTTGTAATGTTATTGGTCCTGACCTGGCATCTTGACTTCAGTCATTTTCTCAGTGCTGTGATATGGCTTCCTTCTGTATTTTCAACAAATATTTTCATGGTAATTGTTCTTAGATTTCCTCCTTGTTACCTCAACTACATGAATTTAAACATACTACTAGATTGGTTACTAGGTTTCATTATTTTACCAATTAAATAGTTAGAACAGAACTTATCATTACATCTAACAGTATCTTTTCTTGCACTTGTCACCTGTGGAACTCTCTTCCAGTTTGTTGCTTCCCTGCCCTCTATGATCTTCAAAAATCTAAATGCAATGTCAATCACCATCTTCTTTCTTTCTGAATCCTGTTCTTTTATTGCCCTTTCTCCACATTAACATCATCTCATTTTCTTTCACTTTCACCTTAGTAGCATTATCACCTTGCCTAAGAAAAAAAAAATCTATCCTTCATAAACTTTTCCACCTACTTTTTCTTTTTTTACCTTCTTATCATACACCACATTCAGTAACCTTGTATATTGAGTTGCTCTTAGGCCTTATATTAAGTGAACTTTAGTAAAGAAAAAAAAAAAAAGGAGCTTGCAAGCAATTTCCCCTGCTTAAAAAACTGATTGTCACTAATATTACAAAGTGAGTCAAAGGAAATTAGCCTATAATTTTGCCCATATGATCAAAATATAAAAACCTTTAAGAGATTTAACTCATCAAAAGAGTAGATAAAAAAAAGATATCCTTTCCTGTTGACAACCTTTGAGCCATAACATAAAATCTGGAATAAAACTATCTAATTATTTAAGATTTTAAATTGCTATAATAAAAAATATAAATGAAGGATGTAGTCTAAATAAAATAAAACTCTTTCAATGACTAATGAATTATGACAAGAACTGTTACCCCCCCCTACTCTTTTTTATTTTAATCCTAATTTTTAAAGTTTAGAATAAATTTTTACAAATGAACAAAGCATTCTTGAATATATAAGTGGCATATTATATATATGAACTCTCTTCAATGGCGATATCAGTACATGTCAATAGGACCAAGTTTACATGGCACCGGGTGGGTCATTATTATTTTGCACACAGCCCCTCAGTTGTTACACACACACACAAAAAAAAACAAAAAAAAAAAAAAAACAAACATCTCTATCTATAAAAGGCAGGATTTGTGTGTCTGTAACGAATGCACGGCCGCAATTTTCAACGGATTTGCACCAAAATTTACATGCACATGCTCCAAGTTAGCGGAAAGGCCAAGACCGACTTTGCATTTCCCAACTCCCATCGATAGTGGAAATAATCGATTTTTTCATGTTTCTACAGTTTGCGGCCATTTTCTACTGGCCTGAGTGAGAGCCAACAGCTGACTGAATGTTAACTAGCATGCTAGCATGCAAAAAAAATTGATTCGTCACAAGTGGGAAAAATTTAGATCTGCATGGCACTTTATTCCAATTGGCTCATTTGCTTGCTTAAACTCAACATTGATCCTGATTCCGCAGAACTGGGTTGGGTGTGAAAAAATATTTGTTGTTAACATTCTTTTTTCATTTGGATTTTCTAGTTACAAGTCCTTTTTTAAAGCTGATCGTTTTGTGTTCATTTTGTTTAGGTCTTTTTTTCGTAAAAGATTTAATGTTCAGTATAGAGCTTAGAAAAAATTTGCAGTGTGAGATAGGCAAGAAGTAAGGCATGTAGCAACATCAGCATGGCAAAAAGCACTCCTTTAAAAGGCAAGGAAGGGCAAAAATATTTTAAGTCAAGTGATAGTGATTGCTGTAGTCGTACGATTTTTGAATCAAGCACAGGCAACACCGGGCCATGCTGCTAATATATATATATATATATATATATATATATATTATATATATATATATATATATATATATATACACACACACACAACACTTAATATATATTTCTTATTTTTATTTACTCTTGACTTTCGGAAAAAAGAAAAAGAAGTTACCCCCCTTGATTTTCCAATATCCCTTCTTGTTAACTTATATTTTCAAAATAAGCACCTCTCTAAATTAGAATTTATATTTCTTATTTTCAATCTTAAATGTTATTCTGGGCCTAAATTCCAATTCAAAATTAAACTACAATTCATTTAAATATTTTAACAACAATAATAATCCCCCCAACAATAAAGTATCTTGTTAGATGCAGAAAATTTTATAAAACTGGTGTCAACCCATAATAAAAATAATTCTAACACTTGAAAATTGCTTCAGCATGAAACTCAGAATTGTCCAATTAAAATAAGATGCAAATATTTAAGCAAATGGTCTGTTTATAATAAACAGTATTCACTACATTTACTGGCCTGAATGTTAGATAAATATCAGAAAATATGTGTCCTCCGACAGGAAGCAAACCAGTATCTTACACAGGACCATCTTTTGGCCATACATGCTATACCATTTAGCCATAGAGGAAGCGTCTGGTGAATAAAGTCAAATTGCTTTTTTTAAACAACAAATTTCACATGTTTTTTCTTGATCAGTAATACGTGTGTGTGTGTGTGTGTGTGTATAAAAAAGGAAGTTTTTTTAAGTCATATTAGAACTTTGTTTTTAAATATAGAAAGAATTTTAAAACAAAAAGTTTTACACAATGATTTTTGAAAAAAAAAAAAACAAACAAACAATAAACTTACGTAGAGTGACTTAGTCTGATTTTAGTCCCACAAAAATCAGCCCCCACTCAAAATATTATTAAATACTGTAAAACATTTAGACATGGTTTTAAAACACGCCCAATACATTTGAATAACTTCAGTTGACATAAACAAAATAGCCACTGTTTACACTATTCAAGGTCAAGTGAGAAAGGCTTTGAAAGGAGGAATAATATATATATATAACACATGCACAAGTGTTTGCATATTATACGGTTGTTATAATTCAATACAAGTTTTATCAAGACTATCATATATAATCTAACCTTTTTTATTTGACTAAAACTATTTTAACAATATCAAAACCTTCTTTAATAGCTAATTTGTATGGCGTGTCTGCCCTGTCAATGATGGAAAAAGAATCAAAATTGCATTTTGGTTTACACTGATCATTATTTGACAAATATCTGAAAATGGGACTTTTTAATCACCATCCAAATATTCTGTTACATGTTCATTGATATGATAAATTACCAATATAAACTTTACAGTTACTTCATTCAAATTTATATACAATATGTGCTATAGAATTAATCAGTATCTTATATTTATCTGAAAATGAAAAACCAATTTTCCAAGTTATCCAAAATTCCTTTTATATTCTTATATTAGTGATATATCTTATCAGCTGCTCCAAGATTTCTTTCATCATCTATGAATTCTCTTGGATTCATTTTCAATTCACTGTCAGAGTAAGAACCCCAAAAATAAAAGAAATTAAAAAAAAAAAATCTCTCACCAGCCACTCCTATAGCAATATTTATTTCATCTGTGAAACGGTCAACTGATATTTTTCTCAATTCATATTGTATAAGTACATACCTAAGCAATTGTGATAGTTAACAAGTTTGTCACTTTAAACAATTTACTAGTATTTGGTTGATTTCGTTTAGCAGTATATCAACCTCTATGAGTTATTTAATGCTGAAATCTAAATATTTTGAATGCAAATTGCATGCCTTCAACTACAGATAAAATTGTATTGCTGGTCATTTTATTGTGAATATGCATTGCTGGTCAGTTTACTGTGAAAATTGTTGGGGTTCACTTTTTGCATATAGCTGGACCCTAACAACAACTACCATCATGAATTTGCTATTGTAGTGGATTTGGTTTTCCCTAAGTAAGCTTCAACTGTAACCTTGTGCCAGACTATTTTAAACTTACTAAATAAATTATTTAATATGTTTAATATGTCGGGGGATGTACAAACAAACAGTTATCAGCACAGAAATTGGAATCAATATGCAGATTTTTAATTCCAGCTTTGGCTGTTACATTTCCTTTCACACAAGGCATGAGCCCATCTCTTCTCTCTCTAGCTGTTGATTAAATAGCAGGGTAGACTGGGTTCTCTGGTAATAGCTGGCAACCAGTATAAGAGAAGGAAACAATGAATTCAAAACCAGACAAAAAAAACAAAAGCAACAGGAAACTATTATCTTTCCTAAGAAGTCATGGCACTTCACAGATAAAGAAAAGGAATTTGCAAAGAGGCATGATCACATATAGTCTTAAAGGGACATGGTATTAAAAAAAAAAAAAAAATTGGAAAAGTTTTCAGGCATAGAAATTCTCTTGACTTTGTGCCATACCATATGTTAAATAATAGTTTAGCAGACTATTATTTTTAGGGGGAATTGTATCTCAGCTGCGACTTCCAGGTTGACCTTTGAGGTCAGATGCAAGCCAAAATAAGGAAATTGATTTTGATTTGCTGAGCCAGTATAGGAAAGGAGACAGGAGAAAGGTTTCAGTGAGTTGATTCGTAACCATCAAACAATGTAGATGTTTTCTTTCATGTCAGAAATGACCTCTCCCCACCCCCACTGGATCGATAGAACATGTCAACATGAGCGTTAATAAAATAGTTAAGTTAAAATTCCCTGTGTTGAAGTTCTTTTACCTCTGAACCCAAAACATTTTATGACTCTGTCCACGAGAAAAGAATGCAACTTTATCAAATTGACGCTGTCGCCCACAACCTCCCAGCATGAGGGGGCTAGAAAACACATAGTTGTCTAGCAGAGCATCTGGATTTAGTGATATTTTTTTTATATACTAATCTCCACTCAATACAAGGCCCAAGAGCCACCCAATATAGAGGGTTACCGTGTGGTGTTGTATGAGCATAAAAAAAGGCAAGAAATGTATTTCATGAAGTTATGTCAGAAAGACATAACCCTGGACTTGACGAAGTCAAGATTGTAGTGATCGCGAAAACATCTTACCAGGAGTCTGTTCCACAAAGCAGAAGTTATTGGGGTAGAAGCTGTTTGAATGGAACTTACTCATGAAATACAAAGGAAATGGGGATGATTCATCCTTGTGTAGCTGGCATGGTGGGTCCAGTTGCAAAGTTCAGAGCTGGTGGAACCAAGGAATGTAACTTGTAAGCACGCATGCCATTGAAATAACTAAAGTAGCAAGAGGCTTGCAACATTTTCTCTAAGGGAAATGGGTTGTAGGGGGGAGGGGGAAGAAATAATTCAATAGATTTGATGTGTCAGCTGTTAAAAATGTGGTGTTGTGTTCCTATATTTATACTGCATTTTTATTGTATTATAATCTATATTGAATAAGTTAAATCAGTTCAGCAAAGATGAGTTTTAGGTGGGAATGCTGGTGGTGGGGTACAGTCAGATGGGAGACAGTAAGATTAGGTAGGTTGACTTAATCATTGCATTAAGTGTTCGAATTTTATAACTGATGTGTAGCTGAAAATGTTTTGGAACTTTTATGTAAAGTTCCTTTTTTCTTTTTATTTCATTTCAAACTTTTTCTATTAGGTCGAGTTAAATAATTTCCGTTTTTGGGAACCATCTCTAATGACAAATGTATAGTCTTAATTATTAGGCCAAGTCATAAATAATTTACCTTTGTGGGAACCAGATCTAATGACTAATGTATCATCTTAATTATTAGGCCAAGTCATAAATAATTTCCGCTTTTGGGAACCAACTTTAATGAAGAATGAATCTTCCTATATATTCATTGTGCGTGACAGTTAAGAATAAATTAAGAGTACACTGATATATATATATATTTTTTTTTTCACCCCAAGCAAGGCAGGAGTGCCACTAGTATGCCGGGAGTGTACAGAGAGTGAAAATAAGAGAAAAGACTGGGTATAGAGAGGATTGCGGAAAGGATAAAAAGAAGAACAGGGAGCAAGACATCAGAAGACGACGATTGATGTTGCATTTAAATTTTTGAAGATTGTCGTTATCAGGGAAACAAGAGGAAGGGTGTTCCACTGTCGGGAATTGCGAGAGAAGTAGCTATTAGAGTAGAAGTGTCGATTACATTTAACCATTTCAACAGTAAAAGGGTGGGACCTAGATGCTAACCTAGTAGCACGCTAAAATTCATTTAACTTTTTCAATTGCAGCAAAACACTTTGGCGGGGAAAATTATTCTACTGCAAAACAGATTCAAGAGTCCATCAAAAACATTTATACATCAAAACCTGCAGAATTTTACTCAAAATATATTGAAGAGCTGTCTGATAAGTGACAAAAAGTCATTGAAAATAACGATGAATATATAATTGAATAAAATGTAATTGTATTTTATTTCTAAAGAATAAAGTTGATAAAGAAAAAACGGAAATTATATATGACTCAACCTAATAAATCTTTTCTTTTCAATTTTTCTTATAACAACAGTCTCCGTAAAGAAGTTCATTTTCTCAAAGAACATTAAAAGAAGAATTTCCCTGCTAAATGCATGAAAAATATCTTTTAGCAAAATATTTACATGCTTTGGAACATACAAAATGCTCGTAAGAAATATTTAGTATACTGATAAGTGGTAGCAAGTCATTGTAAATAATGGTGAATATATAATTCAATAAAATGTAATAGTACTTTATTTTTTGAAGGATAAAGTTAATAAAACAAAAACAGAAATTGTCTATGACTCAACCTAATGTAATTAATTTAATTAATTTTAATTTAATTAATTTTAAACTGAATTCTTCAATTAAATGGAGGTGCATCAGTAAGTTTTACTGACTGAAGAAGAAAAATTTATTTTACACATTTAGTTTACAACATAATATCCTTCCTTGCCAATCTGAATCTTTTATTACATATTGTTTTATTAATTTAATGTTTTATCTCTTTAATATTTTTAAATTTTATATATTAAATTTTATTTATTTTAAACTTTTTTCTTCACTTATTTCAATTTAATTTTATTTATCTGAAACTTAAATATCAGTTTATACATCAGAATTAAGTGTAGACATTTGCTGGATAAGTTTAAGTTTGTTGCATTAAAAGCACACCCAATGAGAAAAAAATATTAGTAAGGACTTTCAACATTAATTTGCTCACTATCTTTGGTAGATACTCTTTAAAAATTTTTGACTATCAAGTGTTCTTGCAGTCATGTTTCTAATAGTTTAGTAGACTATTATTTTTAGGGGGGGAAGAGTGTCTCTGGTTGACCTTCGAGGTCAGATGGAAGACAAAACAAGGAAGTTGATTTTGATTGGCTGAGCCAGCATGGGAATGAGAAATATAGAAAGGGTTTTCAGCAAGTTGTTTCTTAATTGTCAAACAATGTAGACATGTTTCCTTTCATGTCTGGAACTGTTCCCCAGTGGAGTGAGAGAGTGACCCCCTGGATAGTTAGAAGATACATTGACGTTAATAAAATAATTAAGTAAAATTCCCTGTGTTGAAGTTCTTTTATCTGTGGACTAAAAACAACTAGCAATCACTGGTCGCAAGAGAATGCAACATATGAGTGAATCAATGCTGTTGACCAAGACCACCCCCACACAGCATGTTGAACTAAAATGTACTTTTCTTTATTAATTTTTCTTTTAGGACTATAGGAAAATTACAGATTTTAGAAGATGCTAATTGCAAACTTGAGCCTAATATTTTTTATGTCATATTTATTATATTACTTATAAAGCTGAATTAAAATGATGACTTTCCTAAATAACATATTCTAGGAATTCATTTTTGTCTATGAAATTGTATTGTTATGGATTGGATTATTAAAATAAATAATTGAGACGGTACTTACTTCATCTACCCACTTAATAGCACGGACCATTTTGTAACGTTCCTTTTCACTGAAGACTGGTGGTCCTTTGTGCTTGGCAATTTCAGCTGAAAAGTAATCAAAGACAAATTAACTACTTAGAACCTGTGTAGTCTTAAAATTGTAACACTATGAGATTTATATTACATTACCATACATACATACATACATACAATAGACTGAAAGTTTTGGGTCACCCTCTGTATTAAATAATTAGTAAGTTTCAAACCTTCTTTGGTTTAATTAAATCCTACAAAGCTAGGATCCAGTTTTTTAAACAAAGGTCTTTACCTAAAATTTTAAATCTGCAAGCCCCCTATCATGAGAGAGAAATGTAGAGTAAACCAAAAAAGTTAAAATGTTAAGCAAACTTTATGCAATAATGTGTTAATTTTGTTACTATTATTATCAAATACATGATAAAACCCTTCAGAAATAGAAAGTCCCGCTGGCCTGAAGTGAGCTAGTGAATTATTTTTGAGCAAGACACAACACCTTCAAATTTTTAGGCAATTTTTAAAAAAAATTTAAATTGTTTTTTATGACTTTTGTAGGTTATTTAAAGCCAGAAAATATTTTAGAATCTTTTTGAGATTACAATGATTAAGTGATAGAAGTTCTACTAATTAACCCGTAGTAGGGGGAGAAGAGGTGGATTCATAAATTTTCCAAAGGTATTTGTGTATAAGGGAGTATAACAAATATGATTGGAATTCAAATTCAATTCTTTAATTTCCTTTCCGAACCTCTATCCATTACATAGGTTGGGTTAAAACTAAAAAATAACAAATGATGACTTTTTTTTTTTAATTAAATGAAAATTTTCTTGATAGTTCAAGAGGTATTTTTCAGCCCACATCATTGTAGAGTTGATCAAAAGGTCTCATTATAAAACCAGGACCCCTAAAAGCGATATCACTGCATCCAAATTGAAGCACCAGTTACAACATGAACAATATAAATGAGAACCACTGAAGCACACAGTTGTATATTTTCTTTCTTCTCTTCTATGCTTATGAATAAAATATTAAAAACATTCCGGACTAGATCCAGACCCACAATCCTGAAATTTTTGATTCCCAAGTTTTCATTACTGTGATTGTTTTTGGATTCTGCCATCTTGGCTTCTACTGATAAAAACAATTAAGAAGGGACACAACTTTAACTTTCAATAGCTGATGTTCAAATGAAAAAAAAAAAAAAAAAAAAAAAAAAATGACTGTTCTCAAATTACAGTGTTTCAAAATAAAATTGACAGTCTTTTCAACTTTACTCCTAGAGGCCATAGACAAAAATATACCATTTTAGAATCAGGCCAACTCTGTAAGGAAATTATCCAGACTCACAATTCTGAAATTTTGGATTCCCAAGTTTTCATTACTGTGATTGTTTTTGGTGATTTTTTGTGACAAATTTTTTTTGTACGATAATTTTTATAACTCGAGAATAAATTTGGGAATAATCAAAATTGCCAAATCCAGCGAAAGTCACCCATGAAATAAAAATAATTGTTTGTATGGAATGTAAAGACTTACATCAATTTGTCTTTAAATTAAGTGGCAGCAGAAGAATTATTGTTGAAGGTAAGTTTAAATATTAACAATACTTAAACACAATGATCAATTTTGAATTCTTCTGTAGTTTATGATTGCCTATCACGTCTACTCCTTCCTACCTATTGTGATGAAGGCCAAATCAAGAGCCCTCCACAGGAGCTAGCTTAAATGCTGCCATATAGGGCAGCTTTTAAGCTAGTCAGAGTATATGTACCCTATGAACTCTATGACCAAACAAAAGTGCATAAATGGTGCTGCCTTAGCCCCAAAATGAAGACAGAGATCCTTTTATTTATATTTTATTACAGGATGAATCCTAAACTTATACTGGGAGAAAACTGCTTGCATATGGATAGAAACTGAATGGAGTAGGCACACAAAAACAAAAAAGGGCATCAGATAAGTATGTGCCCTCTCTTCAGATGTGTTCAACCTCTACAGGAAAGCTATCAGGATTTATTATCAGTGTGTGTAACTTTACCAATATAAGCTACTCAGATGACACTGTATTGATGGCTGACACAAAGAAAACTACAGGACCTCCTAGACACAGTAATAATAATAATAAAAAAAAACTACTAGCCATTAAGTGTAAGATGACAGAAATTATGGTCATTATCAAGAGAAAATGCCCAAAATATGAACTATGAATTCAATAATGACATCAAACAAATACAGAAGTTTAAATATCTGAGAAGTGTTTTAACAGAGGATGAAAAATGCAACACATATTGGAAGATGCCTTCCAAAAGCTAAGCGATGTACTAAGAAATAGAAACATTTAATTAGAAACAAAGAAAAGAGTGCTGAACTGCTATGTGATATCAGTTCTCCTGCATGGCAGTGAATGCTGGACAATCTCCCCAGAGATGAAGAGAAAATGGGAAGCAACAGAAATGTTGTTCTTTCCCTCAATCTATCCTGTGAGTATCAGATTTTCCAAGCCTTCATTCCTCATTACGTGCCTAAGAAATTTCAACTACCTCTTCCTGATGTTAAGTATAAGTTTCCTTTTTGTTTCTATTTTCTCTAAAACACTGTCATTGCTCACATGTTCAGTCCATGGTATTCTCAGCAATCTTCTGTAGAACCACATTTCTTTTGCTTCAAGTCTCTTACAAATCACAAATTCAAATATTATACAAATGTGCACATACAACTTTTGCCTACTTGTGAGCTAAGAGAGTGGTTTACTGGATTTTCTTGTGTATAATACGCACGTTCCTGGAGCTAAAAACGCAATAAATTACATCCTTGAGCATAAATACAACCCCTAGCACAGTCTTCCCTATGTACATTTTTTTTCTTAAAAATTGTACCATATTTCTGAGATAAGGTATTTTAACTACTTACACTATTTCCATTGTTCAGACTGTTGTCCTCATCTTTATTGTCATATTCACCTTCAACATCTGTCCATATTTCTGAGATGAGGTATTTACACTATTTACATTATTCAAACTGTTGTCCTCATCTTTATTGTCATATTCACAATGTTTCAGCCTTCTTCAGGTGATATTTGTTGGAATTCTTAACTGAACCCTTTATTTAGTTCACTAGGGTACATTGTTTTTAATTCCATGTACCATACCTTTTTCAGATATCTCAGTTTAAGTTAAGTGGACTAAATTAAGGGTTTGGTTCAAAATTCCTGAAGAAGGGCGGAGTATACAACAGCCAAAATGTTTTGAATGTGGTAATAAAGATGAGGACAACAGTCCAAATGCTGTATATAGTGTAAATTGTACAATATTATCCAATAAAATCTCAATGTCATATATATATATATATATATATATATATATATATATATATATATATGAATTGGATCGTGATTACGATTCCAATGTAATAAATTATAACCATGGAATATTAGTGTTTGAACTATATATATATATATATATATATATATATATATATATATATATATATATATATATTTTTAACAGTTAAAATATAATCCTTGAAAATGGCTAAATGTATAGCCAAAAAAAAACTAAAAAGCTCCTTGTCTGACGTTTTCAATGAAATGCGCATGAAAGAAGAATTGCTGCCTAAATACACAAATATATATATATATATATATATATATATATATATATATTACATTAAAATATTTAATTTTTCACAATATTAAAGTACAGAAATGAACTGAATTTTTGGCCATTTTGAGTTTTTTCTAATTTTCATTTTAAAACTTATTTTCAAATTTTGGGAGAAAGGTGCTAACTAGGCATACCTAGTAATACATTTTAAGGTGTTAATTTATAATACTTTTCTGTTTGATAAGACTATTATATTTCTATATATTAATAAACTGAAAATAAAATATGTTATCTTTTATTAAGAATGAAGAGAGAAAACTTTATAAAAATAAACAAGAAAATCAAAATATAAACAAACTATCTTGTGATCAAAACTAAATTCTAAATATTATGCTGATTCCTAAAGAACAAATATTGCCAACATATCAAATACTTTTGTAAACAATTGTTATCAACACCTGTCTACTTTGTCTTTTATTATCTGTTGTGCTGAGTGTATTTACAAATGTTGCTGTTTTAAATAAGAGGGTTTTTAAGGTGAGTAAAAAATTCTGAAAATGTGTACTTGTGTATAATACGACTTTTTTGCCTTTAATCTTTAGTGAGTCTTAAAACAACTTATTTTCTTTTCTAAATATTACCCAATTTGTAGCTGGGAACTGAGTACTAATAGTGACTGGAGTTAAACAAGTCTTCTTACTTTAGTTGATATGACTGCAAGCGAATTTTTTTTTTTTTTTTTTACTACAATACAAGATAAAAAATATTGCACTGGAGGCAACTGAAATGTGGTTGAGAATACCATAGGCTGAACATGTGAGTAATGAGGACGTTTTAAGGAAAATGGCGACAAAAAAAAGGACGCTTATACTTAGAATCAAAAAGAGACAGTCAAAATTTCTAAGACACTTAATGAGGAAAGAGAGCTTGGAGAATTTGACACTCACAGGACATAATGAAGGCAAGAGAAGCAGAAGAAAATACTGAGTAATCTACTTAAGCAGTTTATGGAAATAGATGACAGAACAGGGACTGGTATGGATGGTAAAACAAACATTGCTACGAACTATAAAGGAAAGAAAATTGTTCCCATTATGCGAGACAAACGTGGCATATAGAGGAAGAAAAAGATTGACAAAAAAAAAAAAAAAGAAAGAAAAATGCAAGTCTTTCTAGAAAATCAATTGTCATCATTGAATTTCCTCCCCCTTTTTTTTTAAACGTTAAAACAGAAGGTGCGTGTAATATAAAAAGAAAGAAGAAATACTTACCATCTGAGTGAACACCAACAATTAAATAATCACCCATTTGTTTAGCCTGAAAAATAAAAATATTAATTGAAAATCATTAAAATCTATAAACTAATGAAAAGAATGCATTCTACTTGGTATAACTAGTTTTGTTGAATGAAGGTAAGATTTTATACAGACAAAAATTGTTGTTCAATTTCAATAATAAATAGATGCAAAAATTGAATGAAGTTACAATTTTATTTAAGAAACAAATTGCTCAGTTGCAAAGGTTAAGTGCCCTACTTTTTTTTTTTCTACAAGTAATAATGGAATCTGTATTCATTGACCATGTATGAAAAAGATATCTGATTAAAGCAGCAGTTCAATACCAACAATTACCAGCTGTTGGTAAATATACTGGAAAAAGCTGATTAACAATGTTGTATCAAAAAACTCAATAGTGAAAGATGTGAAAGTGATTAAATTATTTATTCAGTACACAAAAACAGACTGGAAAAGCTTCAGATCTTACATGGCAGAAACTCAGACTTCTTCAAATATGCTATTAGGTTGGTGCAAAAATAATGACATAATAATGTCGTTTTTTGACATATTTTTTAACGTCAAAAAACGACGTTATTACGTCATTATTTTTGCACCAACCTAATACCTCCAAATCTGCTGCTCTCATCTCAGCACAAATCCTTTCTGAAATGGAGATTTTATACACCAGAAAGAATTCCAACAAAAATCAAACAGCCAGCCCTGTTTCAACCGTGAATGAGCTACAGATATAACTCATTGTAACCACTTACTGCATTCAGAACTACCCACAATCGATCCAGGAAGGTTCTAGAAAATGCAAAGTGTAGCTATACACAAGCAATCCAGGTAAATGTTGAAAGCAATCAAATCGGATCATGGGAGTTCTGGAAGATCTACAACAAAATTCTGAATAGAGGCAAAAGTGTCAGTTCCTACTATTATAAATAGCCCTGAGGTTATCTCATACTAATCAGATAAGGCAAAATCTCTTCACCTCGATCTTTGCCTCTAACTCAACATTAGGTAACAAAGTCCATCCCCTTTCTGACTTCTCAGTAATTTTTTTTTTATTACAACCCAGGAAGTTTCACGACTTATCAAAGTCTTGACCCTAGGAAGGCTATTGGTCCAGACAAAATCCCTGTAGTTGTCCTTAAGAACATTAACCCAGGGTTATCCCAGATTTTAATGAAATTATTTAACCACTGCTTGAAGGAGAAATCTTTCCCAAGTCAGTGGAAGGTGTCAAGTGTATTCAGTGTTTTCAAGAATACAAGTGAATACTCACCCTTCTCACAGTATAGACCCATCAGTCTCCTCAATGTCAGTTGCAAGAAGGGTGTTGATCAACTCAATAGGAACAACCTCTTGAGTGACAAAATGTTTGGGTTTCAATCAGTCCAGTCCACTGCTGATATCCTTATTACCATTACCCACAGAATCAATGAGACACTAGACAATAAATACATTTCAAGGACGATCACATTAGATATTTCAAAGGCCTTTGACAAAGTATGGCATAAAGGGTTAATGCACATGCTCTGTAGCTATGGAATCACTGGAAGAGTCTTCTCAATTATAAAGTCTTTCCTAATGAATAGGTCCCTGAAGGTAGTTGTTAACAGCCAGTCTTCTGAAGCCCAAGCAATCAAGACAGGCATCCCCCTAGGTGCACTTCTTGTCCAACCCTCTATTTTACATAAATGATCTGCCTAAGAGTATACTTGATCATTTGTGAATATCTATGCTGATGATGCAACAGTATATGGGTATACTTCCAAAACTCTAGATGACCAGAGTTTGGCAGCTGATCTCCCCTCTGACTGAACTTTAACAGCTCAGTGGGGAAAAAATGCCTTGAAAACCAAACTAGTGACATTCAATCATTGCTGATTGGACCCAAAACTTTCACCAAATGCAATGAACAAATGTTACCTTAGGGAGGCCTGTGCCTTGAGCACCTGTTGGAACTTCAACTTAAGGTCTGGGTTAAGTTTAACTAGAGTTTAATCCATTGCAAAGTGCTGGAAAAATGATTGGTTCCCTGTAGTGCTCCAGTAAGTACCGGATAACTCCAGCTATCGAATAGATTTATAAGAGCCAGATCAGGTTGAAAATGGAGTTACTGCTGCCATGTATAGGCAGGAGCTGCCCAGTATTCAATTTCCTGTCCCAAAAATTTAAAAGTGTCTCCACGTCCTTGTGGGTGGCGTATTATTTCCCACCCTACAACCCCTTTCTCACAGACAAAATGTCACAAGACTTTTGCTGCTCTATCACTATTTCTACAGAAAGTGTTCAGATGAAATACATTTCTTACTTCCACCAGTTTTAACCTTCACAAATAAGACCCGTCATACCATGCACATTATAGCAAACCACTCTCATTCCCTCCGCATTCCATTGGCGAGATGAAAGTTCCACTCAAGCAGCTTTTTCCTACAAACTGCCACTTTGTCAAACTGACTTCCAAGAGGATGCTTCTGCAATCACTAGTCTTAAACCTGGTATGGCAGGTCTTAGCTATAAAGTCTAGGGTTAACCATTATCTTCCCCATAAATCTGCATAAACTACACCTTGAGTTTTGGGCCTTGAACTGAGTGAACATCATTGTAATAAAAAAAATAAAAATTAATTTTAATCTTAAAAGAAAAACTAAATACTGATAAATGGGAACAAATTCTGATTACTTATAAAAATTTACCAATTCTAAGACAATAATTTTGATGGATAAAAGATAATGATTGTTAGGATTTCTTCTTGGTTTGAATATCTAACAAAATTCAAATTCCTTCAATCTGTGATCCATAGAATTTTATGCTCACACTAAAGACCATAGAATACTATTTGCACTGTAAATATAAGTGTTGCTAACAGAACAAAATTATTATATGCATAATGTAAATGCAGTGATGTTTGATTTTACTACAGAATGAATTGTTAATACTTTTTACTATAGAAATCAGGAAGAAAAGTCATTAAATATTAATATAAGCATTCAAAAGATTCTAAGCATCACCGAGAAAGAAGAGCCATTACTGAACATTTTTGTTGTGACAACACACTACCACTTCTTATTAGGTTGGTGCAAAAAGAATGTCGTTTTCTCACATATGTTACTATGTGAGAAAACGACATTATTTTTGCACCAACCTAATATAAAATGAGAAAAAACTAATTCCGATCTAAGTCTTAATTTCTGAGCAGATGGGGCCCCATACAAAGGTGAGAAGTGTGCGACAAATTTAAAAATAGACAAAACAGAGGCCCAAGCAGTCAAAGTATCTGCAAAAGAAAGGTATGACACCCAAGGAAATTCATAAGGACATGATACAAACACTTGCTGAGGACTCCCCTCCCTATGCAACTGTGAAGAAGTGGGAAGAAAGATTCAACACAGGGCTGGGACAGCACAGAAAATGACCCTTGACCAGGTCATCCAAAAATCACTGATGAACATGTTGGTGTCATTCATCATATAGTTTTGGATGACTATCTTACTATCCAGCAGATAGCTAAGTCCATAGGAATTAGTTCTGTTTCGGTCCAAACAGGTTTTGGAAATAAATAAGCCGTTTGCAAGATTGGCCCCAGGAATGCTGACACCAGAGCAGAAGCTGAAAAGGGTTGATATTTTCAGGACACTTCTGACTCGCTTTCAAGCTGACCCTGAGAATTTTCACCGCAGATTAGTAATTAAAGATGAAACCCAAGTTCACAACTTTGAACCTGAATCAAAGATTCAAAGCAAAATCAGTGCAAACGCTGTTTCTCCACCGCCGAAGAAGTTCAAGCAGGCAGTGTATGTTGGCAAGGTGATGGCTTCTATTTTTTGAGATTCTAAAAAGATAATCATGATGGACTACCTGGAAAAGGGAAAAACTATTAATGGACAGTACTATGCATCAGAATTAATACAATTGAAGGAAGCAATCAAGTCGAAATAAAGAGGGAGGCTGAGGGCAAATCTGCACTTGCTCCAGGAAAATGTGCCCATTTATACTGCTCAGGTTACAGTAGCTGAAAGCAGCCAAATGTGGCTTTGAATTGCTACGCCATCCCCCTTACTCACCAGACTTAACTCCATATGTCTTCTTCCAGTTTCCTAAACTCAAATCCCACCTGCGTGTTTGCCATTTTGGAAACAATGATAAGATCATGTTTCCATGGAGAACTTTTTGGAGGACCTGCATGCCACCTTCTTCCATGATGGGATTGCAATGCTTAAACATCATTGGACCAAGTGCATTGATGTCAAGAAGGACTATATTGAAAAATAGTGAAAAATTATCTTGTTTCTCTAACTCCTGGATGAGGCTTGGAACTTTTTTAACAACCCTTTTAAAGCTTTTATTTGCACACTATGCCAGATTTTATTATGCAAGTCAATATTTTCACAATAAAATTGATATTAATCAAGTAAGATTGATAGAATCTTCAGAATACATTTATATGATAAACATATATGAATTTCAGTGTTTCATAAGTTTTTAGAAATATATACAATTAATTATTTCATAGTAGAAGATTTTATAATATATATCAAAGGTTGTTGTTCAAATTGTAAATAAATTTACATGATAGTTGCTATTTGAATAAGTTTATCTTAAAAGATATAATTACTTAACCTGTCGTACTGGGCCTCGGGGAGTTAATTAGAAGTAAAAAAAAAAAAAAAAAAAAAAAAGAGGAAAAAGACTTAACTGGATGATAATTATTGAAATTCTCAGGAAAGTGGATTAAAAAGTTGAGAACATTAAAAACAAAATGCATTAAAAATTGTGTTTTAAAATAATAAGATGAAATCAAAAATAGTTCTAAGAAGAATTAAACCCAAATTTAACTAGATGGAATCCAGCAAAATTGAGTAAAACCAAGGTCACCAAATCTTCCCTGCTTCCCACCAATAAGAAAGAGAATGTATCATCAGAGATGTCAGTTCTGGGAAAATGGAAAAACATGTTTCCAATATATTATCAATATATTCTCACCCTCTGAGATCAAAAACACAATGTGGCAGAGGAGTGAATGATTGTGAGGATATGAATGCCAGTTAGATAAAGTGGAATCATCATGATACCAGCAACAAACCAGCAATGCGTTAATGAATAAGGAGTCAGCTAAATGGTAACCATGATAGTCTAAAAGTACCTGAAGAAGGGACCAAGAGCTTTACAAAGCATACTACTGCAGGCTCACCTCTGATCTTTAGATGGGTTTGGTTAAACCAAGATCCAAAAGGTGAAACTGCATTAGTGCAGTGAGGTAATTATGTGATTTCAAGATGAACTTATTCGAATAACAAATATTTTAATATTTTACACTTAAACTTGATATGGTATATAGCTCATCAATAAATAAAATTCTGTGACTTCCGTTATTCTGTCCGTCACACCCTCTAAAAAGGCCATATATTGACCGGTCAAAACTAAATTTGGGGGAGAAGTGCAAACAGGTAAGGGGGTACAAAGTACAGTTGGTTTTATTAGGGAGAAGCTTAGTACAATAAATTTTCATTATTTTTGGCAAAATTAAGTTTTATTATTTAACACAGAAAATACTCCCACTATTTTAAAAAAACAATTTAATGATTAAAATAACAAATACTTATTTAATAAAAAAGTAATATTGTTTTTTTTTTTAAGTTTTTTATATATATATATATAAATAAATAAATAAAAACTGAATATGTGTGTGTGTGTGTGTGTGTGTGTGTGTGTGTTCATGAACTACTCGAGAACCATAAGGCATATTTCCACCAAATTTGGAACATAGATTGTACTTGATACTGGGTGTGTCTGGGCCAAAAAATTAGGCATTTTTCAAAAATTAATAATCGATAATTATAATATTTAAATGGGAATTTCTATTAGTTTGGTTGTTTTAAAACTTTCAGACTTGAAGTCTAAACCCTAAGGCCGATTTTAATGAAACTTGATAAGTGTATGCAACTTACTGTCATGCTTATTATACGCTATATTGATTTTCGTTTCTCTTGACACTTGGACCCCCAGGGTGCCCCAAAGGGACAAAAACAAAAATTCAAATTGCTTCGACTTTGATTAAATTTTGCATGTTTGTTACACTCTTACAATGAGATAGAAATCAGTTGTCAGATTTTTAAAAATGCATGTGGGGGCCCCCAGGATGACCCTATAAACCCCTTGATGCCTCAATTGCTTTTCAAGTGTATTTTGTAGCAGTATTCCCCAATTTCAACGAAAATTTCAGTACATATTGAGATTATATCAAGTAACTGAAGTAGTTACTTGGAATTCACTGAAAATCAACACTGGGACCCCCATGAGTTAGGGGACCAGCAGGGAGCCCAAAATTTTCGATTAAGTCTACAGCCTTGGCCATAAAGTCAATTAAATAGAAAACTTAAAAAATATGTGCTTTATTATTTCAATTACTCTTAGTCTTAAACCTGCACTTTGGCTTGAAATTTGGAACCCCTGGGGTGAACCAAAGGAACCCCCAGATTTTCAAATTGCTTTGATTTCGACGGAATTTTACATGTATGTTACAATCTTAAAATGGATCAAAAACGATTATCAGATTTTGAAAACTACATAAAGGGGCCCCCAAGATGACCCATGAACACCTTGCTGCCCCATTAGGCTTTCAATTGTAGTGGTTAGCAGCATTCTGATGAAAATTTGCACATAATTTGTGTTTAGATCAATCAACTCAAAATCAAAACTGACACCCCAATATCAGTTTTTCCCATGGATTTCCTGTTTTGGTACTAAAATAGTTTAGTTTGCATTAACTTGATGGCAAAAATTATATCATTCCTTAAGAAAAAAAGAATAAGTGCAAACGAAAGTGTGCACCGATGAAAGAAGTGCATGTAGGTATAAGATGTGTCTGTGAGATCGATTGAAATGTGTAATCTGTACAATTGATTTTGCTCCACGTGCAATGATCAATCGAGTTATATAGTGCATACTATCGATTTTGCTTCACATGTAGTGTTCATTAGTGCTATGTGATGAAATAAATGCAAAAATCTCATTCGCATCAAAGTTGTCATCCAGTAAAAAGGTAGGCTGCCTTCATGCATGTATATTTTTAATTTTTGATACTTTAAATTTAAATTTGTGAAAATCATATTATTAAAAACGTTTAAGCGTAAATGCCAATTTTTAATTATGTATTTATCATCTTCAAATCAGCATTTAAATAAGGCTTACTAACTCATATATTTGGATACTTGAGCCCTAAAATTTGACAGTTTTATTCTGAAAAATGCACTTATAATAATGTAAAGACCCTCTTTCGATTCATTTATAATTATGCTAAACTTAGCGTGTACATTTTAACATTCATAGTGAGTAGGTTTCTAGCTGCACGTTAATTTTTATTTTTATCACTAGAACGTTTTTATGGTAGTCTATTTTTAGATAAATCCTAACTTTATGAGCTTGCTTATAATTGTTTACCAAGTTCCCGTGGTCTCCCTTATAATTTATTGTGGCTATATTTCCATTAATGTGTATAATATTCTTGCTTTTTAATTGATTACTTCATTGTTATTCAAAAAGCTTAGCCAAACCCCTCCAACTATAGCCTGACAGTAATGCCAAGAAAGTGAAATCCTTCATTTGGATGTGCTACTACTACAGCCAAACGCATGAAAGCACGAAGAAGAAATGCTACGAACAAGAAACTCAAATTAGACTGACACAAAATGCTATTCGCACAGCTAATGCAAGGTCAGCAGAAACTAATGAGCAATGGTTAACTAGACAAAGACAGAACACTGCCAGAACTCCTGCTACTTGAGCTGTCGAAACTGAGGGGCAAAGAACAATTCTATACAGTCTTTGTGAACATTGGTTTTCAGCCTTGGCACGGCTGGTAGAAGTCTTTGTTGAATTTCTTCTCCTTCCAATGCATGTTGTTCATTTGATGTAGTTTGAGCAAAAGCTGTCAACAAAGCATTTCTCATCAACAATTTTTGAAGATCGATTGCAATTAATGCACTCTTCATTTGCTGACAAATTTTTTTGTATCTTCTGTGCTTCTGTAAAAAACAACTTTCTCCTGTTATAAATGTTTTCACACTTCATGTTATTATAATTTTTCGCCATATAGATAAGAAGCACTAAAGAAAAATCTTCTTTATTTTAACTTTACAGATTGGATGAGGTTCGTGATTTTTTTTTAATAAACCCAGGCAATGCCAGGTAATTCTGCTAGTATATATATATATATATATATTAAAAAGAAGAGAGAAACCACAAAGATTTTTGATTGCAATGTGAATTTTTAAAAAAAATATATGCTTTATTTTTCATAATTTTGCTACACACGTTTCCCATCTTGCAACCTTCATCAGGCAAAGAATGGATATTTCCACATATTATTAAAAGGAACTCACTTTTCTTATGTTTTTCAATGTTAAATTTCTCAATATTAGACATTCTCTTTTTTTTTGTGTGTGTGTGTGTGTGTGTGTGTGTGTTAGTGACCCAAATGTCTTCCTTGGACTGGCAGTGAAAAAGTTCTGTGTGAAGGGAAATAAAACATTAAAGATTGGTCCAAGAAAGGATGAGAAAGATATCTGTATTCTTATTTTTTAATGACCCCTTCTACACTTTTGAAAACCCCACAACGACATGTATAATAAATAAAAATTTAAACTGTAACCCCTAAAACGTGATTTATGCACACAAATGCACAAAATGCAAGAAGTTATATATAGGTAACAGTCAACAACAGGATCTCCCTACACAAAAGCAACATAAAATTACAGGACAACAGAAAAATCTTTGTATCACAACACATCTTCAAATGTAACCAGGGTGAATTTAAAGTGGAGTTCCAAAGGAAAGGAATTTCACAGGTGGAAAGAGTGAGAAAAAAATATTACAGTAGAAATGGCAGTTGCATATAGCTAGTAAAATAGTAAAATCTAGTTGTCAATCTAGTAGCCCACTAAAATTCATGTAATTGAGGCTGTTAGAGTAAACTGTGGATGCAGTTATCTCCCTTTTTAAGGAACTCTTTAAAAAGGAGTTAATTTTATACTTTGTGTACATTTTATCTATTGTAAATCAGTTGGTGAATAAACCTGTTATGTTGTACATCTCTTGTTCCATTCTCTTCCTACTTCTGATCATTATAATATGTCCACTTACCACACAACTCCAACAGGTTATGGGACCAGAACACGTAACATATTATTCAACAGAAATGAAAAGAACTATGAACTGTGGGAAGTAAAATTTATGGGGTACCTTCACACGTTGAAATTAAAAAATGAACTCGAGAAAAAGGGACATTGACCAAGGAAAGAATGAAGACATTTTTGTCGAGTTGATTCAAGTACTCGATGACAGAAGTTTAGCACGAGTGATGAGAGATGCAAAAGAGAATGGACAAAAAGCGATACAAATTTTAAGAGAACACTACATGGGCCAAGGAAAACCTAAAATAATTGCATTATATACAGAATTATCGAAACTAACAAAAGAGAAGGAAGAGGATTTAACAGACTATGTACTTCATGCTGAAAAAAGCAGCAGCAGTCTTAAGAAATTCCTGCAAAGTAATTTCGGATTCACTGTTAATAATAACAATGCTACTAAAAGGCCTTCCAGTATGTTAAAACTGTAATAA
Organism: Acanthosepion lycidas; assembly: GCA_963932145.1. Lineage (NCBI taxonomy): Eukaryota > Metazoa > Mollusca > Cephalopoda > Sepiida > Sepiidae > Acanthosepion > Acanthosepion lycidas. Next base: position 33,603,264 of record OZ010606.1, read on the forward strand.
CGCAAAAGGACAACCAACCCACTCTACAGGAATTTAAATCTGTGCTTATGACGAAAGTGAAGACATATATCGAAAAGAATCGGTGATGAAAATCTGTATAAGGAAAAACACGCCCAAACCAGTCACCACATGTTGTAAATGCAACAAAAATGGCCATATGGTGAAAGACTGCCTACAAAACAGAAGATGGTGTGAATCAAAAATACATGACACAAAATGTTGTAGAAGAGACAATATAAACAAGGTTAAAGAAAATACAAGCTTTTAGGAGTAAATCCAAATATTAACCCAACTAATTTCAAATTACTTGTTGATTGTGGAGCAACCACACATATTACTGTAATGAGTTGGTTGGTCAACTTGACACCCACAAAGCGAGTGGAGGTGGGCAGGTGCGGAAACTGTGATTGGTAGCTGGCTTGTTGGTGTTTCGCATGGGTGAGTTACCAAGCTCTATGTAAAGGGCTGGAATGAGAAGGAGGGCAGTTCGTCTCAGAAGTGGAGACTGTGCCCGTCGCTACGATGGTAGGAGAGAGACAAAATTTTTTCTTTATTTTCTTTTGTGACACATTTCAACACAATTACAATCAATGAAAGCAAATTTATAAAATTTGAAGACAATTTCAATCCAAATGAACATTTTATTGAATTAGCATATGGATCAAGAAATAATAATATTGCTCTGAAAAAAAAAAAAAAAAAGAAAAAAAAAAAAAAAAAAGCAACTGTTAAGTTAATGTTACACGATGTGAAAGATTTTTGAACACTGCATGTATTTAAATAATGTTCTCTATGTTCCAAGCTTTAATTAGAATATCTTTTCTCTACAAGCTGCCCCTGAAAAGGGAGCTCTTATAAAATTTTCACAAAATTCAGCTTCACTAACTACCGGAAATGGAGTCAAGTTTAAGATAAAGAAACATGATCGACTATATTATTTAAATAAATGTGTGATGGGACACATAAAACCAGCAAAACATAATCTCAAAACATGGCATAAAATATTGGGTCACTGCAATATGCCAGACATTTTGAAACTCCCAAGTGCTGTGAAAGGAATGATCAACAAGGTAAAATATCTTTGTCACTATATGAAATATGTACTCTAGGTAAAATGCCTCAATTCAGATCATGAGAGACTGATGAAAAAGCAAAATTACCAGAGAAATTGTACATTGTGATTTAGCTGGCAGTGTAGAACTGAGTAGCAGGGATGGATACAAATATGTTTTGACCTTTACAGATAATTATTCTGGATTTAAGATGTCATATTTTTTGAAATCTAAAAGTAATACAGTTGAAGCCACTAAAAGATTCTTGGCTGACTGTGCACCTTTTGCAAAAATTAAAAGACTGAGAAGTGACAATGGGTCTGAATTTATTTCAAGGGAATTAAAGTCTCTTTTAACCAGACACAGCATTAACCATGAAACCTCGGTGCTGCATTCACCTCATCAAAATGGAACTGCTCAAAGAGGGTGGCGAACATTATCTGAAAGGTCCCAATGTATGTTAATAGATGCAAAATTACCAAAAAGCCTTTGGGATTATGCCCTATTTACAGCAACACGTATCCAAAATAGATGCTACAATCACAGACTAAAATCAACTCTATATGAAGCATTTACTGGAAAAGAACTGAATATTCAAAATATGAACATCTTTGGAACTATTTGCTATGCATATATCCAAGATAAGAAACTGGATCCCAGATCACAGAAAGGAATTTTTGTAGGATAAGTATAGCCCTGCATATTTCGTCTATCTTGAACAGAAAGAATATCAAGAAAGTTAGATCTGTTACATTCACAAATAGATTTGCCATTGATGAAAAGGAAAATAATTATGAAGAATTTCATCCAAGAATAAATCATGACCAACCTGTAGAAGAAAAAACTAATGTACCTACAGATGAACATAATGATCAGACTGATAGGGAAATCATACCACAATGTCCATTCAGACAGCAAAGAATGCCAGATTATATAAAGGACTACATGATTGGTGATGAGTTGAGTGACCATGATTCTGCATCTCTTAATGTGGATTCATATCATAAAATAATGGCTATTCCTCAAATCTATTCTGAAGCCATAAGTTCCCCTGAATCACAAGAATGGAAAAAGGCAATGGATGGAGAAATTAAATCCTTAAAGGAAAACAATACCTATACCATAACAACCTTAGCCACTGGTAAAAATGTAGTTTGGTGGTAGATGGGTTTATACCATTAAGGAAAATACCAACAACACAAGGGACTATATTTCAAAGATATGTTGCTAAAGGATTTTGTCAAGTCAAGGACTTAGACTACCATGAAACATACACACTTACTACTAAGATGACTACAATCAGAACTCTGATGCAATTTGTTGCACAATATGACTTAATAGTGCACCAAATGGATGTTAAGTCTGCATACCTTAATGCAAAAATTTACTTCGAACAGGCAGAAGGATATGAAATTTCAGGGAAGGAGAAAAGAAAAATTAGTCTACAAATTGAATAAATCACTGTATGGAGTAAAACAAAGTGGAAAGAACTGGAATGAATTATTAAGTCAAGAACTTGTTAAAGAAAATTTCAAGCAAAGCATCATTGACGCTTGTATGTTTGTGAAAAATAACAACAAGCAAGAAATAGTAATAATTTTAGTATGGGTTGGTGACATTCTAATAGTTTCAAATAACTCAACAATGCTGGAGAATGTAAAAACTAAACTTTCACAAAATTTAAAATGAAAGATTTAGGAGAAATATGACAAATTCTTGTAATAGAATTCATAGTCAAACCAGGTGAAATCAGAATGAAACAACGTGCCTATATTGAGAAAAATATTAGCAAAGTTTGACATAAGCTGCAAACCCAGGACAACACCTAGTGAACAGAAATTGAATTTCTCTAAGGCTGTTCAACCTTTTGATACAAAAAAGTATAGAGAAGTCATAAAAAGTTTGATTTATCTGACAACATGCACAGAACAAGATATTAGAAGAGCTGAATACAGAGATCTGGTACACATAATGTGCCACAAGGTCCAAAAAAATGACCTTCGTCAGGTTTTGAATTCACAGTTGTCCTTCTCCTAGACTGGTTACAAGCCAAGGCTATAGGTTCCAGTGTCCTGCTGTTTACCCATAGCTGGGGAAGAAGAGATTGATTCAGGTGTTTTCCAAATTTATTTTTTGTGGGGATTAAAGTCAATAATTTCTGTGGGCTAAATTTCAAGTCCAGCTGAGATAAGCAACATGGATAAAAAGCAGGCAAAATATAGTAAAAAAGAAAAAAAAAAAAGTGTTAATTTGACTGAATCCTGTGTTGTAGGGGACAAAGCAACATTTAGTCATTTTTGAAAAAGATTGTCAAGTTAAATTTGTCTGTCACATAGCATCATTTCAATAAGTTTCCAATGATTTTCATTTTGCAATTAGAATTTTTTTTCATTCATCAATAACAATCAATTTAGATCTAGCCAAGGCAAAATGACCGCATCCAATTTTGAAAGAAACAGCTTGAATGTTTGGTAATATAGTCAAAGGATGTACTTTTGATTGATTATTCAAGATCAATACAACATGATTATTTCAACAATCCTTGTCTGGGATGATATCTGGAAACAAGGAATAATATATGCATAGCTAGAAATAAACAGTGGATGAAATAAAGAGCTTGTTTCAAAATTCCAATCACCTGAAGGAGGCTAGAGAATACAATGGCCAAAACGTTAACATGAGAACAACAATGTAAATAGTGTAAATAATTACAATATCTCATCTCAGAAATATAAACAGATATAACTAGAAATATCTGTGAAAATTTCAGTTTTTCTATTTGAATTTTTTGATGAATCTTTATTCTAAAGTCAATGAGTGAATAAGCTCATGATGAGTTTTATGGCAACAAAATACCTGTAGAAATTTCCCTTTTGAGCTTAACAACTTTAACAAAATATTGTACTAACAGTCATTAATATAAATGCTGGTCATTATTTAAAGAAGTAAGGGGGTACAAACGAAAAGATTTGAGATTGACAAATTTTTCCATTTCACTGAAACAGATGTTAAACACTTCTTTCTTTTTCTTTGCTAAAATAAAGTAACATCTCTGATATACTTTTTCCACTCAATTAAAACAGAATAGTCAATTATTTACAAGGTGTTGGCAGGGCATAACGGTCATGCTAACTAAGGGAGGGACATGCAGAATTATAAGATATTTGCTATGACTATCATATATTGCCATAAAAGTCAAAAGCAATTGGGGTACAAAGGTTAAAGTGGGGATAATGCCTGTTTGAAAACAAAACTTCAAAATTTAATCATCAGCAGAAAAAAAATATTGTGTTAAATAAATGTGATTTTGTTTTGTAAAAATTTTTTTTTTTCTTTAAGAATAAAAGTAAATAATTTAAGAAATACTAAAACTGTTATAGATTTCTGTAGTTTTAAACTTGTAAATGTTAGTTACAATTTTATTTTCTGCAGCATTTGTAATAACTATTGTAGTCAGACATTTCACATTACAGCAAAATATTCAAATGGAGCTCCAAAAACTATTATGGAATTATCCAAAAAAAAAAAAAAAAAAAAAAAAAAAAAAAAGTCAAAATAATCTGCTTAATGAAAAAAGTTAAGATAAGCAACATAATTCTGTTGGCAAAATATTCAGTTAAAATTAGCCCAGATAACGTAATAGTGGATAGCATAATGGTTATCAGCATGGAAAGTGAAATTGGCATGTCAAGTTCAAATTCAGGTCTAGCCTGTTCTATTTGTTTTCAAACAAATGCTGTTGGAAAAGGAAAGGTAGGATTCCATCTTCATCACCCATCGCAAGCTATGGGTTAAATAGTAGAGTAAACTGAGCATTTATCCTTGGATGGCCGTCAGTCTATGAGAATGACTACACTGAATCTCAACCCATGGAGAAGGCAACAGGAAACCACTTTGCTATTTTTCTAAAGAAGTCATAGCAATTCATAGATAAAGACAGGGTTGGAAGAGACATAATCACTGACAGGAGGATGGTATTTAAAGAAAAAGAAAAAAAAACAGAAGTATGCAATTATTTCAAAGAGTCACTTACATTTACTTTCCAATCAAAACTTATTAAAACTTAAACTTATTTAAAAAAAACAAAAAAAAAACAAAAAAAACTAAATTTAGCATTTCTTTGAATTTTTATCACATTTTATTTTAACAAAACCACTATATGAATATATTGTTAAATTAACATATTAGTTCAACTATATATATATATATATATATATATTAAATGCATATTTAGGCAACAACACAATAAGCGTTTTATTAAAAAATAACTGACAAAATACTTCTATTAAGTAATTAGGTAATTAAAAATATGTCTACCTCTCAGTAACTTAAACACTATTTGTAATTACTAAAATCCTTGAAATTGGTTAACAGATTAGCTGAAAAAACTCAGCATGAACAAGCATTTTCACAATTTCTACACACACTAATCTGGTTAAAAAAATTAATCTCTTGTTGGCACACAAGAAAATCACAATAAAAAAAAAGTTAACATGTATTTTTCCAGTTATTTTTAGGAAAACAAATGATATGTGTATGTCTTTTATTTTATTTTTTTTTTTTGTAGTAAAATGATTTTATATACACAAGTATTCTAAAGACATTCTAGCAGTGTAATTTCTAAAACTGTCTGAGCATTCATCCAGAGAGTGATGCTATTCCAAAAAGGGAGTTCCAAGAATGCTTCAGGAATTTATATATTGGTGAGCTATAAAAAATCAGAGACATATTCAATCTTTTATGTTCCCATGTACAACATACAACTCATATTTTGATACAAGAAACCCCAGACATTTGTTGTATTTTGCAACTAAATTATCTGGACACTCATTACACACATCTCTCTCTCTCTCTCATATATATATATATATATATATATATATATATATATATATATATATATATATAATATAAGGTTACAGAGAATGAAAGTGAGAGAAAAGAGTGGGTGTAGGGATGACTGAGCAAAGGAAAAAAAAGGATAGGGAATAAGGCAACAGAAGATGGTGATTGATATTGCATTTAAATTTTTGAAGATTGTAGTTATCAGGGAAGCAAGTGAGAGGAAGGATATTCCATTGTTGGGAATTGTGAGAAGAGAAAAAGTTGGAGTAAAAGTGTCAGTTACATTTAACTACTTCAACAATAAAAGGGTGGGACCTAGATGCCAATCTAGTAGCACACTTAAATTCATGTAGTTGAGGTATCAGACACTTTACTTATTCTTTATCTTATCATTCTGTCAGATTCTGATCCATATTTGATCTACATTTGACCCTAAACTCACAATTTTACTTAGTCTCTTATGTCTCCAAAACCACATAACAACCAGATCAAAAATAATACTTGTTGTTTTCACATCTTGCTGTTTCTCAATTTTACAAGTATTTTTGTATATATAAATGTTAGGAGGTCTATAATTATTTACTCATAACTACCCTACAGTGGCATGTCTTTTTCAAAACAAATTTACTAGCTCACTTCAAGCCAGAAAGAGTTTATTTGTTTTTTTTTATGAAGGGTTTTTTTTCATACATATAATAATAATAATAATAATAATGATGAAATTAACCTATAAGTTGCCTCTTTTGGCCTAAGCTAACCTGCTGGCTAATGGTAATCTTAGGGCTGGTGGATTTAAAATTTTACATGCCCCACTCCACCTTCTCTAAAATATTGGATGCCATGCAGTTATAATTTAAATATTTTCAGCATCCTAGCTCAGAAGGAACTAACTAAACCAAAGTAGTAAACTTACTAATTATTAAACCAAGTGAGTGACCCAAACTATTGTGTGGTAACTATAAGTTCTATGCTAACCGTTTCTTCATTTGTACTTCTTGCTTCCCAGTCAATTTTCATCTTCAAAAATCTAAGTTCAATGTCAACCGTTATCTTCTGTTTTCTTAATTCATGTTCTTTTATTGTCCTCTTTCCTTAATAGTATTTTTTTTCATATTTTCTAACACTCAGTAACCCCTTGCATTTTAATGACTTTATTACCTTGCTGGAGGTAAAATGAATATAAAATTTTATATATATATATATATATATATATATATATATATATATATATATATATATATATATATATAAAATGCACACCATATATTTCTGCATTTAAGGCAATCTTTAGATAAAACAAGGTAAAAAAAATATAGTAAATTTTCATGAATTTATCCTATACCTGTAGCATAAGATGACTTCTTATTGATTATATAAAGATGATGTTATTGGAAATGTTGTCACTTACTGTATCCTTAGAATTTCAAAATAACCAAAATAACTTAATACATTCTATATAATGTTCTTCTTATATACGTCCCCCCTAAAAAAGAAACCATTGTTTTGTTTATGTTTCATCACATGATCTCTCGTGAATAATGATTCTTCTTCTTTTCATATATCTAAATAGTTACAAACATCTTGTTGTACTAATGGCCATTTACTTATACTTTGACAATCACAAAATACTGCTAATAACAGTACAATAATATATGATAATAGTACATTACAGTGAATGCAATCATAACTGGATGTTTACATTTTCTCAGCTGAGCTTGCATGGATACAAGTCGATTTCATCGATATGGAATTATTCTTCGAAAAGGCAATTTATTACAAAGATATGGCAGTAATATATAACGTAGAAATGGTTTTATTATCTTTATTATTAGTTTATTTGATAATGTGAATCTTTTCATATACGTTATTGGTTATCACACAGAGGCCAACATAATCCTACCATCAGTCATCACTCAGAATTTTAAATTTTTTTAGAATTGTAGTACAAGACATCACTAAGTTTTTAGGGTGAGTTTTGGGATTTAAAGATCATCTTTTTTGCTGAAATATATGGTGACCTAGATAGTAAATATTTTAGAATGACAATGAAACCAAATACTTGGATATTAATTAGATACGCATATTTAGCATGAAATTTGTTTTTTTCAGGCAAGAAGTCAAGTATGCAATCAAATTAACTGAAAACAAAATGGCTAAAATACTTCAAATACATTCTTAATATTCATGGGGAAAGCATTGGTTAAAAGATGCCAAGCTCACTGGCAGTGGGAGAGTTCAGTTCTTGGCAAACTGCACTGAAAAGTCACATACTATGGTTCAGTGAAGAAATGGACAAGCAACACATATGCACATAAGATTTGTGCATATTAAACTGATATAAAAATATTTCCTATGCGCAGAAAGTGAAATGAGAACAGTCTTAACTTGTGGATTGAATAAAGGGTTTTGCATTTGAAATTCTAAAGAAGGTTACCAAGTACAAAGAAGAGATGCCAGAAGATGGCCGGAGAATACAACAGCTAAAACACGAATAAAACACACACACACACACACATATATATATGTGTCATTAAATAATATAGACATATTATGTCTATTTATTCTTATAATAATCCTTTCTAGTTCTCTAATTATGTTCTTAATGTTAAGTTGAAATTCATCAAGGAAGATACCAACCAACAATGAACAAAATTTATTATGATTATAGTAGCAATGTTTTAAAATGCATTTGAGTTCACTAACATTTAACATCTTTTTGAAATTTACCATTTTGCAATTTTACCATCTCTGATTATCACCCTTTGATTGGGAATGCTTGTTTACAAAACATCATAACCACAAAAGTTAATTTCAAAATAATTATAGCAGACATGTTTGCAGATGTCTGCAAAATCACTGTAACAACAATGATAGTTACATTAAATTTGTCTTTGCATTTCATCCCTAAAGATGATCTGAGGAGATCGAAAGTACTTGGGTTAACAAAAAATACAGCGCATTCCATTTCAACTTATCAAGAAGCTAACTCAGAGAACTAAAAAGGGTTATTATAAAAATAGACATGATATGTCTACATTATATAATGAAACACATTCGAATGAAGATATGCTTCTTAAATATATAAAAGCGTGAAACCCAGGGTCACAAACTCACATCAATCCAACCAAATATGTTAGCTCTATCTCTGATATTGAGCGCTTTCTAATAAGTACCGTGCATATAATATATATACATATATATATATATATATATTTTTATCACTTTAAACCAAGATTTCTCAACATTTTTTGCCCACGTTCACATGGAAAAAGTTTTGGCCTAGTAGATATTCAAAAGCATACCAAAATTGTTTGTTACTAGTTCATAAACTAACAGGTGCCACCACCCTGGCAATTAAAAGGTTGTTCTATGCTCCTCAAAAACCTCCCAATCAGAGGTCTTGTTGCCGGATGTAGTTTATTGTCACACCCAGGACGAACTATGTTTGAGAATATCAATATCACTCATGAATGTATAGATATGTTTATCTCTGGTTCACACTCCTCCCTGATATTTAGGACAGAGTAGAGGTTTATCCCTTATTCTCCCGTTTAGGATTGGGTTTCTGGTTCTTTCTGAAGTTTTTCATTCTCTTTCACTCCAAGTAGCCCCTGGCATCTTAGTGGAATTATTGGCTCGCTTGAGATGAAGTAATTAATAATAATAATTATCATTATTATTATTTATAAAAAATGGAGGAAACAAGTTATGCTGACTTATGTGATGGCTGCTACTGTTACTGTTGTATTAAAGAATACAAAAGCAAACTTTACCATTGAAAACTCATGAGTTGTCAATGGTGAAATTTTACTTAGGAAAATTACTTAAAAGTATTTAGAAATTAGATTTTTTTTAAAAATATTTAAGAAAGAGTAAGTAAAAAGGTAATATCTAAAATTAAAAATTAAAATAATATATAATATACAAATAATAATACATATAAATAAAATAATTATTAAATAAAGATAAAATAAAGTATTGAATATAAATTATTAAATATAAATTAATAAATAAATATAAATAAAATATTCAATATAAATTAAATAAAAAATTATATAAAAAATATTAAAGTAATTATTAAAATAAAATAACAAAAATAAAAAATAAAATGAAGTATTAATAATAATAAAATAATTAAAAGAGCAAGATGATAAACGAATAAGAAAAGTAATGAAGGTAAAAAAAAGAAAAAAACCATAATAATGATAAAAAATATATTGAAGATAAATTTCTTTTTTTCTCTTCTCTTATCTGAATTATATCCAGAAAAAATGTTATTTCATCTGAAGGACAATTTGAATGTTAATGACCCTTCTCAAAACTATATAGAAAAAAAAAAATAAAAATAAAAAATAATCATTGTTTTTGGGGATATTTATATATTATCTAGGAATCTAGTAATCCAGTTATTCACATTTAATCTGCAGTTTTTTTTTTCAACCTCAAATATTGGCAACGTAAATATGGCTTTTTAGTGTTGCTAGAGTTTTAGATTCTCTTACAGAGCTATGGCAACATAGGCATCTTGTTGCTGCTACATAAATGCAACATAACATGTAATGAATGACTTCTTTGTGCGTCTCTGATGATTTTCTTTTTTTTTTTTACGACTACCCTACTTAGATGGAACAAAATTCATTACATGGCAAATTCTGTGCCAACATTCTCAGGGAGATTAACATCAAGATCCTTACAAATATCTCTATTGAGTTTTCAAAGTCTCTCTTACCATTTTGCACGACTTCCAAATAGGATGAAAAATCTAAAGCTACGTTTTGCCAGTCATTTTGTATGATGCTTGTCTTCAGCGTGTTCTTCATGCAATCTTTATACTTCAATTTCAGCTTGTCAGCTGGTCTTTTCCCTTCAGCCAAATCACGGAAAATGCTTTTGGATCCTATCATCCTTCATCCTGACCACATTTTGGTAGACTGACTACATTTGATTGGTTTATTTGGTTTGGTTTATTTTGTTTTACAGCATATCAATCTCAATGGGTTGAAAAGATTTTTAGGATAGGTTCATATGAATAGAATATGTATTCTTTGTAAGAAAAAAATTTGTAAGAGATCAGGTTTCATTGACGTATTTCTGTAAAGAGGGTGGAGAGAATATTGCTGGCAATTTTTTTTTTTTAAAAATGTATTGTTGTTTCTATAGAAATCTATTTTGTACATTTTCATAGTGTTTTGACACCAGTTTGGTGGGGTTCACTATTTGCCCATAGCTGGGGCCCTAACAGGTGCTACCACCCTGGCAATTAAGAGGTTGTTTTACGCTCCTCATAAACCTCCCAATCAGAGTGAATCAGTTTATCGTCACACCAGGATGGACTATGTTTGAGAATATCAATATCACTCATGAATGTATAGATATGTTTGTTTATCTCTGGTTCACACTCCTCCCTGATATTTAGGACAGAGTAGAGGTTTATCCCTTATTCTCCCGTTTAGGATTGGGTTTCTGGTTCCTTCTGAAGTTTTTTTCATTCTCTTTCACTCCAAGTAGCCCCTGGCATCTTAGTGGAATTGAGATGAAGTAATTAATAATAATAATTACCATTATTATATATATATATATATATATATATTATATTAATAATAATATATGTTTGTTCGATTCCTGTTGGAGGTTGAATATTTCTATGAAAATTTCTGACATTCAGGCCGGTAAATGTTGTTTAATACTGTTTATTATAAAAGACCATTTACTTAAATATTTGTATCTATAAAAAGAATGTATAAACATAAAGATGTCTTTTATATATATATATATATATATATATATATATATATCATTAAATATGACAGACACGGAAAACTTTTTTATTTTGTTCTTTCAGTATTCATACATTT
>OZ010606.1:33633071-33638071 GCA_963932145.1 Acanthosepion lycidas
CATGTCCTGGGTATGATGATAAACAAAATCTGGCAGAAAGGCCTCTGATCAGGAGATTGAAGGTTTTGAGGAGTGTAGAAACACCTCTAAATTGCTGTTGTTCGCTGGTCCATCCTGATCAAGAGTAGTAGCACCTGCTAGGATCCCAACAATGGGCAAATAGTGATCTCCCCCACACACCAAACAAAAGCAAAACACTATGAATTATAAAAATACATTTTTATCATAACAACCAACAATACATTTTTAAAGCAAAATGACCAAGAATACATTTTATGTGTAGTTGAAGGCGTATAATTGCATTCAAAATATATTTAGTTGGAACCATAAAATGGTGTTCAGATTATTTAGATTTCAGCATTAAATAACCCATAGAGGTACTGATATGCCACTAAACAAAACCAAACAACACTTTCTGGAAAAATGCATATAATCTGGCATGCTCAAACCCTAAGTCATGATGACATCATTTTCAGGCACTTCCTAACAGTGCCATTTGCGGCAATCCCTCACCGCAAGATTACAATTTTGACAAATCAACAGTGGTGTAATTTGTACCCAGCTCTCATGGACAGAACACCAAGATTTTAACTAATTGACTATAAGGTAACATCAATCATCTAAGTGACAAAACCTATATATATATATATATATATATATATATAAAAAGAAATGATCAGCATCAAACATATTCTTCAGAATAACAATTACCCTGCAAACATAACATCAGCATCTACAGGTGAGAACAGAAGGGTCAAAGAGGAAGACCATAAAATTGCCATGGTTTGTCTACCTTACATCAAGGGCTTATTGGAAAAGATTCAGAAGATCTATGCTCCATACAACATCAGGACAATATTCAGAAGCAGCTCCACTCTAGCAAAATCTCTGCTGAGTAAAGCTTAACACAGGATCAGGGACTGCATGTGTTCCATTCCTTGCAGTTGTAGCAAAATATATAAAGGTGAAACAAGCCACTCCTAAAGGACAAAGTCATAGTGAGAGGTTAGACAATGAAATCGAGCATGGCTGATCATGTATTGATGGAAAAGTGTAGTCATGAGCCCCTATGGAATGAAGCGAAAATACAGGACAAGGAAGTACACTGGGGAGTTTGAAAGAATAAGTGCATATGCTCGGCTATGAAGACTTCATAGACCTAGCATAGAAATAAATACAATATGGGAGCCATTAATAAAGAAAGACAAATGACAGCAAAGTCATCAGCAGGCAGGTTAGGTTTTAGGCTCCAAATTCAACACTACAGGAAAATAGCCAAGTGAATTAAAGTGTTTGCTCATGAATTTGTTGACATGATATTTGTGAGTTCAATCCCTGGGCCAGGTAGTGTGTACAAACAAGCACTAAGTGAGTAGTACTAAAAATAGGATCTAGGAGATATCCCTTAGACATGGGCAGTGGAACGAGAACAGTCTACCCTTTGGATTAAATAATGGATTCAGTTCAGAATTCTCTGCAGGTTACCCAGATCGATATAAATCTGATGAAGGCCAGAGGGCACAACAGGTAAAACATTGTGATAACAACACATATGAGGACAATTGTCCAAACGTAAATAGTGTAAAAAAAATAAAATAAATAAAATATAATAAATAAAATAAATAAATAATGTCTACCAGCCTGCACAATTGAGAGTCATAATAAAGAAAATGTGCCCTCATACACACTACACATCAACGTGCTAAAAAGTTCTTATCCCAATACAAAAATCCTAGCAAATGATCACACAACAGAATTTTTTTTATTTGTTCTGACTGGGTACTTTTCAGCACCCACCTTTCGTGTGTGTGTGTGTGTGTGTGTGTGTGTGTGTGTGTGTGTGTGTGTGTGTGTATGTGTGTGTGTGGATAGATATTTACTGTAACTCATTTCAGAGTACACAAATATTATTCTATCAATGAAAATAAAATAAATCAATGAAAATAAAATAAAAAAAACTTCATGCTTTAGAATACACAAACTACTTGTTAGGACATGAAGTTATATGACCTGAGATCTAAAATTCCTTTGCTGTTAAAACTGCCCACAAATCCAAGATAATCCCACAAAATTATACAAAATAAATCTCCCAAACACGGCAAAACAAAGGAAAGAGATTTGGTAGTCCTTACAATGTCAGGGTAATAATTTAAATTATATGAGAATGAGAGGTGGGAGATAGTCATAGAGTAAAACATAGTATCTTCAGCTTGATTGTTATAGTCACACCATTTCAGCTGTTTCTTAGATGAGGAATTATCATTATTATACATTGATCTATTCAGACTAGTATCCTCATCTTGGTTGTTGTCACAACATTTCAAGTTTCTGAGAAAAGGAATCAATCATCTCTTAATGTTACTTATGTGCTTTCTTATTGGTTGGACAACTCACTGTAATGAAATTATTAACAAGATCATATCACAAATGACTGCTATCTAGTAGTGAGCATGACCCTCACTAAGCGTTCTATTCTTTCGATTATTGCACCCTCTATATTTCTTCAAGCATCTATCAGTTTGGGCAAACTGCCAAGAATTTTGAACTCAACACTTTATTAAATCTACAGGGAGATTTTTCTCATTCTGATATGCACAGCAGGAAATATATCAATTAACTCTTCTTGTTGACTTCATCCTATCAAAAAATAACAGATACATCCTCATCTCTGGCACAAAGAGCCATAAATCAAATAACATTTTCAGTTCAAAATTCTCAGCAGATTACCTTACATCAGACACCTGAAGAAGGCCAGAAAGTGCAACAACCGAAACTTAGTAACTATTACAATAAATACAAGGCCACTCATCCAAACAGATTACAAAAAGCAATAGATTATAATCTTAAGTTAATTCAGAAATATTCTAGATTTCAGAATTCTGAATTAAATTATGATATTGATTGCAAATGACAATCAGATCAAATGATTTTTTTATTACTAGACAAACTAACTTGACCACTTAGGATTTTTCAAGGAATTAACAGAAAAAAAAAAAAATAATTTTGGAGTTTGTCATCGGAAGCCATATGACCGCACCCAAATTAATACTGCCAGCTTTCTCCTCCACCCCACCCACTTATTTTTGTGAATTCGTGAACGGAATGGGTGGGGACAAAAAAATAAAATCAATTAAAAAGTAGAGATTCAGTCAGAGTTATTTGGGTGCGAGTTCCACGAGAGAATTACAATTAAAAATTAAAAAATAAATAAAATCACAGCTGTAAGAAAAGTAACAATGTTTAATTTAAAAAAAAAAAACAAAACAAACTATCCAATTAGGACGAGTAAATATTATTGCGTACTGTACGAAAGAGAAAAGATAAACTTTAGAAATACCAGGCAGGGAGTCTATCGGAGCGCGACGGTGTGCAAGCAGACCAGTTCACTGTGTAGTGGCCTTGTGCCAGTCTAAGCAAAGCTTTGCAAATACCAAATATAGCAAAAATAAACGAGCTCATTCAAAAATAGGAAGTCCATTAAAAATTCTGATCGAATCTGTTTTTAGTAAAACAATCAATTTTTTATGAATGAAAACTTGAAAATGAAACTTACTTGTTATTGCTGGAATTATTTACTAAATTTGCTATAACACTTCTTGTCGTTTTATTTATATTTTTTTTAGTTAATCTTGCAAAAATAAACAAAAAAAAACTATTTTGTTAACTTAAACTTAAATAATTAAGTTAACTAACTTACATAAGGATTCATTTTTATTTACAATTACCGTTTTTCTTTGTATTTAATTTCGTAATTTCATTTTTAATTAGTAAAAAAATCTTAAAGACCGTATTATTATTTCTCACTCGGTAAAAAAATGTTTTTACAATTGTATGTTTTTTTTTTTCTTTCTCCAATAAAAATATGATCAGAGTGAAATTTATCTTCAATATTTATTTTAGTTTTCCTGTCATTGTAAACATGTGAATAAAGTGTTTTTTGTATAATTGAATGCAAACGTTTAACTAAACTTCATTAAAAATTAACATGAAAAAGATTGGCTGACTGGTTTACAGTTTTTAGTTCATGCTTTTTTTTTTTAGTAAGAGACAAGAAAATTGTAAATTCGGCAACGACTTTTTTCACTTAAAGAAAAAGAAAAATATGTAGTTTAAGTTCTGGGATTTTAGTGTAAAATTTGTAGTGTAGAATATTATCATAAAAAGTTATATAAACAAACTTTTTGAATACATTTTTATTTTAATATTTTTTAAAAGAATTTAAAAAGCGGCAATTTACGAGTAAAAAAAAAAAGTACTAGTTTTCGAGTTTAACTGTTTAGTGGTGACTAAAAATAACAAAAATAAATCTTCACACTCTTTTTTTTATCCATATTATTTTCATGTCAGGAATTATTTTCCTTTATCAGATTCTGTCAATGACAAAATGCAGGTGTAATCAATTAAAACAATAATGATCGCTTCTTATTTCAACATTTGTTTCCATTGTACGGTCTAAAGTTTTGGCAGATTTTTAAAAACAAAATGTAGTAAGTAAAATTTACATGTTTAACACTAAAAAATTAAATTAAAAAAAGGTTATGTTAGTAAAAAAAAAACTACATATTTGAACGATAAAGCAATAAAAATGCAACATGTCACTTTTATTTAATATTTTTATGCAGATGTGTTATTGTTTTTAAAATTAAAACATCTATTTACAAAATAAAGACAATTTTTCCTTTTTATTCATTTTTTTTTTTTTTTACACAGGTAAAAAAAAAAAGTGAAGTAACATTTTTTTTATTCCGACTCGATAAACATTTAAAGAAAAGAAAAAACTCAAGACAGGGAGGGAAAAATGAAAAAATTAAAATAGTTATTTATATCAAAATGGATTTTCTTTTTACCAAATCGAACATCTGATTTAATAATCAAACATTCAAAAAACAAAAACAAGAAAATCACTTAAATTGATAACTTACCAGCCATCTACCCACACCCGGATCTGTTTCTTTTCCCGTTCCATGTTGTTGTTATCTTCCGTGTGAAATGCTCGATAC
>OZ010606.1:33640571-33653071 GCA_963932145.1 Acanthosepion lycidas
ACAATCACTAAAGTTAAGAAATGTTGAGCCTGGTCAGTACCTAAATGGGTGACCACTTGGGGATACCAGGTGCTGTAAACTTGGATGTGTGGTTGGTATGGCTTATAGCCATATCACATTGAAACAATGGTTCTCATACAATCACTGAATTTAAGCAATGCTGACCCTGGTCAGTACCTACAAGGGTGACCACATAGACATACTACATACTGTAAGCTTGGATATGGGAGTTGATATGGCTTACAGCTATATCATGTTGAAACACTGGTTCTCATATGATCACCAATGTTAAGCAATATCAAGACTGGTCATAACCTAGATGGGTGGCCACTTGGGAACACCAGGTAAGCTTGGATATGCAAGTGGTGTAATGGATAATAGCTAGGAATTATCAGCTCCCCAAGGTCCAATTGCAATTGGGTTCATTATATTCACTTACGCACAAATAACCTTAGGAAAGTTATAAACCCACCTCTTCTCCCACCAATTATGGGTCAATTAGTGGAACTTGTATCAGTAAATAATTATTATCTCCCCCCAAAATTCTTACAATCTAAAAATATTTTCTGGCTTTAAATAACCTGCAAAAGGGTTGATAAGCCATAAAAAAAAAATCAATCAATCATTAGAGCTGATACGCTACAGTCAAACAGAAGGACTGTTTCCACAGTTGTTATAAGGAATTCAAGTTTGATTTCAGATGTTAAACATGATTTCTATTTTGTTTAAATCTTTTACAGTGATGTCTAAGACTTTCCAATTGTGACAGCTAGAAACTTGCTACATGAATTCATTCAGAAGCTAAGATACAGAAAGTCATTTACTTGCTTGAAGGTGATGTCCTCAGCTTTCTCTTTATTGTAAAGCATTTACTCATTTTATATATCTACAGTTTAATTTACTTGGCAGCATTTTTGATTCAAATCAGAAGCATCTGTGCTTGCTTCAGTGTATCAGACTATGTTATCTAACTCATCATTTTTCAAACATTTTTTTTTACTGCAACCCAAAGCAATTATTTACATTATTCAGACTATTGTCCTCATCTTTGTCGCCATATTTATCACGCTCCACTCCAGCCTTCTTCAGGTGGTTGAAATTTCAAACTGAACCCTTTATTTCACTCACTGGGGTAGACTGTTCTAGTTCCACGTGCCATGTTTGATGGATGTCAGTTATCAGTTCCCCTCTGAAAATAAATAATATATATGTAAATAATGTACATAATACCTCATCTCAGAAATATAGACAAACACAAAGCAAGTATCACTTTTTGCATTGAGACTTATTATACCTCCGTGTAATAAACCAAAGACAAATTCTGTTCACAAGGTTCATTTATTTAACATCGACAATTTACATGTATGTTTCTTATGATCTGCACATGTTGGAATTGCATGTATCTATTTGTATTATCTATTTGTATGAATATAAAATTATTACTTTTAGAAAAACAAATTTAAAGGAAATTTCATATTAGGTGTCTCAAAAGAAGTCAAGTTTGCTAAGGTTATTATCCTTAACAACATTCATGGAAGTTGCATTTTAAGATGTATCTGTTAATATTGATGGTTTTCCTGTTCTTTCATTGTTCTTTTTTCAAAAGATTATTTCTGAAATCTTCAAATAGAACAATTTACAAGTATTACAAGAACAAGTTTAAAAAAAAAAAAACCCATTCTTAAATTTTGTAGAAACAACAGCCAACTCACTGAAAATTCTGAGATTTCAAATGAACACAACACATCATCCTACTACCACAGAAAAAAACGTACCAATGATTGAACTAAGACTTGAAGAGGTTAAGGTTGTAGTTATCAGGGAAGCATCCTCTAGGGAGTTTGTTTCACAAAGTAACAGCTCTAGAAACAAAGCTGTTTGGGTGAAACTTCATCCTTACTAATGGAATACAAAGGAAATGCGAGTGAGTTGACCCTATTAATATGTGATGGCAGGTCCTAACTGTAAAGGTCTGAACTAAGGAATGTAACACTCATCTGAACATTTGACATGGAAATAGCACCAGATTTGCGATAGGCTAGCTATGTTTCATCTGTGGGAAAGAGTAAAAATAATTTATCATCCACAAGGCAATGTAAACACATTTGAACTCTATAAATGCTGGACAGTAAAGACTGGGCAGCTCCAGCCCAGTTATGGACACAATACTCCTTTATTTCATTTGAAGGGCATTTAAATTTTGTAAATATAATGGTACCATACGAATATATTCTTTTATAAAATTATAGCAACACAATGATAACAAAAACAAAATCTTTTAAAATACAACTCTCAGATTATATGAAAACAATCGTTGTCTTTTGGATTTTCATTTAAAAATGTTGGTTCCAATCAGAATGGTAATGTTGCCATTAAATTAACAATTTGGGCACAAGGCAGAAGGGATAATGGGGTAGGACTGGTCAACACTTTCTATCCTAGACCTAGCTAATCAGATTCACAACCCATTCATTCATTACAATTTGCTAATTTACTACAAGAACTCATCCATCACCATTCAATCCTACATATACCACAATAACACATATTTTAACAGGGAACATATAAAAAATGCATGACATAAATTTCAAAAGTCCTTTTATTTTTTTACAAAAATATATAAAAATATAATGATCATGAAATGAGAAGAGGGGGGGATGAACCCAAAAACAAAACTAAAATGTAACACAACATTCAGACTAAAAATAACAGATGTTCGTAGGACCCACCCATTTCACAAAAATAAGAGTGGCTGTTGTATTCTGCAGATAGGCAGAATCAAGAAGCTTACTCACTAACAGCGAGGGAAGGATAAAAATAAATGATGGTGTGGGAAAATGAAAATCAGAATGGGAAGAAATGCAAAATATTTTTTCCCTCCCCAGCTTATAGGTAAAAGCACACAAAAGCATACTGGGATATCTTCCTAGCCAATAAGATAGGACATTTGGCAGTGTCATCTGAATCAGTCCTGGTTTATCTTGCCTTGAAATCAGAACGCTGCATTCATTCATCTGAATTTGCTCTTGTGTGTCAATCCTAATTTTTAGTTTGTGAACCTTTTGCCTTATTACTGTTAATTTGCCTTACATATATCATTTGCTCAAGAACACATGGCACAGTGGATAAAGGTGTTAGTTAGATCCAGTGACATAACCCAAAGAGTGGATTCAGTACCTGGCTAAGGCAGTGGAGAACTTTCAGAGGGAAAATTAACAGGAGATAACTGATAACTGACATCCATTAAACATGGCACGTGGAACTAGAACAGTCTACCCCAGTGAGTGAAATAAAGGATTTGGTTTGACATTCCAACCACCTGAAGAAGGCCAAAGCATACAATTGCTGAAATGTTGTGATAAATATGGCGACAAAGATGAGGACAATAGTCCAAATAATGTATCATTTGCTTACTTTATACTATTTTTTGTCCTGTTCTTTTCTTTTTTTTTTTTCACTTGCTATTGCTTATTGCAAACCATCCTTTTAACTCTATTTTTTTGCAGACACAAGGTCCAAGTTTGTCCAGGTCTTTTGGTTGGAATGTGTTGGTTCCAATTCTTATTGGAATGGTTATTTATTCCTGGTTTTATACGGAAATCTTAACACAAGGCTGAAGGGGAAGTGGGGAAAAGCCAGTCACCACTAACTATCCTAGTCAATCACAATCCATTCATTCATTACAATATACTTATTCACCAAAAGAACTCATCCATCACCATTCTATTCTGCATATACCACATATTCACAAGTGACCTACAAAAAACCCCATGGTATAAAAATCTAATATAACTAAATGTTCATAAAGTCTTTTTTTGTTTCTTGTCCCCAACTGTTTTTTTTTTTTTTAAAAAAAACAAAAATATATAAAAATTTTCATGAATTATGAAAATGATGGGAGAGGGGATGAACCCAAAAAATAAAAACTAAAGAATGCAACAAAAATGATGGGAGAGGGGATGAACCCAAAAAATAAAAACTAAAGAATGCAACAAAAATGATGGGAGAGGTGATGAACCCAAAAAATAAAAACTAAAGAATGCAACAAAAACAAACTAAAACAGAACAAATGTTAGTATGACCCATTCACCCCTGTAAATAATAAATGGCTGCTGTATTCTGCTAACAGACAAAATCAAGAAGCACACTCACTAATGAAGTGGGAAGGAAAAAATAAATGACAGAATAGGAAAATCAAAAGTTGACCCAGCTGAGATAAAAAGGGGACAAAAAAAAAGAAAAAAAAACAATTGGGGGTGGGGGTGGGTTCTCTGGAAATTTCAACATGGATCATAACAAAAGAGAGTGCCAGGAAAAGTCAGGGAATAACACTTACTCCGATTAACTAGGAAAACAAATAACGTCTGACTATTTTTTGTCCTGTTCTTTTCTTTTTTTTCCCCTTATTGCTCTTCCTGTTATTCCTTATTGCAAACTTTCCTTTTAACACTTCATTTTTTTGCAGGCACAAAGGTCCAAGTTTGCCCAGGTCTTATGGTTGTAATGTGTTGGTTTCAATCTTTATTAGAATGACTGTAAAACACTTTTCCCATCACTAATTTATAGGCAGCAGCACACAAATACATGCTGGGATTTCTTCCTAGCCAATAAAATAGGCTAGTTCTCAGTTTCATCTGACTCAGTCCTAGTCTGTCTGGTTTTGAAATCAGAATGCTACATTCACTTATTCAAATTTGCTCTTGTGTGTCAACCCCAATTCTTAGTTTGTGAACTTTTTACCATATTACTGTTAATTTTCCTTGCATATATTATTTGCTTGCTTTTATACTATTTTTTGTCCTGTTATTTTCTTTTCCTTGTTATTGCAATCTTTGTCAATTCTGTTTGTAGGGCAATTCTCCATTTATTTACATTTAATCATGGCCATTCACTCTACAAAAAAATTAAATATGATATAATGATACCACAAAAGCAATCTTTTAAAATAGAAGCCCTCAGACTATATGAAAACACTCTTTAACTATCCTTTGCATTTTTATTTTTAAAAAAATGATATAATGGCACCACAAAAAGATAATCTTTTAATACATTATGACACAGTAAAATCATCTTTTAATGATTCAGTATCAACAGAATACCCAACAATACGACAAACACTTTTAATAACTTAAAAAATTTTCAATCATAAATTAGAAAATTATAATGACACCACAAGAAATAGGAGTAGATAGATTTGCCTATAACCCGGTTCCTACTCCTCCCCATGCAGGGACCAGTGTTTCAACATGATGTGGTTATAAAACTTAAAACTGGAGAAGTATGCCTCAAATACAATGAGTGTTAAATTAATATTTTGGGAAATATATGAATTTCTTATGATGGGCCTTGTTTGACTCCTGTTTTTGGTTAGTAAAATATAACATAACAACAAAGTGAGACATTTATACATATATATAATCAGAAGGATTTATTATCAGAATCATTTGGTTGCACAAGATCAGTAGACGTATAAAAGTTCTTGTAATGCAGTTGTTAGTAAATGTTTATGATTTGTGTTTGTCTTGGTGAATGAATAAATTATTTGCAAGAGATAAATCTATCAGTAAAAGGCAATATTAAACATGAGAAAGTGATATTTGTGTAAAACTTATCTGTCATCTTCATTCCTAGAGCAGCTCAATTCCATGTGCTTTCCTTGCAAGGGACTGATAAAAAAAAGAGATAGAGTCTCTAAATTTCATGCCAGTAGAACAGTTTCCTTTTTTTCTATGGAATCATGGGAATTAGATTCATTTTTTACTTCTCATGATTGTGGGATCAATACAAACCCAACTCTTCTCCCCCGCAGCTATGGGTAAATAATAGGACAGACCATGTTTTATAGCTTTGGGTAGAAACCGGTCTAGGAGAAGAAAAACTCAGAATTCAAAACTGCATGTAGCCTGAGCAAAGCACATACTTTGCAGCTAAGAAAAAGATTCAATGTTCCCAACTACAGTCAATTCCTTTTAAATTAAAGTCACTATGACTTCTACCTAAGCAAGAAGAAAGCTTCAAATTAGTAGAAGACTACACAAAAATAAATAAAATATAAAAACAATCTTATTCTCCTCTCCATAGCTAAGGCAGTCTACTTGTAAGAAAAAATGAAGAATGTCCCATTTATGATCAAAAGAGCTACAATTCTTTTTTTTTTTTTGGTTTGCCTATCACCTGGTCCATACTCCTCACTGGTCTTTTGAACAGGAGTAGAGGTTTATCCCTTCTTTCATGTTAAGAATTGAGTTTATGGTTCCTTCTAAAGTCTATACTTCTAACATCTCTGCCTAAGACTCTGAACTTATAGTTACTATTTATTTATTTTTTTCCTCAATATCAATAGATAGGTTCACCTATCATCTGGTTCACACTCCTTCCTGTTTTTTTTTTAACATTAGTGTTTTATTGCTTGTTTAATGTTTAGGATTGGGTTTCCAGTTCCTTCTAAAGTCTGCTTCAACTCTATACTTCTAATGTTTCTGCCTAAACTCCAAAATTTTATTTATTATTTATTATTTCCTCAATAGGAATAGATAGGTTCACCTATTGTTTGTTTCACACTCCTCCCTGATTTTTGGAACAGTAGAGATTTATCCCTTGTTTCCTGTTTAGGATTGGGTTTCCGGTTCCTTCTAAAGTCTACTTCAACTCTACACTTCTAACATCTCTGTCTAAACTCTGAAATTTTATTTGCTATTTATTTTTTTCTTCAATAAGGGTAGGTAACTTTGCCTATCATTCAGTTCACACACCACCCCAGTCTTTTGAACAGGAGTAGAGGTTTATTCCTTGTTCCCTGTTTAGGATTTGGTTTCCAGTTTCCTTCTAAAGTCTATTTCAACTCTATACTTCTAATATCTCCACTTAAATGCTGAAATCTTATTTACTATATTTTTTTACTCAATAGGAATTAATATGTTTGTTTATTGTTCACACTCATTTGAACAGGTGTAAGGGTTTACCCATTGTTTCCTGTTTAGGATTAGATTTCCAGTTCCTTCTTATTTGCTTTCACTCCCAATAGCCCCTTGCATTTTAGTAGCATTATCACGTTTCTTGGGGTGAATTGATTGAAAAAAAAAAATATATTAGGTTGGTGCAAAAATAATGACGTAATAATGTCGTTTTTTGACGTATTTTTTAACGTCAAAAAACGACATTATTACGTCATTATGTTTGCACCAACCTAATACATATTAAAATGACTGCGTCACATCCTGGCATCATACCCCTAAACCCCATACCTGGGGTTGGAGGGAACAAATGACCCTCCTCGGGTTTTTGAATTCAGAGTTGTCCTTCTCCTAAATCAGTTGCTACCCAAGGCTATAGGACGCAGTCTATTCTGCTATTAACCCATAGCTGGGGGGAGAAAAGATGGATTCATACCTTTCCAAAATTTATTAGCTTGTCAGTGAATATTATGAACTCTACTGAAATTCCTATACATTACAGTGATTATCAACTTGACAATGGCACACAGGGCTTTCTATTTGAAGTGAAATTTGAGAACAGTTTCACAACCTAACCATATCTGTGTATTTGTTTTATTTTGTTTTTATTTTGTCTGCTTGACAGACCATCATGTCAAAGAAGATCATAAGAATGCTGAAGGAAGAAAACAGGAATTTTAATGGGGATTGAGAACTGCAATTTTATTTTTTGTCTGCTAAAAATAAAATGATTTGTTTGCTTTGTGAAACTACAAAATCAACATTGAAGAAAATTCAATACTCATCTGCATTATGACATAAGAACTACAGATATTTAAAATTAGAGGTCATGTGTTGGAATTTAATTTGAGAACAATATTTTACAAGTTCACATTCTCGCTAGTTTTTCTATCCTCACTCCAACCTCTTTTTACTTTCAAAACTGGCCCCAAATGTATTCTTATCGGAGATAAGAATACATTTTCTGACTAACGAGAGAGCTGGAAAATATAAAAAGGAATTCCACCACCATTATTCCTTCCATGGTGCCATAAAGTCTGGGGGGGGGGGGACCTCACCGCTTGTTCACTCCAACCTGTTTTCATTACTTTCAAAACCAGCTCCCAGAGCCCTGATTCTTATCAAAGATAAGAATATATTTTTTGACCAATGAAGAGGCCAGGTAATTTGTTCAAGAATTTTGGAGGGAAAAGTCCATGATTCTTCAGAGCCTACCAAATCTCCATAAATTTGGAGAATCTTTGCCTATTTGGAAGTGAGAATTTTGCTCACTGTCTGTGAGGTCAATGATAGGAAGCACCAGTCAAGTTCAGAACCACTTTCAACCAAAGAAGAGCTACCTGCTTGTTATGATGTTGATTTGGGGTTAGTAGAGACAAACGCCAAATAACACGTAACAATAAAAAGGGTTTTAATAGGTTGGTAAAAAGGTACAGAAATCGCCTGAGTAGTCAATAACTAGCTCAGCTAAGAACTTCTCTGTCTTTCTGTCTTCCTCATGTCCACTGACATGCCACTCTTTAAAGTCTTTGTTCACAGACGCAGACAAGTTCATCTTCAAGAGGGGTGGTAGGTTTCCGACACAACACCTCCCCCATGAGATTAATTCCGGAGGAATTAATATTTTTCTTTTGGGATCTGGACTTAAACGTTCCACCATAGTTTTTCTTTTGCTTGTCCTTCTTTGGACAACTGTTTCAGGCAATGGTGGAGTTGGTATATCGAATAAATCATATAATACCTCCATTGGTTCTTCATTTTCTTTACTTATTTCTTCAATGATTCTTTTCCTTAATTGGTTCAAATGTCTTTTGTGCGTCCATTTTTTACTTCTTATCATGTATAACATCTTACCAATTCTTTGAGTTACCACTCCATCTTGCCAAAATTCCTTCCCATTTTTGTAATTTAAAAAAACAAACAAACTATCTCCCGGCCTGAGATATTTCATATTTTCCTGATGCGTTTTGTTCTGGTAACTCTTTTTTCTTTCCGGTAACAGCCTATTGAATACAGATCTAATTTTTCTAGCAAACATCAGTTCAGCTGGAGACATCCCTGATATTGCGTTTGGATTTGGTGTTATTCTGTATATACTTAAAAACTGCTGTATATTACCATCATCTGTATTAGTACCATTTGTTTTTAAGGGCTCTCTTGAACGTATCAACAAACCGTTCAGCCTGTCCATTTGACCTAGGATGGTACGGTGAAGTCGTGATGTGGTCAATTCCCAGAGTCTTACAAAACGTCTTAAATTCACTTCCTGTGAATTGAGTTCCATTGTCGGTGACAATTTTTTCTGGTATTCCAAAACGTGCAAACAGTTCTGTAAGAAAATCTTTTGTTACAGAAGCAGTTGGTCTTTTGCACTTAAAAATTTCAGGCCACTTAGAATAGCTATCTACAACTATCAAGTAGAAATTACCATTCATGGGTCCAGCATAATCTATGCTGAGTCTGGTCCATGGAACATCTGTTTTTGGCCATGGTGTGTATTTTACCGGCGGTGCTTTCGCTGCCATTTGACACCCTCTACAAGTTTTAACTACCTGTTCAATGTCTTTGTCCATATTTGGCCAATAAATGTAACTCCTCATCAGGGCTTTCATACGTCCAATACCAGGATGCCCCTGATGAAATTCCTTCAAAATCCGCTTTTGTAGAACAACCGGTATCACAACTCTTCCAGCATATAACAGCACTTCATCACATATTGAATATGCTGGTGAAGAAGTTTTATACTTTTCTGAAGTTACAACTTCTTTCATTTTTCTAATAAAAATGTCGTTTTCTGCTTTTAATTTTATTTCATCTAATGTCACGGGTAATTCTTTTACTGTGTTGTACATTACTTCAACCAATTCATTTTCTGCTTGTAACGACGCTATCACCGTATCTTCTAGCGGTTCCGAAGACGTTGGGATCAGTCTAGATAAACCATCAGCATGGCTTAATTTTTTAGATGATAAAAATTCCATTTTGAAATTGTAATTCAACAAAATGGTTCCCCCTCGTTGCAAACGGTTTGCCGTATGAGTAGGTATACCCTTCTTAGATTGAAAGGAGCGGGCGATGGTCGGTCTGCAATATAAACCTACTTCCATGTATGTACTTATGGAATTTTTTACAAGCATAGATGATAGCTAAGCTTTCTTTCTCAATTTGAGAGTACTTCTTTTCTGCGGGTAATAATGTCCTTGATGCATGTGCCACTGGCTTCGTATTGCCGTCTCTGAATTTATGCCGAATTACCGCACCTATTCCGTACTCGCTTGCATCCGATGCCACTATAATTTCCTGTTTAGGGTCATAATGTGTTAGTGATAATTCCGACGTCAAAATATTCTTTATTTTGTCAAACGCCTTCTGACACACTTCTGACCATTCCCACCTTGCTCCCTTTTTAAGCAATTTATTTAATGGAGCCGTAAGGCTGCACATATTAGGAATATATATCCCATAATAGTTAGCAAGTCCTAAGAACGCTTGTAGCGTTACTACATTTTTGGGAGTTGGCATGCTTTTGATCGCTTCTGCCCTCGCCGGATCTGGTCTTCTTCCATCAGAGTCTATTATCTGCCCCAAAAACTAAATTTCACTCATAAAAAATTCACATTTTTCAGCTCCAAGTTTGAATCCATATTCTTCAATTCTTTCAAAAACCTGATTAATATGTTCCAAATGTTCATTTCGATCTTTACTTTTTATCAAAATATCATCAAGATATGCAATGGCGAAGTCCAACCCTGCCAGCATAGTGTCCATAATTTTCTGAAAAATACTAGGGGATACTTTTAAACCAAAAGGCAGACGGTTTAATTTGTATAAACCCTTGTGTGTATTGATAGTCAACAATTTAGAACATTCTTCGTCCACTTTCACTTGGAGATAGGCATCCGATAAATCCAATTTAGAGAATATTTTTCCTCCATTTAAACTTGCAAAAATGTCTTCTGGTGAAGGCAAAGGATATGTGTGGTCTTTTAAGCAATCATTTAGACCCGTAGAGAAATCGGCACACATCCGAATTTTATTATTCTTTTTCTTAACATATACAACAGGGCAGGCTCACTCTGAAAATTCAATGCGTGAAATAACTCCTAAATTTTCAAGCCGTTCCAATTCTTTGTTAATCTGTTCCAAAACACCAAATGGCACATTTCTTTTTCGCTTGAAAATAGGTTTTACATTTTCCTTCACTTCAAATTTTGCCTTTGTCTTTTTGCAACATCCAAGACCTTCTGAAAATACTTGTGGAAATTTTATTTTCAGATCTTTCAAATTTTCTGTAACCCGATTTTTACATGGAGAAGAAACATTAATTCTATTGCAAAAAGAATTTATAGGGAGTTCCCATAAATTAAAAAGTATAATCCAATCTGTTCCAAATAAATTTGAAGCATTTTGTAGCACATACACTTTAGACTTTAGTGTCTTACCAACAAATGAAATATTACAAGAAAATTCACCTTGAAAATGCAATTTTCTTCCAGAAATCCCGCGAGCCACTTTTTCAGTCTTTTTAAGCAAAGGTCTGCCTATTTTAATCCATGTTGCTGTATTAATAATGGAAATATCACTTCCAGTATCTAGCTGTAGTTTAACATTTTTTCCATTAATTTTTACCTGTACGAATTTTCTTTTCTGCCCCTCCTCAATCTCCTGACGTGACAACACAATATTCACATTATCTTTTTTCGACTTAAATTTTTTTCTTTTGCTTTTACAATGAGTACTTATATGGCCTTTATTGCCACACGAATAGCAATTTTTGTCGCAAAAAGAACATTTACTTTTAAAATGACCACCACCGCATCCAAAGCACGTTGGTTTTTTAACGTTTTTATTAACTATTCCCGTTTTTGGTCGAATAGCATGGACACGGGATATGTCTTTTTCTTCAATTTGCGTATTGTCATGTTTTAAGTTTTCAATTCTTTGACACTCTTCCGTAACCTTCTGCAAAGTGATCTCGGAATTTTGTTCGAGTTTTGCCAATGTTCGGGACCTCATGTCCTTATCTTTGCTAGAAGTCAAGCCTTGAACGAATATCAAACATTTAAATCGATCAATTGAAAGATCATGTAACATAAAACGTTCACACATTCTGTTAACATTTCCAGCATACGTAACAACATCCTCATCGTCACGCTTTCTCATATTCAAACACGAGAAACGAGTATGAAACAAACTAACTCGCTCGCCAAAAATACGAGATAAAGTATTAACAGTTTCTTCGAAAGAAATGTCACCAGTTTTTCTTGGAAGGACAAAATTCGTATACTTATTTTTATTACTTTCATCTGTACCCAACTTTTGTAAAAGTAAACTCACTTTTTGTTCATCAGTCCAACCATCACATTTTTTTTTCAAATATTGTTTCAAATCTTCTGAAATACGCAGGAAATGTTATGCCCTCCTCTGGGTTAAATTTGAACTCAGTAATAGAATTAGCAATACCTTCGGCCGTAAATGACGAATTTACTGGATTCTTAAGTAAAATCCCTTCATATAAACAAAGCCTTTGTATCATTTCGCTGCTGA
>OZ010606.1:33658071-33765571 GCA_963932145.1 Acanthosepion lycidas
TTGTTGGGTTGCAAATGGCGATTCTCTCCCTTTCGTTGAGGATCCGGTGAATGACGTCAGATGATAGAGCGTCGAAGGCAGTTGTGATGTAGAGCCCAGAGAAGGATGTCCCTAGCTCAAGTGGTAGGTCTTTCAGGAAAAACCACATGGCCTAACCTGGTTTGTAGAGAAACCGCCATAACTCCAATTTTCCCTTCGGGAAATATTACTAGTAAAATTCTCCTTTCTTGTTGTGGTTATCCGCGTGAGTTCGAATCCTTGTCGCCAAGTTGTTGTGGATTCCGAGATGAATTCGGTCTCCAAGGAATGACAAACGCAATAATTAAATACAAGAAATAAAATGTATTTACACAATCATACAAAGAGTAATACTGTTAGTAAGTCCAGGAACATGGTTAGTAGCAAATACAGATAGATATATATAGTCTCGAAGAAGGACTTCCTTGGAGTCTAAGTGCTTGTAACTGACTTCTACAAGAGGTTACCTCGTCACTATCCGACTACCAACTGCCAACCACCGACTGCTTCTCACTGACTGTAACTCTGGGTATTTAACGGCAGCAGTCCAGGTACACTTGGTAGAGTCCACTTATATGAAAAAGGGGTGGACCCCATAATAATTCTTATACACCGTTTGTTGTTGCATGCATACGTTATAACTTCACTGTGTGGGACAAGTGTATATGTGTATATATCTAATTTTCTGTACAACGTAGCATTATAAACCTATCCGAGAACCAAGCATGTTTATTATTCTTTTTCCATTCAGCTATTCCGTCCTGTACGTGAACTACGGTGTTGTTATATCACGGATATAACAATGCCCATAATAAGAGAGATGTAATTGGGGAAATAAATATTTCTTTTCTTTGCTCTCGTTACATTAGTGACCATGACGCGATTCAAACACATAAGCAAATATGAAATGTTTATTTATTTCATAAAACGTCATTATTTTTGCACCAACCTAATATATAGCCGACTGGATTTTTTAAATCATTTCTCCCCAAGCAAGACGATAAAGTAGTAATTAGCAATGTTATTAGTCCTGATTAGGTATCTTGGCTTCAGTCACTTTCTCACTGTTTTCTAATTCTTCCAAACCCAGTGTGTGTATGTAAGTATGTGTGGAACGTCGTGGTAATTTTTCTTTTTTTTTTTTCCTTGACTCTCTTATACTCTCTACCTATTCCTTTTCCTTCCTTTTTATTTTCTCTACGAAACTTCGGAGCTGAGGTGCTATATTCCCTCCTGTACGTGAACTATGGTGTTGTTATATCACGGATATAACAATGTCCATAAAGAGAGAGATGTAATTGGGAAAATAAATATTTCTTTTCCTTGACTCTCTTATACTCTCTACCTATTCCTTTTCCTTCCTTTTTATTTCCTCTACGAAACTTCGGAGCCGAGGTGCTATTCCGTCCTGTACGTGAACTATGGTGTTGTTATATCACGGATATAACAATGCCCATAACGAGAGAGATGTATTTGGGGAAAGAAATATTTCTTTTCCTTGACTCTCGTTACATTGGTGACCATGACGCGATTCAAACACATAAGCAAATATGAAATTTTTATTTATTTCATAAAACAACAAACAATGTGTAAGAAAGGGGAGCCTTACTTGTAATATTTCTCAAGATTAAGATTCATCAGAATATTCAACTCTGAGTAAAACCCTAAAATATTCGCAGTTATTTCTAATAAATAAATAAATAATATTAATAAATATTTCCTTCTTAACCAAAAATGTCATCTAATTTGAAAAAGAAAATTAACACACTTTGTTTCAAACTTTATCAAAACACACATAAACATTATTTAAATATCTTATCAGAAGTTGTTTTTTTTTGTTTTGTTTTTTTTTTTTTTTTGTTGTAAACATTAGAATAGAAAGTCATAGATTAGAATTCTGCCGTCATCTCCAAAAATAGACAAAGAATCTGAGCCAATCAAAATTAGAATGAAAATTCTTAGAAATCATATATCAAAAGAATTCACATCCAACACCAAAAATGTACTGGGTGTATGTTCTCTAAAAATCAAAGCACACTGACGACAATCAGTATCTACGCACGTAGACGCCCACCCATGTGTTCTAGTTTGATTCAAAGAAAAAGAAAGAAAAAAAAACATTTCGATTTAGTAATCAAGCAGAGCGTTTCTCCGAAAGATAGAAAAAAAAAGTTAACTTACTGGTAAAATAAATTTGAATAAAAATCGCTAGCTTACCTAACACTCGATTCTCCTAACAAGTGCTCGGTCAACATCGAGTCAAATACTCGGCCGACAAAAGATAGCTTCAACGTCCAGATTCAAGATGGCACCACCGTGTTTCAGCTAAACTGCTTAAAACCACTTATGACAAAAACTTTAAAATTACTTCCACTTTTCACGTGCATACTTATCTCAACTCCTGTATTTCTGCAAAATTGTAACCAAAGGTTTTGTTGTGGATCTGTCTACCCTGATTTTATTTACTATCCGAGTTGTTGGAAAATTTGTCCCGGCTTTCCCACATGAAAGGGTTGAGGTTAAAAAAAATGTGACAAATATCGAATGAATACAGCAAGATTAGAACTGACAAACTCTCTTTTAGACGGACGAATAAAGAAAGACTCAAAATTTCTGTTCGCTGTGTAACAATAAAAGAAGAAAAAAGTATTTATTTACATCTACAGAAAAAGGGTAAAGGGATAAGGACAATTAGGAGAGAAAGAAAGGGAGAAGAAAAATTCCTTTAACTAGGGTGTGGCGGATGTGTTAATTATAATGGGTAAATACTTGTTGAGAATAGGCTGCGTGATAACGATTTCCACTAACATTAAAATCTCTATATTCATACATGGAATAAGATACAAAACTCAACGGAATGATTTCAAAACATAACAATCAGATTTATTAATGTTTGATGTACAAGCATGCGAACTGAAAAGGTAGGACAGAGTCGTGTCCCTTTGATTTGGTAATAGTTGCACCCGAGTTCATATTAAGAAGAAGTAATATTGAACTTGTAATTTAGAAGAATAAAGTTTGGAATTGTGAGTTCTAAAATTGGTAAAAGTTCAGGAGTGATTTCAGAGGTTGGTGAATGAGTATATTGGAGTTGTTTCGTGTTAAATAAATTTAACTTTGTAACTTCAAAAGTATGAGTGACGTGGAGTTGTTTGGCAGTTGGTTATCCGTAACGAAGCTCACTGATAAACTTGTGTTTGTGCATATTATTTATTTACATTCCTGGTCACGTGCGTGGCTCGCGAACACATTTCAAGATTTTGGGCGGTATTTTGTGTTTAAACACGTGTGCGTAGGCGTTGTTATTACTTTGAGATATATTGGCAAATCAGAAGCAATTATTGTAAAACTTGCGTCTGGAGCCTTGATTGTGGTTAGCTTGTACAAAAATCTATAACTAACATGAAAATGTAAATTAGAAATGTTTTTTAGCATTTCTTGTCCAATGAGGATGTAGTGCACTCAGTAATTGGTTCTGATCCACTGGCATATGGAGGTTAAGCTCTATAAGGGA
Source organism: Acanthosepion lycidas (assembly GCA_963932145.1). NCBI lineage: Eukaryota > Metazoa > Mollusca > Cephalopoda > Sepiida > Sepiidae > Acanthosepion > Acanthosepion lycidas. Next base: position 33,661,604 of record OZ010606.1, read on the forward strand.
AGAGAAAATGTTCATAACAGAAAAAAGGCCTGCTCAAAATATTTCACGAGCGTCTAAGATTCTTTAAGCTTGTAAAAGGTTGTTAAGGGTTAGAAACACTCAGTTTTCCTCACAGTTCTTGTAGAGTAGGAAAACGTTGGTAGACATAGGAATTCTACAGTTGAGTGAGTACGTAGATCGACGACAGTAGTCTTGTAGGTGAAAGGATTCATATGCCTTATGTGTAGGGGTTATCAGAGAAAATACAAAGGATCTGCGGTTCATATAACATCAGGACAACCTTCAAAAGCGAGACGACACTTCGCAGATATCTCTCCCGAGTAAGACCCCACCCCCTCCATAGAGAAGAACATAACTAAAGACTGTGTGTACTCTAACCCGTGCAGCTGCGGAAAGAAATATAAGGGGGAGACAGTCCGCCCCTTAGGGTAAGGCTTCAAGAACACCAGAAAGCTGCAACACGAGGGGAAGTGGAAAAATCAGGCGTGGATGACCACATATGGAGAGAAAAGGGAGACCACCGCCCTCTGTGGGATCAAGTTGAGATCATAGATAGAGAACATCATTGGAAAATTCGTAAACTTAAGGAATCAGCAAATATGCTAGGCCACAAAAATCTCCTGAGTCGACCAAGCATAGAAATAAATACAATATGGGATCTAGTAATAAGGAGTGTCAGAGGAAAGCGATAATAACAACAAAAATTTCAATATAAGCTCTGGTAAAAATGGTTGCTGAAAACATTAGGTTTATAATACCCAGAAATTCATACAGTGTGCCATGTTTCCTCAAGAACACATGGCACAGTGGATAAAGGTGTTAATTAGATCCAGTGACAGGACCCAAAGAGTGTGAGTTCAATACCTGGTTAAGGCGGTGGAGAACTTTGAGAGGAGAATTAACAGGAGATAACTGACATCCATTAGATATGGCACGTGGAACTAGAACAGTCTACCCCAGTGAGCGAAATAAATGGTTCAGTTCGACATTCCAACCACCTGAAGAAGGCCGGAGCGTACAACGGTCGAAACGTTGTGATAAACATGGCGACAAAGATGAGGACAATAGTCCGGATAATATAAATAGTGTACATAATACCTCATCTCAGAAATATAGACAGATCAGTCGTCGTGTTGACGATTGACCGATTAACAAAATTACTTAGATGATTTACCGCTTGCTGCACAAAAGCGTCTGGTTTGGCCGCTACATTATCTGTACTAATACCTTTAGCGAGTTGAAAAGAATAGTCTCCGGGTAACTGGGTGCGAATTTCTCCAGCAGTTATTTCTGGAGCACTTGAATGATTTATAAAACATTTAGGTTGTGTTTTATAAAATTTATATTGATTTTGAGTTAAACTTTGATTTTGATTTCATTTTGAACCTCAAGTAGCACAAGTTTTGCCCCCAAAAGGAGAGTTTGATTACAAATGCTGTTAGTATTTAACCCACATTTAGCAAAACATAGGACAAGAAGAGCGTTTAAACGTTCTATGTTATGAAAAATGTTTCGTATAAAAGTTTTATTTTAATTTTTCAAACAATTTTTTTAATGAATTTTTATAAGGAACAAGCAAGCAACATAAAGGCGAAATAGACGAGGAAGAATTGAATGATACAAGTGAATATCACCAATCTTCTACCGCGGATTGAATAAAGAGTATTGAATTTAAAAAAAAAAAAAGGTTGCGTGTTTGTGTATATTTTAAGTGGATGTGTGTTGGCATATGATAAAGAAGAAAGATATAAAAATTTACTACTACCGGCCATTTATTTTTTTTATGTTATCTTAGTTCTCGATATCTCGATGCCCGATGCGTATACCCGTTTGCTTTTTTTATGGGATTCGGAACTAAGGGTAAGCAAACATAAGCATCATATTAATGCTCGAGTTCAAGTCAGCCTTGCGCAGTTTTGAAACAACCAAAGAAAAGTTTGTACTTACTTAATAGTTGACAGGTTTAAACATGGTTATGGGATATCCGTTTTCTTTTTGGTTCAGAAGTTAGTGTAAGTATAAGTGTCGTATTAATGGTCGAGCTCAATTCAGTCCTGCGTATAAATGGAAAGGTTTGTACTTACTTTATCGTTGGAAAGTGAGAAAAGTGTTTAGTCGTCAGAGAACCGGAGACACTAACGTTACCCAGCGGGAACGTAATTACCACGTTATGCTACATTTTGGAGCAAGAAGGAGAAAGTGATATTTATTCTGCTATGTACAGAAATGAGGCACAAGGCCAAAAATGGGGAATGGGGAAAAGAGATGGTTTCATCTATCTTAAACTTAGCTAGCCACAAACACTGACCCAAGCATACAATATTCCTTACACTAAAACAACGCATTCTTACTTACCTTTCTTACTACATCCACCATGATACCTCATTCTTTCTATGAAAGTCCTAACTAAACCCCATATGTACAATTCGTTGTCGGGGGAGGGGGGCGAAGGGAATAAAACAGCAATTTTAAAACTAGTTCCAATATGTATTTACAATATGAATACAAATCTATTTAGAAGAAACTAAACAAAATAACGTTAGTAATAAAAAAAAACAAAAAAACAAATCCTTAAATGTGACAGAAACATCAGTTAACTGGATGAAATCAATGCAGGACTATAATAACATAATAAAACATTCATCCATCCCGACCAGTCACACAAATAAACACTCATTCAGACACAACAACAAATACGAGAAAAACACGCGAAACGAAAGGCGCCCCGCATCCACCAGAGAACTGACATCACTGACCACCTAACGAGGGAGGGGATGGGGAATTAAACCAAAGAACAAATGGGAACAGAAATAAAAGAGGGGCAAGGAGAAAGTGAGTAAGGCAGGAAAAGGTTTGTCTTTTTATGGATTTCAACGACGCCACCTAACGGCGTTGTACGAAGCAGAGTGAAGTAATCACATTTCCAGCACCTTGACTCTTAGCTTCATGAGAATATGTATTTTTTTTTCTTTTTTTATTATTCATTATCATTAATTTATTTATTGATTTTACTTTATTTTCTCATATGAGTTTGGTTCAAACTTCCGAGGAGGTTACATAACCTAAGGGTATTCCGGGAGTATGCTGGTCGAGTATTTAGGTGGAAAACACCTGTCTCCTGGTATATTTTAGCCCACAACAAAAATAGCGGACTCGGAATGTGAGTTTGGGTAATAAATGAACAAAGTAACACCAAAACTATATATATATATATTTTAAAAATCAGGAGTTCAATTGAATCCGCTACCCTGGTTTCAACTTTATGGTATCCTCAGGCGATTTTTATCTAATGATCTCTTAACGTTTTATTTTGTTTAAAAACTAATGAATACTCTGTTATTTTAAAAAAATAAAAAACAACCATTGGATGTAATAGAAAAAGAGAAGAAGAAGAAGAAGAAGAAGAAGAAGAAGAAGAATATTATAAATTTATCGGTGGTGGTGGTGGTGGTGGTGGGAGTAATTGAAATGTACATTTTTTTATCCAGCCTCATATGTGCTTCAGAGGAATTTCTTAATATATAAACAAGGACTCAAGACTTCGGATTTCTGTTTCAAAAGGTTCTTTGAATCCGGAAATGTCATTATTGCTAATTTTTCCTGTTGGCAGAGGTTGCAAATATTGTTGTGGTTGTTATAAGGCTTCGCCTTTTTAAAAATTTTCCAGCTTTCAATCGAATACCTGTTGTTGTTGTTGTTGTTTTTTTTTTTTTGTTTTTTTTTTTAAATTCCACACATGGCCAGCTAGTTTGGTAGAACACCAAAGACTTTCTAGCTTGAATAACGATCTATGGTTGTACCAGCTACGTTAGAAAGTACCTTCAGTACATCCTATGTACGTTTTATTTTGGCCATTAATATCTATTACTTCTGCTTAATAGATTATTGCTTCGGTTTTAAAACTCCATCTAACGGACATCTATTTTTATTTCTACAGTTGCATAAATTACTAGTGTTAACTATATTTTGTTACGCGTTAGTTTCAACATTTCTGACGTTTTGCCTATTATTGTTTCTAAATTACTAGTGCAGATGAAGCTTAATTTAATTGTGTTTTATTGAATATTCTATGTATATAAACAAACGATAAGTATGTATTAATAAAACAGGTATAAATAGACAATACGATATTATTGTATGTTACAAATCAATGACTATGAAAGAAGAAAACATTTAAACTGGTGAAGGTCTTTGTGTAGAAGTGTGATAAGCGTGTGTGATATACACATGTGTATATATGTGTAAGAAAGAGTTCAAAATCAACGGAAGACCAAAGGAAGCGAACGCGCCTCAGCGGCAGCGTTCTTATCTATGTGCGACCTACATCTTACTGTCCCTGGGTGAAGAGGATGACAGAAAATGTTACTCCTATTCATAGGCTTAAGGAGCGTCCCCCTAGCGACGGTGTTTTTTAGGAAGTAAGTGGGGTAACTTCACAATACTCCCCTTCAGATGAGGAGAATTTTATTCTGCCCATAAAGTTTATATATGTTTGTTTTGTTCCTCGTAGGCTGAAAAGAAAAAGAATCGAAATGTGTGGTTGCGATGTTTGTTTAAACAAGTCGACGAAAATGCACTCGTCTGAAGTACTGTGTCATCAGAGTGCTATATAATTTTCCAATGGTTCAGAGTTGTAGCACGTCTTCGAAGATGTGTCGATAGTGTAGAAAAAGAGTGTTCAGCAGTTGGTATTAAAATATTGTTTTCCAATGCTCCACGCTGAATTGATTTCGTTTGGAAGGCCTCGTTTGTTTGCTGTGCATGGATGATGTTGGTGTACAAAATTTTAATAGAAGCTTCGATAGGTAAAGTTGTCGAGCTGATGTTGGTGATATTGCAATCGCGAATCGAATACATGTTTGCGAGAACTTTGGAAGACAGCTGATATTGTCGATTTTTCACGGAGACGCAGCTATCTCCGTGTAAATTGTACTTGTAGATTTCTTTGCTTGTGTTAACATCTTTGAAGAATGAAAAAGGTCAAGGAGTCGCCGTTGGAATCATTTCACCCTTTGTCATTGAGCTTAGGCGAAATAGTGCCGTTTAAAGTTGAGAATGGAGCTGACTTTCATGGTATTTGAATAGTATTTTCTCGTGTGGCCTTGAAGAAAATGCTTGCTTCAAAATCGTAAGGTGAAAGTCGTATTTTTGGTTTTGGTGAAAAACATTTTGTGATATCTGCCGGCGGTAGAAGGAGTCAGACATAATGATCTAAAAGAGAAAAAGGGCCCAGCAAAAAGCAGTAGAGATGAGTGTTGTTTGCCTGCTGACCGTGCCGTCGTAATAGTTGTGGAATCTTCCACAACAAACCAGGCTTACCTATTTTTAGGAAATGCACTCTTCCTATCTGGTAAGTAAAATCCTACTTTCACATAAATATAACAAGTATTCATTGGTCAATCACCTCTAATCTTGCTTGCTGATTGGTCAGTTTCGACCAATCAAACCACCTGCACGCGACCAATCTATTTTCCCGCTCATATGCTGTGATCCTCTCACGTGGTACACGGCCATTATATAAACCGAACACGTGTGAACTTTTTGGGTAGTAGTTATCAAGTGACCAAGGGAGATAGAGAGATCGATGACCCAAAGAACTTTCCAAATGCGAAAAGGGTCTTAACAGTGATTAGAACTGACACTGGGGCTAAACAGATTTGGGCCATGTTGAATGAGGCGTTAACTTCTTTCAACATGACCCCGCACATCACGGAAAGTGACAAATTAAAGAAATTGAAGCAATTTTGTGCCGGGAGGGTCCCGGTTTTCGTTCACCCCTCCCTTTATAGAGCACTAAAATTAACTTTCCCCTGGGAAATCGGCGGCATCACCCAAGACGGTACCATTAATACTGAAATGGGCCATGGGTCTATGGGAGAGGCGGTCGGTGTCCTTACCCCGGCCATGTTTAATTCAGGTAAGCAACCCTAACCGGACTTCTCGATGGCTCTCTGTGCGTGGCCTGAGGTCCGAGTCTCGCAGAGCGAGGCTCTCTCGTGACCTTCAGCACCTCGGGGTGAATGTTTGTTGTGTGCAAGAGACCCGGTTTTCTTCTCATGACTGTGAGGATATACTGTCTAGGGGGTTCGCCCTTTATTCAGCATGTCTTGATGGTCGTTCGAGGGGTGTCTCTTGGCTAGTGAGCAGGTCTTTGAAGGCTGCATGTACCCTTGTCTTCGCAGATCCGGCGGGCAGGCTTTGTGTGGTGGATGCTACCATAAAGGATAAGGCTTTACGTCTCATTGGGGTTTATGCGCCCAATAACCATGCTGAGCGGCCTGCTTTGTTTCGGCAGATCGAGCCGTTTTTGACGACTTCTCGTCGGGTAGTTTTAGCGGGGGATTGGAATGCCGTCCTTGACCCCGATATAGATCGTATAGGGCAAAGAACGGGTACTAACAATCCTGATGTGAAGGCATTTCGGGACTTTATCGGCGGGTTTGATCTTGTCGATAAGTTCGGGAATGAGCACCCTCAGGAGGGAGCATGGACTTGGACAAATAGTGGCAACTCGGTGCCTGGGGCGCTTGCGAGCTACCTGGACCGAGTCTTAGTTAAGAGAGTCGATGTAGGGCTCTTAGGGTGTCCAAGTTTCCACTATATAGTTTATACGGATCATAGGCTTGTCCGGGTCCGTGTAAACTTAGATAAGCCTAAGGTTAGAATGGCTGGTTACTGGAAATTTAACTGTTCATTATTTGGTGAGCAGGATTTCCGGGACCAGCTGCTACTAATGATTCAGAGGGAATTGACGGGGGCGGTTGTGGGAAACGCCTGGTGGGATAAATTAAAATCCAAAATTAGAACGTTTGCTGCCGATTTTAGTCGTCGACTCAATCTAGATAGATTAGCGGCGCAAACGGCATTAGAAGAAAAGGTTGATCGGGCCGTGAAATCCCGTGTTAGTGGGGATATAGCCTTAGCTAAGGCAGAGTTGTCCTCCTTGCTTATCAAGAAGGATCAAGCTCTGGTAGTTAGGGCTAGGCTAAAAAGAATGTCTTCTGAAGCGACGAACATGGCCGCTGAACTGCGTGCAGAGGAGATTCGGAACGCGCCAAGGCGACATATAGCGTGCGTCACATTGCCGGATAAGCGGACCGTCACTACAAACGCGGGCATATGCGAGGCCTTTCGGGATTACTTTCAGGATCTTTTCACCAGGGAGCCCGGTCTGAGCTCTGCTCAGTTTGATGCCTATTTGGCTGACTTTCCCTGCCTCGAAGCAGCTGAAGGGGCTAGGTGCGAGGGTCCCATTACTGAGTTGGAAATCTGGGAAGCGCTGAAGCAGGTTGGCCTGGATAAATCTCCGGGACTGGATGGTCTTCCCTACGAAGTTTACTTGAGGCAGTCGCCCGTTTTTGTTCCTTTGCTGGAACTGATTTTCAATCACTGGATGAAGCAGGGGTCTATACCTCAACGCTTCACCAGGTGTGTGATCAAGTTGCTGCGTAAGGACAAGAACGGTGGGGATGGGTTAGGGAACTTTCGCCCTTTAACGATGTTAAATACTGACTTAAAGATTTTGGCGAAGATCTTAGCCAACCGTTTGCAGCTTGTCCTGTCTCGTCTGATTGGCTCCGAACAGACTTGTGCTGTGAAGGGCAGGACGATTCAGGATAACCTTCATATGGTACGCTTGATCTTAGAACAAGTCGACAGTGAAGCCGCGCTGATTAATTTAGATCAGTCCAAGGCCTTCGATAAGGTTGACCATCGCTTTCTGGAGGCTGTCCTTTCGGCAGCCGGTTTCGGAGCCGACCTTCGCTCCTGGATCCGACTTTTGTATGCGACCCCCGGTGCGCTGGCGGAAGTGAATGGGGTAAGATCGAAGCCTTTCGTATTGTCTCGATCCATTCGTCAAGTTTGTCCGCTCTCGCCCTTACTTTACGTTCTTCCGTTGGAACCATTCCTTCGCAAGTTAAAGGCGAATCCGGTCCTGCGCGGAATTACCCTGCCTGGGGCTACCACCTCAGCCAGGTATTCTGCCTATGCTGATGACGTTTCGGTTCTTGTGTCTAGCAGAGCCGAGATTGACGAAGTCAGCAAAGAGATCAGTGGGTATGAGATGGTGACAGGGGCCAAGATCAACCACGATAAGTCTGTTGGCTTGCTGTTGGGTGCGTGGAAGGGAGTTTCTCTTCCCGAACCTTTCCTCTGGACGGATGGGCCGATCAAGATACTCGGCGTCTGGTTCGGTCCTGATCTCCAGTTGGAAATGAATTGGTCGGAGGTGCAAGGGAAGGCCGAAATCGCGGTTAATCTGTGGTCTCGGAGGGGCCTTTCCCTGAAGGGAAGGGCGGAAGTATGTGTTTCTCACATATATCCGATTCTCCTGTACCGACTCTCTGTACTTCCACTTCCGTATGTCAAACTAATATTATTAGTTCGGACCTTGTTCTCTTTCTTGTGGAGAGACAAGGCCCATATGGTATGTCGCGAGATCTGTTGCCTTCATCCCTCTGAGGGCGGTATGGGTATGCCTAGCATTGAGATTCGTCAACATATGCTTCGCATTACCTTTCTAGACCGAATGTTTCGCGGTTTGGATGAGGTGGGCACTTTCTGGAAAGAAGACGTCCGAAAACATTTCCCATCCCTGAGAAGTGAGGAGGAGGCCGGCCGTACACCCCGAGCCGAGTGCTCCTTCTACCGCGAATGTCGTCGTGCTTTGAAACTCCTCTTGCGAACGTCGGATGGCCTCTCCGACGCCCAGCCGTTGTCTCTCAAGGCATTGTATCAAGTGTTAGTTAGGGGGGCCGTACAAGATGATCTAATTGGCGAGCTCGGTCTTACGAAGCAGGAGGCTCGCTCGATATGGCCTTGGGCGCCTGGGTTGAAATGTCTCAATAATGATGAGGCACCACTCACCTGGCTGGTGATTCGTGAAGCCCTCTGGGTCGGCAAGAGACTTTGTTCAGCAGGCTTGGAGAAATATCCAAACTGTCGTCGCTGTACGGGGGAAGTCGAGACCATTGGACACGCCTTCTTTCAGTGCAGGGTGGTAGTGCCGCTGTGCAAGTTTGTTGAAGGCCTCATGGTTCGCATGCTGCAGGGAAAGTTTGTTGTCCTTGAAGCCAGTTCTGTTTGTAGCAATGTAGTGCCGCAGATGACGAAGGCTGAACACTATGTGTTCTGTTGCTTGCTAGGGGTCATGAGAGTCGTGATTTGGACGACGCGTCAGAAGGAATTCTATGATGGCGAGAAGTTCACCTCTTCCCAACTGATCTTGTTCTTTAAGCATCAGCTTAAAGTCAAGATTAGGACGGAAAGGCGGCGGCTTCCTTCATCAGAATTTGGCAAAAGGTGGGTAAATCTTGCGCGAATGTGTAGAGTGAAAGGGGCTGACGTAGAGTGGCATTTGGATATCGGTTAGGCTCAGGATTTTGTCCTATCAGGGTTGAACAGAGGCAACCCACCCCGATATTAGGTTAGTTTAGGTTTTTGATTTGGAATCTTTAGTTTCCCGTTTTCTGGTCAACTTAGCTAGGGTATGCATGCTCATTGGCCCCCTTTTATTTCTGTCCCTATTTTTCTTTTGTTTAATTCCCCATCCCCTCCCTCGTTAGGTGGTCAGTGATGTCAGTTCTCTGGTGGATGCGGGGCGCCTTTCGTTTCGTGTGTGATTTTTCGTATTTGTTGTTGTGTATGAATGTGTGTGTGCCTTGGAGGAATGAATGTTTTTCTTATTTTTCATAGTCCCGCATTGATTTCGTCCAGTGAACTGATGTTTCTGCCACATTTAGGGATTGTGCGTGTGTGTGTGGGGGTTGGGGGGTTATTACTAACCCTATTTTTGTTTTGTTTTATGTAAATATTATATCATATTGTAAATAAACATTTGGGGTTTTTTAAATTGTTGTTTTCCCCTCCCCCCCACAGACTTTGAAATGTACATATGGGGACTAGTTAGGATTTCATAGAGAATCTGAGGTATTATGGTGGACGCAGTAAGAAAGGTAGGAGTGAATGTGTTGTTTTGGTGATAGGATTATTGTTGGTATGTTTGGGTCCGTGTCTGTGTCTAGCTAAGTTTAGAAATAAGACAGAAGAAGACCGTCCTTCCCCAACCCCCTTTTAGGCCTCGTGCCACATTTTGTACTTTTGTGCAAATAAATATCGTAGTAGTTACCAAGTGCCAAGATGTAACCATCAGGAACTCCCGTCTTAGTCATTGCTGACCAGACGTTAAAGATAATTACCAACAATCACCAACCTCTGAAATCACTCCTGAACTTTTACCAATTTTAGAACTCACAATTCCAAACTTTATTCTTCTTAATTACAAGTTCAATATTACTTCTTCTTAATATGAATTCCGGTACAACTATTACCAAATCAAAGGGACACGACTCTGTCCTACCTTTTCAGTTCACATGCTTGTACATCAAACATTAATAAATCTAATTGTTATGTTTTGAAATCATTCCGTTGAGTTTTGTATCTTATTCCATGTATGAATATAGAGATTTTAATGTTAGTGGAAATCGTTAATTTTCACGCAGCCTATTCTCAACAAGTATTTACCCATTATAATTAACACATCCACTTCATAGTAATTGTAATTGCGATTAGGGATTATTATTTTTTTTTTTCTTGGTGGGAGTCACCAAAAAATCTATTTGCTGACCCGGAGAACATCTTGTCTAGATAGTTACATTGTGTAGATGTGTTTTAGAGATTTGAATGTGTGATTTTGCTCTTTTTATCTTTTCTAATCACAAATTTTGTAACTGTAAGTTGTTTTTGTTGAAAGTTTTCCGTATGGTAGGTAGAAGCTGGGCGAATTTTTTTTTGACTGGCTCTCGGTCTGAAAAAAAAAATGTCTAAATGATGCATTACCATGAGTTTGTTTATACAATTTTGTGTGTTCTATCCAGGAGAAAAAAAAATATCACGTCGTGATCACCAATCTGTCTTAGGTGACATGGCAATGATATATGAAAGAAGAAATTTAATACTGTTGAAGGTGTTTGTGTAAAAGTAAATGTAACAAGAGTGTGGTAGACACATGTATATATGCATGTGTGTGAGAGAGTTTAAAAGTCAACAGAGGGCCAAGAGAATCGAACGCGCCTCAGCAGCAGCATTTCTATCTATTTGCGACCTACATCTTACAGCCCCTGGTCAAAAGAGGATAACAGAGAATGTTACTCCCTATTTATAGGCATAAGGAGCGGCCCCCAGCGACAGTTTTTTTTAAGGAAGTAAGTGAGGTAACTCCACAAAGGACAGCGGAAACAACGACTGAAGCGTTGTAAGTATAAATAAAAATAAAGAAAGAAAGCCAATAGAAACGGAAAGATAAATCATAATGATATTTCTTCAGGGTTGGTAATTCTTACTTAAATTAAATTTTTGTTCATTTACCTTGATTTGTTGAATAGACATAGCGTTGTCACTGATCTTGTAAAAATGCTATTACTTGATCATGTCGGTACAAATACACATTAAGACTGGACGGACATTGGGACCTTAATTTAAATCCCATCTCATAAATTTTTTATTCCCAATAAAGTTCAATCTGTTTGTTTCTTTAAGAAATTCAGGATATTGTACAATTATATTAAGTATTTGAGTGGATTTAATTTAATTTAGGGAATATTTTCGTTCGACACCGTACCTGACCGGCTGGATTGCAGTGAAGCATGTTGCAGTGTTATTTTCCCTCTAAATTTGCACTCATTATGAAATCTAGCAATTATTCCACGCCGGCCCCCGATCTAGGGTGATGTTTTATTCCTCCTGCTTATTTGTGACTTGTCGATTGGTCACTAACTATTGTTTAGGGCTCGGCTGCGACTGAAGTCCTGTCCACTTAAACTTTTTTCTTATTACGGGCAAGTACTTTGGAATTTATCATGGTCGTCAAAATCACCTTTTCATTCATTATTATTTACTATGTTTTCTGTTTTTATTCTTTTGTGATAGTTAAATTATTACATTGGTAAAATAATGTCAATAAGGTGGGGGGTAATGATTTGTTTTTATTATCGAAAGTTTAAACAAAATAGAGAATTTTTTTTAATCGTTTGATTCAAATTTCAAATAATTTTAGAGATTTAAATAATTATTCCATTTATTATTTATTTATTACAAAAAGGATGTTTGTTTTTTCTTTTTTTTTTGTTTTGCTGACAACGCTGTGAAGCCCAGGTTTTTCTAGATTAAATTAAAAAAAAACCCAAAAAACACGGGGTGTATTTAAAAATGGTATTTTTGTTGCTACAATAATTAGAAGACAAAAGCACTGTTTAATTTTCATTCATTGAAAAAATGCTTTTTACATGCAAGAAAAGTCTAATTTTGTGATAAAAAGAAGAGGAATTTACAATACATTCTGACGAGTTTCAATTTATAAAATCCCCGTTTTTTTATTTTTTTATTTTACTATTTCTGTTTATTTTCAAAATAGGTTTTCTTCAGTGGCTAACAAAAGAATTGGAAGAAGCATGTTTTAACTTTTAAAAATCAACTAAAAATTTAAAACTCTATCCTTACTCTTATTTTTCTAAGCCTCAGATAAATAAACTTAGTTATTCTGCAAGATGACTTTTCTTTTTATTGTTTTATTTCTCAAAATTAAATTTACCCCAAGATACATTTGATCAGGTGAATAAAGGAAAAACGTGACGAGAAATCATTAAATTTATTTATAAAACATTTTTTAATGAAATAAAAACCCTTCGACTTGAAGTGTAATTTTTTAATTACATTGCGTCAAGTCAAGCTTTTCACCGGTTCAGTAGCAAATATAAGAGTCAAGAAGACATGTTTATAATAAACATGTCTTCTTGACTCTTGAACGTCCATTGTTTTATGATCATTACCAGGATTTTAAAAAGTTACAAATTAAACATTCATTTAATTTAAATAAAAACCATTTTTAAATGATTTTAAAATAATTTTTACTCATTTTTATTCTATTAAAAAAATTCTACTTGGAGACCACTAAAAAACGTACTTTTACACCAAACTTTTTATTAAAAGTTATGCTATGCTTTTACCCCAAATAAAGTTGAGTTTTAAAAAATTACTGAAATGAAATGTTTGAAATTTGAATACTTAGAAAGTTTTACTGGTAATTGTTTATTTTTTGACAAAAAGAATTCAGTTCAGAATTCAGATTGTTTTAAAACCAGAGTTTTAAAGTCACTAAAAAATAGTTGTCTGCCAATTGTTTCTAGCAATACTGTTCATGACAAATTGAGTTGATTGAAAAATACTTATATTGAAGATAAATATTTTTCCTACCAGGTTTCTCTAAGTAGACATTTACTAATATTTTATTCTTTTTCCTGCTGATATGAAATATAAGGTGTCGTCAAGTTAAGCACCCAAAACAATTGCTCTAATATTTACACTGTAAGTACAATTCAGTACTAATAGTTACAACTTCTATTAGGTTGGTGCAAAAAATAATGACGTAATAATGTCGTTTTTTGCCGTTAAAAAATGTCAAAAAACGACATTATTACGTCATTATTTTTGCACCAACCTAATACTTGCAACCACAGTATTCAGCTATTAGGTTGGTGCAAAAATAATGTCGTTTTTTGATGTTTAAGAAAAACGACATTATTTTTGCACCAATCTAATAGAATTGGTGTTGATCCATGCCATTGTAGTTAACTCTGTCGTTTATCATCAACCATTCATCACTGCATATCAAGCCAATGTATCGATCTGTTGATGCTTGCCTATCTATACAACTGGAGAGCTGCTGCACACTCCAGTTTTTTTGCCATTGGGATTTCTCTAGATCAGGGGTTTTCAAACTGTGGTCCACAGATCACAGGGTGTCCGCAGGGACAAGATAGGGGGTCCGTGGACAGCAAAGATTTTTTTATGGGTGACATGCAACTTATAAGAAATTCAAATATCTTATTTAGTCATGACAAAATTGAAGCCTTTAAGAAAAAACTGAATATATAGACTGCAAAAGTTAGTAAGAAAACTTTAGATATGTTCCCTACACTGGACGAATATCTCGGCAACAATGGTTCAGTTAATGTTGATTTGATAATTGTAGATGTTAAACGACATTTAATATCACTTGCTGAACATTTTGACAAATATTTCTCAAAAGATGTTCCTGATAATATTGAAAATTTTGACTGGATCAGAAATCTGTTTAATGTTGAAATAGCTAATAGCATGCTCACAGGAAATGAACTGGAAGAACTGGTGGACATTTCATGCGACAGAACTTTAAAAATCAGTTTTATGCAGCAACAACTTTCGAAATTCTGGCTCACTGTAGCCTCCGAGTATTCATTTTTATCTCGAAAGGCAGTTAAGATTTTGTTACCGTTTGCAACATAATATTTATGCGAAGCAGGATTTTCGGCACTAACCAATCTGAAAAACAAATACAGATCCAGACTTGCTCCAGAAAGTGACTTACATGTATGTTTATCAGTAATATCGCCAAGAATTGACAGTTTGTGCAAAGCCAAGCAAGCACATCCTCAGTGTATTAAAAAATCCTGTGTGTGTAATTGACAATAAAACTATTTGTTAAATACTATTACTGTTTTCATTTACATGTAAAATTAATATTTTAATATAACAAAATTTAACTTTGTTACATTTTGCAGTAACATGCAGCATTAATTTATTTGAACACTTATGTCTAACGTAAGCTTTAAACCAGCTTTTACTGCATTAATGCAAAATTATATGTTATATTCAGCAAATATTTATGTATAAATTTCATAAGTGTTTATAAGGGGGTCCCTAAGGTAAAGCCAGAAATATAAAGGGGTCTGCAAGTCAAAAAGTTTGAAAACCCCTGCTCTAGATGAATAATTTTTTGTCTGACACCTACCCATTGACTTGTCTGGCTAGGTTGAACCTACCAGGGAATAAACTCCTAACAGCATCTAGGTCAGACACACATGCAAGTCACTCCATCATGGCGCAGAAAAGTGTTATGCACAATAGCTACAATTTTGGAATCTATTGTAAATTTATATTTTACTATTAATACTACATATGAAGCTGAATGAAATGAGATAAGTTTAACATTTAGATACATTAGACATAAAAATTTAAAACTTTAGCATTCTTCTATGTGCTGTGTCCCTTCAGGACATTGGTGATTATGGCTTTCTACAATTTCCTGTTCTTTGTAGCTCTTATTAAATGTAGTTTTCTTTGTTATCTCTCCCAAACCCTGCTCTGCCATCCATTTACTCAAGCTTGAAGGTGGGTTATGTGTTGCTTTCCTCTGGCCCTTTTACCTTCAATCTGTCCTGTGAGTATCAAATTTTCCAAGCCCTCTTTCCTCATTATGTGCTCCAAAAATTTCAACACTCTTCCTGATGTTAAGTATAAGTGTCCTTTTTGTTTCCATTTTTCTAGAACTTTGTTGTTGCTCACGTTTGGGCTATGGTATTCTCAGCATCCTTCTGTAGAACCACATTTCTGTTGCTTCAAGCCTCTTCTCTTGAGGAGATTGTCCCACCATATAGGAGAACTGCCATTACATTACATACTCTTTTCTTTGTTTTTAACAAAGTTTTTCTGTTTTGTAATTCTTTGCTCAGCTTTTGGAAGGCATTTTTTGCTATCTCAACGCACCTTCAGATTTCAGTGTCACACTTTCTGCCCTCTCTTCATACTGTATCTTTAATGCTTTGACGTAAAATGTAGCTGACATTTGTTGCATTTTACTTCTTGAAACTAATTCCATCAATAAGACCTTTAATGTGTCTGAAGACATTCTTTTCAGAATGAAACGTATATAAACGGATTTTTGTCTCGTTGATTCTGATATTTTTTTAAAATTGCTCTAAGCAAGATGCAAGAGGTTTCTGGGAGTGGAAGAGAATTAAAAGACTGTAGTGTGTAGAAAGGACAATAAAGAACAGGTCTCAAGAAGACAGAAGATTTTTAATTTTTTGAAGGTCATAGTTAGCAGGGAAGCAAGAAATCAGTAGAGACTTCCACAGGCATGAAGTGTGAGAAAATAAACTATTAGAATAGAATTTACAGCTACATCTAGCTATGTTTAAATACATGCAGTCAAAGTACCAAGAAGGAGAACTCATTAGAACAACTGCCATGAAAATATTTATAGAAAAGACAGAGGGAAGCCATGTCACAGTGGTGCGAAAGTGACTGTGTAGAGTAATTAGCCATGGTTAAATGTAATTGACAGAAATGCCCAAGAAACAGAATTGACAAAATTTGCAATAAACAATAAGAGGAAGCAAACAATATATGCAAGGCAAAGCAACAGTAATAAGGCAACAAGTTCACAAACTAAGAATGCTGTTAACACACAAAAGGGGATACAGACAAGCAATCACAGCAATGTGACTTCAAGATGAGAAAGAAGAGAACTAAGTTGAATGAGACAGAAGTGGCTTATCTTATTGGCTAGGAAGAAATCCCAGAATTCATTTGTATCATTTGTCTATAGATTTGGGGAGGAGAATGTTTTTACAGCAATTCCTATGTGGATTGAATAAATCAAATTGACCAGCATTCATTTCCCTTCCCCTCTCTATGGAGCTGATAAATACAAGATACACAAATATTTACAATTGCTTTTTTCTCTTTTTTTTTTTTTTTTTGTTTTGTTTAATATCTTAATATTTCAAAACCTTTTTTATTTTTATATATTTTTAACATATACAATAACAGGAAAATATGCTATTTTGATAAGTCACGGAAGAAATTAATTTTTGACCAGTTTATCTTTCATTTCATCATTATTGCTTTTTTATCATCATAATGTTCAAGTCATTTGTATATTCTACAATGATTAAGTAAGCAGCATAAAATCAGAGGTGGGAAGAAATAGCCAACTGCAAGAATTTGAATTCCATGTCCTTTGGAAGATGTCTGATATAGATGATGGTTGTTGCAATTTAATAATGGTGCCGAGTTAAAATTAATTACTAAACTATATCTGAAGAGAAAGAAAAGAACATGGCAAAAATAATACTGAGCAAACAATACATGCAAGACAACCCAACAGTAATAAGGCAACAAGTTCACAAAATAAGAATGCTGTTGGCGCACGAAAGAAGACGCAGATGAGTGATTGCAGAATTCAAGACAAGACAGAAGTAAATCTGGTGAGACTGAGAAGTGGCCTATCTTTCTAGGAAGAAATCCAGTATGCATCTGTATGTTTTGTCTATAAATTTGTGGAGGGAGTCTTTTTGCAGTTATATTCCTACTGTTGAGCCAGACCAGCAGACTAAAGTCAAGATGCCAGATCAGGACCAATAACATTGCAGATCCTTCTTTGAATTTTGCTGAGAATCTCAAGATATATAGCCAGGGCAACAGAGCAGCAATTTTTAATATATTTTGCATAGACCATGAAGTCTGAGTATTTTAGGTTGATATTTGATCAATTTTGGCCAATGTTTTATCCTCCCTATTAACTAACTTTCTCATCGATTTGTTGAGTTTTTGTCTCTTGGAAATTATTTTATAGTTATTAATTTTTTCATAAGCATTAGTATCATTGAAAAAAACAAAAACACTTTTGTTCAGTGATTTTTATATATAATCTCTTCGTTTATGTGCTGTATCCTTTCAGGACATGGGTGATCATGGCTCTCCACAATGTCCTATCTTTTGTAGCTCTTAGTAAATTTTATGTTTTCATTATCTCTCCTAATCCCTGTTCTGCCAATCGTCTGGACAAGTTTATTAGGCTATTCACTGCATTCCTCTGTCCCTCTTTCCTTGTCAGTGTCAAATTTTCTAAGCTCTCTTTCCTCATGTGCCCTAGAAATTTAAAATCTCTCTGACGTTAAGTATAAGTGTCCTTTTTGTTTCCATTTACTCTCATGGTGAGCCATGTTCGAAAAAATTGGTGGGGAGGGGGCATATATTAATAAAGCATCAACAATGTACTGGAAATATGTTGACTATTTAGGTCAGGGTTTCCCAACCTGGGCGATATCGCCCAACTGTTGGGTAGGTGATAAGAAACTGAACAGAAAACCGTGGGCAACTGGAAATTTTGGTAGGTGATATAGAATTTTGATTATTTACATTGTTTGGACTGTTGTCCTCATCTTTATTACCATGTTCATGACATTTCGGCCATCTTCAGGTAATTGGAAACGTAGTGAACATGACAATAAAGATGAGGACAACAGTCCAAATAATGTAGTGATTTTCCAAGCATAGCTTAGATGTGGCACAAGGCCGAAAGTATGGGGCACCCAGTGAGGATCGAACTCACTACTCAGTCGTAATTGTTCTAGTGAGACAAGCTTGCTAACCATTACACAACCTCAAGGTGCCCACAGTCCAAATAATGTATATAATTACAATACTTCATCTCAGAAATATAGATAGGATTTTGAATATTAAAAATGTATTTCAATATATGCTACTTGAAAAAAATATGCAAAGAAGCTGTATTAAAAAAATAAAGCAGTAGGCTAAATGATAATAAGTGGGTCACATTCTGGATAAGATATAAATATCCTCACAAAGAATATTTTGATATTTTCTATAGTTTTGAGAAGTCTCATTAACATTTAAATAGTTTTTCAGATGAAATAACACTTTTTTCAGATATAAATCAAATAAGAAAAGACCAAGAACAACTCTGCCAGTAAAATTAAGAAATGGCCTCAGGATATTTTTTTTATTTAATATTAAATTGTCTTTACTTATTTTTTTTTTTTTTTTTTCCATATTTGCCATCTCAAAACTATCAAGACAGGAAAAGTGCCCATGAAAACATAATTTACCCATCACTGTATGCTTTTGAATGTTTACTATATAGGTGAATGGGAAAAGTGCATGATGATGTAAAAAAGGTTAGGAATCCCTTGTTTAGGTAAAATACTTTGGAAGGTACTAGTTTCTAAAAATTCTAAGAAAAAACAAGCTAAAACATTAGTAAAAGGAGATTCTTATCAGTAATCCTAATTTTTGTTTATAAAAATCATTGTCGAAAGTAATGAAAAAACTGTTTATTGGAAATCCACTAATAAAAATGATCTCATAAACTTCTATTTACATCATAACTACAAATTAAAATCCAGAATATTTATTACCTTTCTTAAAGTAGAAGCTTACTGAAGGAAGTTGTTTTATGAGCAGTACAAATAAGAGCTAAGAACAGTTTATGAGGATATGTGGGAAAGATAACAGATAACTCTAGACTTGAAGAGGCTTAGTCAAAATATGTTGAAACACCAATTCTCATACAATCACCAACCTGTACCATTTGTATAAATAGCTAATAAATTGAAAATTTGTTCTTATTTTGTGATTAATATTTTTATTTATTTATTTCAGCCGGATGCTCTTTGCAATGGAGTTTTTGACACTGCTTATTGGTTACTTGCTTGTATTTTCTTTTTTTACCGTTGTGTGTATATGTGGCGACCATCCATCTTGCATTAATGGACCAATTGGCTGGGTCAAACGCTCATTAACAAAGGTAAATTATTACTTTTTTTCAATTAGTTCCCATATAAGAAAATAAGGTTTCCTTTTATTCATTTAATTAACTGCTGCCAAAAGTTTCAAATCATTTGATAATTCTAGATACTAAAGTAAGTTTTATTATCGTCATTGTCCATACTGTTAGTGCAGGCAGTTAAATGCTATCTTCATTCAAAGCATAGGTGATTATGACTCTCGACAGATTCCTTTTCTTTATCATCTCTGAATTTGCCTTCATTCTTGTGAATGATTTCTCATTGCCTTCTCCGTGGTTTGGAATTAAGATGTTTCCTTTGAGACTGGTCTCCACCCAAGGTTAGAGAGTCCAATCTAACCTGCTATTTGACCCATAGCTGGAGAAGAAGAGATGGATTCCTGCTATACCCAAGGGTATTTGTAAGTGAACGGAGCAGATTTAACTAGAATGTGAACATGGCTTGATAATTCCACTTTCCATAACAGTATCTGTTACACCATCCACACATCCTGTATCTAATTATTCCTTTTCTTATTACGAAAACAATTAATAAACTTAGTTATCTCCCTTAGGTATTTTTTTCTTTCAATTTATTCTCAAAGTTATAGGATAAATTATAATGCATGAACAAAAATTATGCCATTTTTGGTGTGCCATACTAAACTACAGAATGGTTATAAATGTAATTGACAGAATTCTCCACAAGCAGAATTGACAAAGTTCTTGATAAACAATAAGAAATGGTTGGCGCAGGTAGAACAGCACAGAAAATAGTATGAAACATATAGATACATAGACAGATAGGTTCACCTGTCAACTGGTTCACCCTCCTCCCTGGTCTTTTGAACTATAGTAGAGGTTTTACCCTTGTCTCCTGTTTAGGATTGCATTTCTGATTCCTTCTAAGGCCTTTTCCTTATGTAACCTTGTGTGGCTCATGGGTCTTGTACAGGGTGAATATCACTGTAAATATACATATATATATATAAAAGCGAACATAGAAGTCAACACTTAGAGGTGACAGTCTGTTTCATGCTAGATGCAATCATCAGGCCACACAGCCTGACGATTGCATCTAGCATGAAACAGACTGTCACCTCTAAGTGTTGACTTCTATGTTCACTTTTATATTTACACACGCTCTGTCTCTGATATTGAGTACTTTATCCCATAAATATAGCAAATCTTAAGACTATATTTCTTCATATATATATATATATATATATAATTTTAAACATTATTTTTTTTGGTGCCTACTCATATTTGAGTAGACACTCCATTTATTTATTAAACAGTATATTTATTTATTTTTGTATACTGGTGTAATATATTTTTTTTACTCACCAATAACACAATTCTGTGATTCATGCACCATATAATCCAATGATTCTCAAACTTTTTGAAGTCAGGGCGCACTTGAAATCCTACCAATAATTGTAGGCGCACTATATACAAATTTCAGAAAAATATGTTATAATGAAGTCAAATATTGCAGAAAAGAAATAATACAATAAAAATAAAATGAGACACACCTTAAGTGTTTATGAGAAACATGAACCTGATAAGTCTTAGCAATTTCTTCAATGTTTAGGCGTATATTTGATAGACAAAGTCTCATTTCCTCATCAATACATTGAAGAGTACCTCTCTTTTTGCTCATAATTGTGATGAGAACAGAAAAGCCTAATTTACATAAATATGAATGAGACAGTTACTGAAATATAATAAAGTATATTTCTTTCATATATCTGGACACACATTTCTCGTGAATGCCAGGACGCACAAAGACATCTTTCAAGACACACCAGTGCACCACTGATGTAATCATTAGATGCTGATTGAAGACTGACTGTTGTATAGTTTAGATATTTATATATATCTGGTACTACAATGATAGCAGAGCAGTCCATTTTATTTTAGGGGTGGAGGTAAAAAATATATACGCATATACAAAAAACACATATGCACACACTTACAGACCTTCAAGTACAAAAATATGATTCAAATACAAATATACACATCTAATAAGTACTTTTAAATATAATACAAATGTACACATAAATATCATGACATATACAAATATATTTTTTTTTTTTTTTTTTTTTTTGTGACAACTTTATTTCTTATCCCACCAATGTTTTTTTTTATTGTTTTATAATCTTTATTCAACTTTAGAAATTTCCAATGTTGTGTTCCACTCGGTCAATAACTAGTTTTTCTTTTGATGTTATGCCTTTCTTCCATCCCGTGTCAATCTTTATCTGAAATCAAAAGAATTAATATAATTGCACTCTTATATATATTTATTTACAATATGATGAACAATCTTTGGGTTGCATAATAACATCTCACATCACCAATTAAATTTTTTTTTTTTTTATAATGTCATGACCATTTAACATGTAGGTGATCATGACATTCCACTATGTGAATTGCCAAGCATTCATGGGAAAGATAGTGGAGTGGTTTCTCATTGCCTTCTCTACAATTTAGAATTCAGTGTTTTCCTTCTTTTAGATTGGTTGCCACCAAAAATGAGAGCCCTGTCCAAACTGTTATTCAACCTTGAGCTGAGTGAAGAATAGATGCTTTTAACGAGTGCATTTGAGTGAAAGTGAATACAAAAGACAAGGCAGAAATTTGAACTCAGCCCTCCAATTTTACTTTCCATGCCAATATCTATTACATTACCTAAACATCAAAGTTATTGTAAGTATTTCTAAAAACAAATTAGGTATTATAAACTGAAAATAATGCAATATATCGACACCCTTCCTTGGTGGCATTAGCATTCTAGATAACTGCTTTCATGTGGCTTTATCCCTAAATATTAAAATCTGTCAGATTTTTGTTTTATAGACATACCATATATTCTTGTGCATAATACAGGAAATTTTGAATGAAAATTAAAGGCAAGAAAAGGGTTTTGTATTTGTTTTTAGAATTATTTGCTCAGCTTAAAAAAACCTCTTATTTGAAACAGCAAGATTCAAAACGCACTTAGCACAATAAATAATAAAAGATAAAATAAACAAGTGTTGATAAAAATTGTTTACAAAAAGATATTTGTTATGTCAGCAGTATTTGTTTCTCTCTTCATTCTTAATGAAAGACAATATTTTTTATTTTGATAGTTTATACAAATATAGTAAAGTCATATCAAACAGAAAAGTATGTTAGATTAATTAACACCTTCAGTTGTATTACCAGGTATGTCGAGTTAGGAACTTTCTCCCCAAAATTTGAAAATATTTTTTTAAATGAAAATTAGGACACCGCCCCCCCCCCTGCACTAGCTAAACATCCAGTTCATTTCTACTCTTAAATAAAGTAAAAAAAAAGTTAAATATTTTAGTGAAATATATGTATGACAATGAGATTTTATTGGATAATATAATTCAAATTTTCAAAATAATTACATAGGAATGGCTGTACTAGTTGTATTATACTCAAGGATGCAATTTATTCCTTATTTTTAGTTTCAGAAACACAAGGTCATATTATACTTGAAATGCATTAAATACAAGAAAATACAGTAATATGTGCACCCCCATATCTAACTCTCTTTGTACTGTTTCTAGTTGCTGAGTTTTGAATTCAGAGTTGTCCTTCTCCTAGACTGATTTCCAATAGTGGATAGAGCCTATATTCCCTGCTATTTAACCCATAGCTGGGAGAATATGGTAAATTCATTCCTTTTCTCCTCCGTGCAAAAGTGAATGTAACAAACTTGATGGGAATTTGAACTCGGCTCACCTGATTCCCACTTCAAGCTGCTAACAATTACAGCACCTGCACATTCCATGTGGGGTATTATTTAATATAAAACATATCATAAAATTTGACATAGTGGAGAATGGATCTGCCAAGACATTGTAGCAATGAGTTGTGCAAACAAATCTTGAACTGTTAATGACACTTTTCAAGTTTATAAAGTAGTAACTTTCTATAATCAGGGGAAGAGTCATTATCATTTCAAGCATTGATTGGATTACAGAATTCATTCTTTGCTTTAATTTGTTGTTACTGCATCATTTCAGCCACTCCCTTTTTACTGACTTCTTTGAGGAAAAAGACAGGAGAGTTAAAATGATGTGACTATTGTGAAAGTAATTAATTATTCATTCAGGTAAAAAGTACAAGGCAAGTGGAAATGACATAGAAAGATTTTGATGGGGTTTTTTTGGTTTTTTTTTCAGAGAACCAGTTCCATTTTTCTTTTCTTTTTTTTTTTCTTTTTTTTTTTTTAAATGTTAAGATTTGTATCTTTATACATAAAAGAAAATGATATTTACCATTTTTATTTTTCATTATTAATTCTTTATTCTGACTCCATGATTAAATAAAAATTGGAGAGTATTTAAATCTAGAAAAAGTTGTGCTAAAAAGTAAAATGAATTTCCATTGTAAAATTTGGCATAAAAAAATCAAAATCAGTCTTATAGGTTTCCCAAAAATATCCGCTATTGTGTCTAAAAAATATTTAAATTATTAAATCTAGGTTTTTATTTTTATATATATATATACAAGCGTACATATAAATTTTAGATCATAATAGAATTCTTTTCATTTTTCGTTTTCATTCAAAATACTCAAATTTTAGGAATATGTTTTGAAAGCGTCGCCCATTTGACGACAACGTGACCATGCTTAAACGGAAAGCTGATCATTTAAAATTTTCAGTTATCTGTTTTGGATAAGTCTTGTTTTTATGTCCTTCGTCTTTGTCATGTTGAACTGATTATGTTAATTGTATTTTAATGAATATTGTCCTGAAGAAGGTTCATTAAACCGAAACGTCAGACGTTGACATTTCATTCATATTAAAACAACATAATTGCATTTAAGGATTTTTGTTTGTTTTTTTCCAAATATTTTTCTTCATATATATATATATATAATTAATAAACAAATAAATCAAAAATTACCTCATATGAGGAATAACCTATTTCAGCAGACAATGATATCGGTCATCTGTCTTATCAACCCCAGTGTGGAATGAGTTCACATCTATAAAGTTAGATGAGGCATGAAGTAGAATTTAACTGTGAAAGCTAACAAATCAACCTAAATCCAACTTGCCGAAAACATCTAATACAAAGTTTACACATTTCAATGTTTTATTGAAATGTGTAAACTCTGTTAGATGTTTGTGGCACAGTTCATCCAGCCCACCACCACACTGTGCCACAAAGGAGCAAAAATATAATTATTTATATGGAATTATCAATAGATTGTAGTTAAACTTATTAAGTACAAAACATTAAATGTAAGTAAAAATGCCAAAATTCGGCCAGTCTGATTTTTGCATCTGACAATAAAAATGTTTTTAAGAAAATCAGTGAAATAAAAATTTGGTGACTTTTTGCAACTTTTGATATCCAAGCACTTTTTGTGCAAATACATGCAATGAAGTTTCTAAGAAAAGCGATATAAGTTGAAGAAATTTGTCTCTGGTATTGTATCAATGTTAGGAATAACTTATGTCTGTGATCAGACAATCTCAAAAATGAAGAAAAAAATATCAGTACATCAAACGAGGTTGACTGATGAACATTTGAAAGCATTTCTCTTGGTTGGATGCAGCAATTCCCCCAAAACAAATATTAATTCTATCTTAAAAGGTAAATGCCAGTTTCACAAATCTCACTAACCTTTTGTGCTGTTTAGTTTGTGAGATTTGGATATGTGTGCACTTGGTGTGATATAACTATTTTATTGCTAATGTCTCCTTTGATAACTTTTTGGTAAATAAATATGTTGTCTTTATTTTTTGTGCATTCAGTGTATTGAACAAAATGGTTAACCAGCCTGTGCTTGTCATTCTTAGTTATCTGGCCCTGTGTTAAAAGTTTGGTGACCTCTAGTCTAACGTAATGTTCTGTGTAACTGCTATTGGGAATGAGGCAGTACAAAAAGAATTAAATTTATTCAATTTTATTACAGTGTAACCCGGATATGAAACCCGGATATAAGAGAGATGTTCTCTGGTCCCAAATTAGAGCCTGTGTTAATGTATATAAATTAGACCAAACCCGGATATAAGAGACTTCTCCGGTCCCGACAACTCTCTTATATCCGGGTTACACTGTAATTAATTTCTTTGATTTTTAATACTATTATAATATGTGCTCACATCTTATCTGAAAGTTGGAAAAGTATTATTTGTCAGTTCTTTTTAATGAAACTAGATATATCACCATCCCAGCGAAACAAGACTTGATTACCTTACTTAAGGAATTCACATCTGTTTTTGGGACCTTTTTGAAGTTTACATCTGGTAAGTTTGTTTTTGCACCCAAAAACATGACGATATATATATATATATATATATATATATATATATATTTATTTATTTCTTTCTACTTATAACTCATTAATGTACACTATCCTAAAAATGCAACAGGTGCATTAATAAGTTAAGATAATGTCATTCTTTTTTCTTTTTTCCTCTAACAGAATTGTTTCTATTTCTTTTAGGCATTTTTTTGTTTGATTCCTAAGCAAATTGTTGACCTTGGCACAAGATTTGTTTATTATGTTTACCAACAAAGGTGAGTAGCAACTGAATAAAATCTTAGCTGTTCTATCTTAAATTGTATTATCTTGTTTTATTATTTTCTCCATTTCATATTTTGCATCTTATATGAAATTTAAAAAACTTGCTGTTCTTTTTTAAGCCTGTGTAAAAACATAAACCTATAGAAATAGTTTCTTTTAATACAGTAATACAGTTTTTAAATAATTTACCATAAAAAGATTTAGGCAAGTAAAATGTTCATATAAAGACCAATATTCACTTTCTCAGACACATTTCTTATTACTATAAATGTTATATTGAGTGAGTAATTTTATATATCTATTTTTAGTAGTGAATTTACAAGAATCAAACCTGTATTTCCTTTTTAATATGGGGAAACCACTTTCAAGCTAAGTGGGCTTTACCACTGGGCTACGGGGAGTCATCCCAGCAAAGCAAGTCTCAATTACCCTACTTAAGAAATTTACATCTTTTGTTGAGAGCTTTACATCTGCTAACTTATTTTCATGCTCAAAACATGAACAAAGTCATTTTTTTAAAGTAATTAATGATTTTTTTTAGTCTGACATTATTTCTTATTACTAAATTAAATTTAGTCGGTATACATGTTTGAATAGACATCCCTGTTTACATTTTGAAATAGTGAAATGTCTACCTGCTCAGAGATTTAAAGTCTAACTAAATAATGTACTTGTTTAAAATATGCTTTATTCATCTAATTTGTTGTTCTATTAACTTAAAAAAAATTAAGTGTGCCATATACAAAGCATATCGTACAAAAATTAAGGAATTTCTTTTACACAACTTAAAGGTCTGAGAATATAAGTGATCAACTTATATACATATGTATAATACTATTTTTTTTCTACCCATTTCAACCTATTTCACACTCAATATGTCCACCTATTTCACACTCGATATGTCCACCTATTTCACACTCGATATGTCCACCTATTTCACACTCGATATGTCCACCTATTTCACACTCGATATGTCCACCTATTTCACACTCGATATGTCCACCTATTTCACACTCGATATGTCCACCTATTTCACACTCGATATGTCCACCTATTTCACACTCGATATGTCCACCTATTTCACACTCGATATGTCCACCTATTTCACACTCGATATGTCCACCTATTTCACACTCGATATGTCCACCTATTTCACACTCGATATGTCCACCTATTTCACACTCGATATGTCCACCTATTTCACACTCGATATGTCCACCTATTTCACACTCGATATGTCCACCTATTTCACACTCGATATGTCCACCTATTTCACACTCGATATGTCCACCTATTTCACACTCAATATGTCCACTATCCAAACCATAATTGACGAGTTTACAAAATTTCTTTGAACTATTGAACTCTTTCTTTATGTTGCTCTTGTTGCCACAATGTTTCAGATGATATTCTTCACTATTTACATTATTTGAACTATTGTCCTCATCTTTGTCGCCATATTTATTACAGCCATTTCAGCTTCTTGAGGTGGTTGAAATATTGAACTGAACCCTTTATTTCACTCACTAGACTGTTCTAGTTCCACGTGCCATGTTTAATGGATGTCAGTTATCTCCTGTTAATTCCCCTCTCCAAGTTCTCTACTGCCTTAACTGGGTATTGAACTCGCACTCTTTGGGTCCTGTCACTGGATCTAACCAACGCCTTTATCCACTGTGCCATTTGTTCAGTTCGACATTCCAATCACCTGAAGAAGGCTGGAGTGTACAATGGCCGAAATGTTGTAATAAATATGATGAGGAGAATAGTCCAAATAATGTAAATAGTGTACATAATACCTCATCTCAGAAATATAGACAGATAATGATTCAATCTATCAGGAAAGAGATTTAATCTTTTTTAATAATGTTAATTATGATGATGATTGTAAGCACTTTCAGTCCCACTATGAAATGCTAGGAGCAAAACGGATCAAGCAGTAGTTTGAATAAAGTTGATGAATTTACTGTGCATTAATTTGACTTTTCAGTGACTGGTCTCATATAATTTAACTTTCCACCCTAAGCCCAGTGGAACAAAGTTCTTAAAACGGTGTTTTTAAAGTTTCTAAAACGGACAGCATTTTTTTAAACATCTTTTAAGGGTTTTCTTATTCACAGATTCTGTATTTGTGAATTCATATTTTTGTGGGATACTTGTAAGATTTATCCTCCATGAAAGATTTAACAGATTCATGAAAGATACAACCACGCATCTTTTTTTTTTTTTTTAAATATTTATTTTTTAAATGTTGTTACATTTCTTCTATTTATTAGGAATCCTACAATGCAGATCGTGTTTGGCATCTTGGTACTCTCTGGCCATGCAATTGTCGTGATTGACATCTTCCCGATTCTCTACGGTATTTTCCATGATGACAACCACGTTCTCGTGCCTATGCTGCTGCTGTTCCTCAATCTTTTTGTCTTTTACAAATTATGCGGAGCTGATCCAGGGGAGATAACTAAGGATAACCACGCAGTCTACTCTTTCATCTACCCTTACGATGGCGCAATCTATCAAAAGAAAACAATTTGTAAAACATGCAATTTCTCCAAGCCAGCCAGGTCGAAGCATTGTAGTAAGTTGGAAATTTCACTCGATGAGTATTTGACATTTTCTTGTTTTGGATTATTTGGCATTGTGTGTGTGTGTGTGTGTGTGTATATATATATATATATATATATATATATATATATATATATATATATATATGTGTGTGTGTATGCATGTACACGTCATGAACTGCAATGTGATATTTGCTTCCTGCGTTTCATATGCAAAAATTTATCATTGCATAGCAATCTACCATGCAAACAAAACAAAGAATCATTGTTGCAATGTCCGCATAACCATTCTAAAACAAAAATTATCATCTTTGTTATATAATTTATTTAATTTATTGTAATGTACTTGTAATCTCTGATGATGGCTTATGTGAGCCGAAAGCTTAGACAGGATTAACAATATCAACATGTTGATTTTCTTTTGTGTTTCAGTGATAATGCTAACAAGCTTATTCGACAATATGAAAGGAATTTACTTAAAATAAACAGACAAAACTTGTCTACATTATTTAATGAAGCATGCATTACTGAAGA
The DNA here is from genome assembly GCA_963932145.1 of Acanthosepion lycidas. Taxonomy (NCBI): domain Eukaryota; kingdom Metazoa; phylum Mollusca; class Cephalopoda; order Sepiida; family Sepiidae; genus Acanthosepion; species Acanthosepion lycidas. The sequence goes on from OZ010606.1 coordinate 33,690,677, forward strand.
AATGCTGCCTAAATACACACAATATATATATATATATATATATATATTTGTTTGAATAAAAACGGACCACTTTAAGGTTCCATGCAATAAGTTATTTCACCACAACCCCTTTAACAGGGCTATGGATCATCAGACTTTACTTCCAAAGGTTAAAATGAAAAGAAATTCACACGTATTTGATGGACTTCATCAAGCATATGTAAAATTAACGAAGTGGGGAAGTAAGGTGGGAGAGAAGATAAGATATGAGTGGGTGAGGTGTACCATTTCAAATGCTTATTCTTAACCCCACTGTCTGTCGGCTAGACGTTGCTTAAGCCTAATGCGTCTTGTCTCTAGATATCGATGGGTAAGGAGTGAAGACCGACATTAAAGGAAGAAGCTACTTAAACCTAAGCAAATACATTGAGAAATAACTATATAGAAAGAACAATATTGAGTGATTTTTGTTCCCTTTGTTTTTAGAAATATTACTATGCACGCATGAGCGCCAACACATGACTATATGTATACAACTATGGTAATGTACTTGAACACTGATGCACCTCCAACGAACTTCAAATTAAATTCTTCGTAGATTGTTTAGACATTTAGATTTACATAAAACCTTAACCTCCCAAATATGCCCGTTAAAGTCACGCGAATTAACAGCGTCTAAGAATTTGAATGAAACCTGTCCTCGTGGAATGTAATTTATTAGGATTGCTGTAGCTTCTTCCTTTAATGTCGGTCTCACCCCTTACCCATTGATATCTAGAGACAAGACGCATTGGGCTTAAGCAACGTCTAGCTGACAGACAGTGGGGTTAAGAATAAGGAATTGAAATGGTACACCTCACCCACTCATATCTTATCTTCTCTCCCACCTTACTTCCCCACTTCGTTAATTTTACATATGCTTCATGAGGTCCATCAAAAACGTGTGAATTTCTTTTCATTTTTTATTTCAACCTTTGGAAGTAAAGTCTGATGATTAACCCTGTTAAAGGGGTTGTGGTGAAATACCTTATTACATGGAACCTTAATTTGGTCTGTTTTTATTCAAACATATCTGCTCTGAATTTTACATTGAGCTCTCCGGATATCATCCTCCTTGGGTCTACCCATGCGGATTACCTAGTTTTGCATAAACTAAATATTAGCTCCTTATAAAATAAGTTGAGCTCTTGGTTGGATTACCTCCCATCGGATTACCATAAGGATCCAAACTTCCAACCTAAAATGGATAAATTTACACCGGACTACTCACTCAAGAACATTCCTTACCCTACCATTGAATCCTTCACCATGTCTTTGACGGAAAAAATCATTGACGTCATCAAAAGAATGAGGTGGAAGATTCACTTCCATCTTAATCCCCATAACAAACCCACTAAGCTTAATGAAGCCTTTTACTTTAAATCTCAAAACACTCCACCAAACAATAAATTATTAGAACCTTTTGAACAAGATTCAATTGAGTTAATCAAGAAAATATCCTTCCAGAAGAAATGCAACCCATTCCAATCCAAACTTAAAAAAGACATTACAAATATAAAAAATTCAACAAAACTATGGATCAGAGCTGACAAATCTAAAAATATCTACAAAATTAATCCCTCGGAATACAACCATCTGATTCAGAATAAAGTTTCTGGTTCTTATAAGAAAGACAACAATTCTAAACACTTATCCTCCATACACAAAGAAACTGCGAAATTAGCATTTAAATATAATTTTGCTGTTAGAATGGGTACAACTCATTTAAAAGACGCCTACCTACTTTTTAAAGACCATAAACCTAACTTTCAGAATAATCTACAGTCCAGACTAATAAATCCCTCCAAATCAGAGTTAGGAATAATTTCTAAAAACATCCTAAAAAGAGTAAACACATCCTATATTAACAAAATACCCATTAAACCTTTGGAAAGATTCATCAGACACGATTAACTGGTTCCAAAAAATAAATCATAAAAATAAAACTACTTTCATACAACTTGACATTATTGATTTCTACCCCCTCAATCTCTAAAGAATTATTAGAAAATAGCTTAAGTTTTGCCAAAATCCACACTGACATTACTGACGAAGAAATAAAAATCATAATGGACTCTAGACAGTCCATACTAAAACTTAACAACACTACTTGGATTAAAAAAGACAGAGACAACTTTGATGTCCCAATGGGATCATTTGATTCAGCTCAAATAGCTGACCTAATAGGTATATACATTTTAGATATCCTAAGTAGATTCCTTGACCCTCAAAATATAGGACTATACAGAGATGATGGGTTAGTTGCTGTACCTGATATCAATGATCCGTTGACATCCCAACTACAAAAGAAAATAATTAGGGCCTTCAAATTTCTAGGGTTTAAAATCGAGATTTCTTCCAACTTAAAAATAGTAAACTTCCTAGACGTTACATTTAATCTGAACAATAACACTTATAAACCCTTCCAAAAGGAAAACCAATCACCCATATATATAAGTACCCACTCCAATCACCCGAAATCAATAATTAAACAAATCCCAAATACAGTAAATGCTAGAATAAATAAACTTTCCTCCAGTAAAACCATTTTTAACCAGAATAAATTGGAATACAATAAAGTCCTATTAAAAAGCAACTTTAAACAGACACTAAATTACATAGATAAGTCAGTAAATAAAAAACCCACTACACCCAAAAATAGGAAAAGGAAAATTATATGGTTCAACTCACCCTTTTGTAACCTCTCCAATATTAATATAGATAAATACTTCATAAAACTGATAGAAAAACACTTTAGCAAAAATGCATCACTAAAAAAGATATTCAACAAGATGAATCTAAAGATTATCTATTCTTGCATGGATAATATGGAAAGAATTATTAGCTCACACAATAGTAAAATCTTGAGAGACCTTCATAATAATCTAAGACAAAATCAGGATACAACCCGAATGGAAAAATCAACATGCAACTGCAGGACAGGATCAGAGTGCCCAGTTGAAGGAATATGTATGGCAGAGAACACAATATATGAAGCAACAATTTTCCCCAAAGAAAAGGTTGAGGAGAAAAAGATATACTTAGGAATATTGGCGGGAAATTGGAAAAACCGGCTATACAACCATCACCAGTCCTTCAAAAATAAGTGTAAGAAGAACCAAACGGCACTATCAAAACATTATTGGGATTTGTTGGAGAGTGGCCTAACCCCACAAATAAAGTGGAAAATAATATCAAGAGCCAGAACTCCCAAAAACTGCAGAGACAGATGCAACTTATGCATAAAGGAGAAAATCTTCATAATCAAACATAAAGATCCAGACATATTACTAAATAGACACAATGAACTAGTTTTTAAATGCAGGCACAAAAACAACCTAAACCTAAGCATATACATTGAGAAATAACTATATAGAAAGAACAATATTGAGTGATTTTTGTTCCCTTTGTTTTTAGAAATATTACTATGCATGCATGAGCGCCAACACATGACTATATGTATACAACTATGGTAATGTACTTGAACACTGATGCACCTGTTGATATGTACATGTATATGTTTTTATATGGAAAAAGAGGCACACCAGGTTTTTTTTTTTTTTTTTTATGTGAGTGTGGAGGTGTACAATTAGATGGGTACCTATATGTTTTACCATAGATATGAGAAAGAGGGTAATATATGTGTAAAAATATGGAGAATTATATGAAACTGTAACTAAGGTCCGCTCAGCATAGTTACAGTATAAACCACAGGTTGGCCCTGTAGGTGTTAAACAAACACAAATGTGCCTAATTGAGAGTCTGCAATAGGAATTGGCTAGCCACCCTAATATACAGGTATCCTTGAATACGAGTTGTCAGCTATTATTATATATATCACAAAGTTAATGTCAAAAATTAAATTCAATAAATTTATTAATATTTTACAACTATTCTTAAAAATATACCACAAAATGTAAATAAGACATTTGTTGTGTTTGCCATATTGTCTTTCTCTTTTTTACATAGTTTGCAATTATTTTAAACAGTGAAATTCACAAAAAATATAATTATTAAGAATTTTATTAATAAAAGTTAATTTAATTTTTTTCTTTATAATAATAATTCTTCTTCGCAATAATGAATATCTTGATTTATAAAAAATTTGTGTTTCCTTTATAACATGTGTAGTATGTTGATACCATCTTTATAAGAAAACAAAAAAATGAATGTAACTTTTCAATTGCACTGCTAATTTTTCCAATGTACTATAAAGAAATTTGCCCTTTGAAAAAAATTAATTAAATATTTTTTCTATTATTCTTTATAACAACAAACATATTGACTTAAAATATAAAAACAAATTATTTACAGGTATTTAAAAAAATGTTATGTTGAATTTTACTATCATTTTTGTTGTTAAAAATGTAAAACAGAATTAACCATTTTAATATTTTTACAGTAAATATTTTTAAAAAAATAGTGTAAAAAATATTAAACTGGTTGATTTTGTTCAGATAATTGTATTTTATGGGGGAGGAGGTGATTGATCCCCCTTAAAATACTATTACAGAAAAATTAATGAAGGAGGTTCAGATTGCTATGTAGCTCAACATAAAACAGACCCTGACCAGTAAACCAGTTTGGAAATCCTTTGAAGCCTTGTAATTCCTTAAAGATGATGGAAACAGGAAAGTAACCCTGTTTTTTCATTACACTGGTAGTAAAGTGGGTGTCTTAGTTACATTGTGAACTGAACCCCTTTTATAAAATTTAAGCAAATAAATAAAAAAGAAAAAAATGGATAATAGTAAGTAAATTAAAAAATGTTTTTCAAAAAAGTTTAAATTAAAATATTTAAATTGGAAGTGGCGGGGTGATGTGTAGCTTTGTTATAGAAAACAAAATATGTAACTTTTTTCCATTGCTACGTTAATAAAAAATGTCATTTAAGAATTAATTTTATCAGAAAAAAAATTCTGATAAAATTAATGTCAAGTAAATTCAATAAATCTAAATTTTGTTACTTCTTAAAATCAAATTTTAAAGATCAGGTCATTGATCATGTAACTATGATATACAAATTTTGTCTTCTCCAAGATCAGAATGAGTGAGAACAATGGTTAAAATAACTCAAGACAACACCGTGGACAAACCAAACACTGTGAAAAGTACAACCCAGAAATCCACCATCAGTATTTGATCATTTGCTATCAAGTATATTACCTAGTCCTCAACTGAAACCAAGAACAACAAATAAAACTTCTTCTTTGCAAAATGATGAGTTGGCAGTTTCTAGAAAAAGATAAAATCCTCACTTTTTAAAATTTGTATCAGAATATTGATCAACAGGATTTTGTGTCAGCAGTTACATGCTATAAATCAAACAATCAGCTGTTTATCCAATCTGTTGATTTTTTTTTTTTTTTTTTTCACTGGAAGTAGTGCAGTGTTTTTAATTAACATTTTGAAAACTTGAGATTTGAATGTTATTATGCTGATATATTATATTTTCTCTTTCAAGTTAAATATCAATGTTTTCAGTTCTGGTCACAAATCAATGAAGCAATTTGTTATCTTAGTAACTTAAAAATTGATAATAAGAAAAAGACTTTAAAAGAACATATTAATGTTATGTCACCAGAAAGGATTGGGATGAAATATTATGATTCTAATATTCTTATCAGAGCATTTGAATATTTTTTTACATCTCGGTCATTATATAATACAAAGGGGAGTTGCAGTTGGTATTATTTTTTTTTCTCCTCTAGGGAACTGGAAGGTAGGTAGGTCTTTGGGTATGACCTAAAACTACAGTTTTGTGGATGTGAGATGTGTTGTTAATGTGTGTATTGTGTGTGTGTGAATATATATATATATATATATGCACACACATGTATGTGTATATGCAGTGGACACAGAGAAAGGTTGTTTTTTTTTATTTTTTGGTTGGATGTTTAACATGAAGTGTGTGCATGTATATATCTCAGTCAGAGAAGCAAATCATTACTTACCACTTCAACCTGAGTGTGTCACCATGTTCCTTACCAGATTGAAACCATTACTGTGTTTGCTTCCTTTTTTATGGATGAGAGTGGATTGCTGGTGAACTGTAAGTTATCTGTGATTGGACTAAAAATTGCCAAGAGTAGTTGCAGTGTGTGATTGGGAAAATGGAGAAAATTGTAGCTGACAGGTGGTACACAAGTTAATACCTGATCAGTATCGGCTATCACCGCAAAGACGGGGGTATGATGTTGAATGACCCAAAACCATTAATGAACTATGGCTAAAAACATCACTAATGATGTGTACCAAAGTATCCAATAGATGTATTTTACAAAATAACAGACTTCAGCATGATTTTAAGTTAGCCAGTGTGAGAACATCAGCAGCTTTAACATCAAAATTAAATGATTTTTTAGTTTTCTTGGTAATATTTTTAGTAAAATCTATGAAAATCAGAAAAAGTGTATTCTTTTAATTCATGAAATATATGTCAAAGTTGCTCTACAATATTAAGAAGTAAATTCATTTGTTTTGACTGAAAATTCTGAAGGATTAGCAAAAACAATATTGGGCATCATGATAAAATGTTTAAATGGTAGACCAAAAATTTTACTTAAAAGGACAATAAATGTGAATGAATAATGATAATAATTTGAACCTGGGAATGCTGCTGCTGCTGTTGTTGTCATCCTATCACTGTAAATGGCTGAAAGGTGGCTAAGTTTGTTAACATTGCTTTCACATTTCTGGCACCATTTTTTGTTCTAGATATGGAAATAAACAAATGTTTCTTAAAGGGGGGGTGTATGTATATATATATATATATATATAATAGCTGGCCACTCATATTTGAGGATACCTGTCTACTTGGGCAGCTAGCCAGTCCCTATTGCAGATGCTTGCTCAGGCTCATTTGTGTTTGTTCAACACTCACAGTGCCCACCTGTGGCTTATATTGCAACTGTGCTGAGCAGGCCTTAGTTACAGTTTCTGGGAGAGAGCATGCTATCTAGCATGATCAACAATCAGAACAAGGCCAGCATGCTAAAACCCTCAATCATGATGATTTATGACCTTGTGTTAGCACCGTTATCAACAGTCCCCAAGGGTACCAATAAAATAACATCAGGATGTCTCCATCCTGACAAATCAACCATGGTGAGATTTGAACCAGGGTTTCATGATCAGAAAGTAAACATTCTAACTGCTTGGCCACATGCCCATATAAAGGTATAAGGTATAAACGTGCCCATTCTTAAAGGTAACACAATCATTAATGCTATACTGTATTCATGTGGATTATATATGTTAGGTTAGAAGGTAGGGTGAGATGTGAGCTTCCTGCTTAACTGCTGATGCACCGTGAGCAAGATGATGTAAGTTTGTGCCAATAGACTTATGGTTTGGCTGGTCATCAATATTTTATTATTAGGTTGGTGCAAAAATAATGTCGTTTTCTCACATAGTAACATATGTGAGAAAACGACATTATTTTTGCACCAACCTAATACAATTTACTGCAATAAATTGGCTTGTTTTTATTACTAGTAACAATTTTTTAGGACTAGCTGACTTAGATTCATCAGACACACCAGCCTACCAGTACAGCACTCAGTGACTTCCTATCTGTAATATGGCTGTGGTTCAGGGCAGATTTTTTTTTGTTTTTGGTACATTTAAAAAAAAGAAAAAAATAATGCATCCTGTGAAGGTAAAGACTTTGAATCTGTCTACCACATATTTGAGGGCATATAAGAACCCCCCACCCACCCAATTTCAGCAGGAAATATTTTAATATCCTATTGTAAGTGTGCCTGTCTCTCCATTTGTTAGTTCACATGACTTGTTTTGCCCTTCCAATATCTCATAATAATGGAGTATTCCATTTTGATCGCATGAAAGAGGGGGGAAAAGACATGATTTGATTTTGGTGAGAAAATGAAAGAAAGGAAGATAGAAGTGTTTAATGTCTGCTGCCAATACATCATAAATAATGGATTATTCCACTTTGGTTGCGTGAAAAGAGGGGAAAAGATACTATTTAGTTTCAATGAAAAAATGAAAGATAGATAGAAGTGTTTAACGGCTGTTTCAGGAAAATGGTGAAAAGTTGTCAATTTCAAATCTTTTCAATTTGTACCACCTTACTTCTTAAAACCAGCATTCATATTTAGGGCTATTTTTCAGTATGCTCAAGTCGCTACTGAATGTGATACAAGGTCAGTTTAAAGTGGGTTTAACAGCAATAACATTCATATTATGATGTTTTATAATAGTAATATTTTGTTTAAGTTAAACTCAAATATTTTATGGTGTGATAGAGGAATTTCTATAGATATTTTATTGTTGTAGAACTCGTCATGAGCTTATTTAATCATTAACTTAAGATTCATCAGAAATTTCAACTGTGAGTAAAACTGAAATTTTCACTGGTTTTTCTAGTTTTAAGAAATGTTGGATGGCATATCAAACATTATTGGAACTTTATCGATGTTCCCATTTTGGCTTTATCCATGTTCCCATATTGGCTTGGTTCAAAACAAGTTTCTTTTTATGCATTTATTACAAGTTTTATGTCATCAGATACAGTACTAATTTTTTAAATAATTAGTTTATAGACAAAACACTAATAAAAACCATCTTGAATTTTTTTTTTTTTTTTTTGAAAACTGTAGATAAAATGTAATATAGCATTTACAGAAAAATGAACATACAATTTTTCAGCTTAGTTGGAAAATAGATGTGCAAAACCTGTAGTTTGATGTATTTCAGTTAATAATTTTCTTTAATCTGAATATGTACCAACAAAAAGAAAAGAATTTAACTTTTGATATGTAAATATCTCTCTTATACTATATGGTGATCAAATAATATTCATGTTAGACAATCCAATCCATTGTGAACATCAAAAATGTTTTATTGTGGATTTTACTTTTCATTTAATTGTTGCATTTTTTAATTCCTTATTCAAAGACAAGGAAACTGGTTTGTTATATAATAGCAACAGTATCATTTATTTACATTTTGACTAGTGTCCTCATCTTTGTTGTTATTATGACAACATTTCATCTATTGTCCTTTCTAGCCGAAGTAACCTTCAGGGAATTTCAAACTGAACCTTTTATTTAATCTATGTTTTGTTGTCATGTCTAGGGATATCAAGTCTTGTTCTTCTTTGGTACTGGTCTGTTATTGTTCGCCCTGTTTCCACTGAGTCAGTTTGCACTAACCAGCCATTCGCAATTACTTTGTCACTAACTTCATGAACCAACATTTTAATCCACTATGCTATTGTCCCATGGGACAATCCTGAGTGTAGAACTTGGAGCCTCAAACCTCATCTGCATGCTGCTGCTCACTTGACTGCATTCACCAAGGCTTCCCTGTCCTTATTGCTGTTCATGTATAAATAATGTAAATAATGACAACTTCCCATTTCAAAACTAAGGACAGGAAAATCAAGTGAAGAATACAATGGTTAAAAAGTTGTGATAAAGAAATTGGTCTGAAAAAAAAATCCTTGTATAATAGTAACAATATTTTTTGTGTGTTGTAGGTGTTTGCAATAGATGTGTTCATCGGTTTGACCACCATTGCGTCTGGACAAACAACTGTATTGGGGCCCTGAACAACCATTATTTCCTTGCATTTCTTATCACCCTCATCATGATGTGTGTGAATGGTTTTTATATGGCCCTTCGTTCAATTGTCAGTATTGCTCAATATTCAGGAATGGTAGATGCCTTGATTATGCAAGCCAATGGCAAAATGACTCCTGTTACATTGTCTGCTTTGGTCCAGGTAAGAGTTTTATAGATTTTTTTTTTCCAGTTATTCTCATAAACTGAAAATAATAATACTGTTCAGAAGAATCTTATTATCTAAAGTTGATAGGTTTCAACCCCCTCCCCCACCACGTATGGTAAAATATGGGGATAAACCATGATTTAAAAAAAAAAAATTCTTATGCTTTTGCTACAAAGAAAAAAAAAAGCAAAAACATTTTCATTAATTGTAGAATTAGACTGTTATAAAAACCACTTTTTATTTGAAATGGTCATAAATCAATAGTTATTTGATAGAAAAATTTTTAAAAGTGGATTGCCGAGGATCTTTTCTAGGCCATGGCCATTTAGTGACAAGGAGAAACAACTTTCCGAACACCTATCAACTAAAATCCAAGAAATAAATATACCAAGTGTAAAGATGAAATGAAACTTTTCAGTAATATTATTATTTATTTTTTTATTTTTTTTTTTTTTTTTTTTTGACTAAATAAAATTACCATCTTTAATAGTCATACTGATAGAAATGTTTTATACTTATAAAATAAGAGTAATAAATTGAATGTAGAGAAAATAATCTAAAAAAAAAATTAATAATGGTGTTGTAAAGATGGCCGCCGTGCCTGGATGGGGCTTGAAGGAAATAATTTAATCATGTCAGCATTTGTATTTGGCAAACAAATAACCAATGACCATTTAATTAATTTGAGATTTTCCACTCACAATCTGACAAAGCATTGATGATATTAAAATTTTTTGTGATATTTTCAAAATACCATTATTATTGTTATTATCCTATTATAATTGTGCTTGTCACTCCCTTCACTAATTCACACAACTGCTACACCATGCCAATACCTCATAAAAAATGGATTATTCCATTTTGATACTACACTTTGATCTTAGCCAAAAGGCCGAGAAACAAAGCTGACTGCAATAAAAGTGCCATTTTTCAGATGCACAGTATTTTCAAAATACTATCGTCATTATTATTATAATTATTATCCCATTATAAATATGCTTGTTCCTCTCTTTGTTAGTTCATACAACAGTTACACCTGCCAATAACTTGTGCTAATAGGGGAAAAGACACTAATTATTTTCAGTGAGAAAATGAAAGAAGGGAAGATGAAAGTGAAGACCGAGAGAGAGAATCAGATTAAGCTGATATGAACAGATACTACAGTTTGATCTTAGCCAAAACGCTGAGAAGCAATTGCATTTTCTTTCCACCCCACACTTGCAGGATAAGACACAATAGCCCAATCTCCACAACTGTTGATTATGCTGGCATCGATATTACTCCTGACACCCCCTTAGTGTGAGACTGGACACCTCTCAATAATATTTTCAGTTGCACTCTGTCCATAGACACACAACTGAGTCGCTCTCTTTACAAAGACGGAGACTCAACTGAGAGATGAAATGTAGTTTATCCGTCCAAGGACAGATACTACACTTTGATCCCCAACAAGAGACTTAGAAGTGATGGTGGCTGTGATATATTCGCCATTTTTCAGATGCACAATATCAAATGACGGAAACTGAGTAAGGCAATCAACAAAAATCCAGTTACCATAAATAAAATAACAACATCTTTTACATTAGTCGGACTATTGTCCTCATCTTTGTCACGTTTCGGCCGTTGTACGCTCCGGCCTTCTTCAGGTGGTTGGAATTTCGAACTGAACCCTTTATTTCGATCACTGTTCTAGTTCTACGTGCCATGTTTGATGGATGTCAGTTATCAGTTATCTCCTGCTAATTTTCCCTCTGAAAGTTCTCCACTGCCTTAACCGGTATTGAACTCACACTCTTTGGGTCTGTCACTGGATCTAACCAACGCCTTTATTCACTGTGCCATGTGTCCTTGAGGACATCTGGGTATGAATTTCTGGGTATTATAAACCTAATGTTTTCAGCAACCATTTTTTACCAGTGCTCATATTGCAATTTTGCTGTTATCATTCCATGTTTTTACCAGAGCTCATATTGCAACTTTGTTATCATTGCTTTTCTCTGGCACTCCTTATTACTGGTTCCCATATTGTATTTATTTCTATGCTTGGTTGGCTCAGGAGATTTTTGTGGCCTAGCATATGTGCTGATTCCTTAAGTTTACAAATTCAGGGGATGGTGATCTCCCTTCTCTCTCCATATGTGGTCAGCCACGCCTGATTTTTCTACTTCCCCTCGCGTTACAGCTTTCTGGTGTACTTGAAACCTTACCTCGAGGGGGCAGCCTGTCTCTCCTTTATATTCCTTTCCGCAGCTGCACGAAAATAGGACAGTCTACCCCCAGTGATTGAAATAAAGGGTTCAGTTCGAAATTCCAACCACCTGAAGAAGGCCGGAGCGTACAACGGCTGAAACGTTGTAATAAATATGGCGACAAAGATGAGGACAATAGTCCGACTAATGTAAATACTGTACATAATACCTCATCTCAGAAATATAGACAGAATCTGTTGAATTATTTTAAAATTATTATTAAGAGAAATTTTTGTAAGATTCTGATTTCATTAGTTATTATTTTTTAAAAATATCTATTGTTTGTTGTTCTTATATTTTACTCCTTTCAAACATATTTTGTAAATTTAATAAAAATCTTGAACATGAATTGATTATTAGATCTGTAGCCTATAAACTGAGTTTTAATCTTAAATTTTCACTGTATAATATTTGATCTAGGAATCTATGTGATCAGTATTCACCATTGAATTAAGCATATTAAATTAAGGTCAAAAAAATATTTATGAAAAATAGTTGCTTTTGTTTATGATTAGGCTCCAGACTTAGTGATGTTTCTATATATATATATATATATATATATATATAGTTTCTGTCATTTGATATTGTGCATCTGAAAATGCAGCATTTATGTTGGTCTGTGTGTGTGTGTGTGTATATGAAATATACAAAGTCTTTTCTTTCTTTGCTTAAGAGCAACAAAATATGTCATTGATTTTAAGTTTATGATAATTAAAATATCATTTAAACCATAAATAGCCAACCTGTCCAATAGAAGGTGAGAAAACAACAAGCTCACAAAAGTCACCAAGGTTAAGGTGCACAAAGCTTGTGTACTCGGAATCATTCTCTACAACAGTGACAGCTAGACAAATGTGTCAAAAGTATTTCCTTAACAGCTTCTATATGCACTGCTTGGGTCCAGATCCTGAGAATTTCCTGGTGGGACCATGTACCAAACTAGAATATTTGGGACTGGGCCAGCAAAAACAAACACAAAAAACATTCTGCATGGGCAGCACACTACAGGGTTTCAGTCTTTAGGACACCAACTACTGCATCCGTAAATGTGACCTGAAATCCACTGAGAGTGGACGCTTGGGAAGAAGCAATTGTTTGAGTGCTGTGCTTGATAGAGGGTTTGAAGGGTGCAGGCATCTGCACAATATAGAAGAAACTAAACTAAATAGATTCAAACAGAAAGGCAATAAGAAAATCTGTGGCAACAAAAATGCTCAATTTCAGCCGTCTACCTTCAGGTAAAGCAGCTGTGGCATAGACTGCCATTCAGAACACTTGTCTTGTTCAATCAAAGGCAATTCCACATTAAAATGAAGCCAAACAAAATGATCAGAGATAAAGCATAAAATAAAAATGTAATTTTCAAATATATGAAAGTTCAATTTCTTGAAAGAGACATAATTTTAAAAAAAAAAGAAAAAAAAGAAAAGTATTTTACCAATTTCTTTTTTAAAAATGCTTACCTCACTTGTCACAGAATGTGCATCAATATAAGATATTATTCTCATGTTAATTTTGAGCCTACTCTTCCATGCTGGCTCAAGGCATGTTGGAAGAGAGTGTTTGAATATTTTCCTGCAGTCAGTTGCCAACCAAGGCTATAGAACCCAGTCTGTCCTGCTATTCAGCACATAGCTGGGGGTAGAAGAGATGGATTTATACCTTTTCCAAGAGTATTTACATGTAAGTGAATATAACAAACTGAACTAGAATTTGAACTCTGCTCCTTGATTTCTCCTGAGCAGAAATCCCTTACACCACAACACACATCCAACTTCTTATCACAAAATATTAAGGATTTCTGTTGAATTTGCTAAAAATTCAGAAATTACTTTGTTTTCATGACTTGGTAAAGATTAATGTTCAAATATCTACATTATAGTTAAACAAACACTAATCTGGCATACACCATAATGATAAGGTATTGGCCAAGAAGTTTGGTTTATGAAGTCAATTTTTTACTTAATAAAGTATTAAACTTTTGGGTCAACACTATACAACCACTATGAGATTAACGGTAGTTTATTTTTAACCTGACAGCCACAAGTTTATTTTTTGTTTATATGTATGATATCTCAACATTGTATTTTTTTTTTTTTTTTTAGTTGTATAAAGTAGATAAGATTGATGCTGTATTCTAATATTACGGTAATTTTTACTAAAGACAACAAATAGGAAAAAAATTAGCCTGAAAAATACCAGCATGCTAGGTCTGATCTAACCATGTTAAAAAAAAAATAGCTTACTTTTAGTTCTTTTAAGGTACACCAATTGAGATCTCCAAATTTTATTCCAGAACTCCTTCCAATGATGTCCAGAAATGATCCAATCATCTAATATGATCCCCAAAAATAGCCTACCTAGGTTTCTTAGGTACCTTATTTCTTCAAAATACTCCCCGTGAATCCCAGAATACCTTCCACTTTTCAAAACAAACTGCAAAGTCTATTTTAGAGATCACCAACTGCCTTAATTCTGTGTATCCCATTTCAATATTAATTTTTAGCTTTAGGAAAAGCCAGAAGTTACATAACACACACAATCTCACGCAATGACATTTCACTCCTGACTGTGTAATCCGCTGAGAAAGTGTGTCTGTTCATGGATGTACAATAAGATCTTTTCTGATTGATTGGCAAATTCCATCAAGGCCTTGCAGTCAGATTTCCAAATATTCATAATGACTGAATATGTTCAAGGACTAGGGTTTTTTAAACTGTGCAGATCATAAAAAACATACATCTAAATTGTCGATGCTAAATAAATGAGCCTAGTGAACAGAGTTTGTCTTTGATTTATTACATGCAAGTATAATGGGTCGTAATTCAAAATGTGTTTTTTGCTGTGGATTGCAGTAAAAAAAAGTTTGAAAAATGCTGTTCTAGACAGACTATATATAATAAACTTTTTCTTCCAGTTTTCAAAATAATTCTAAACTTTTCTTTTTTTTTTCTTTTTGTAGCATCTTTTCATGCAGTTCCCTCGCATTATATTCCTCATGGCTTCTCTCTCAGTACTCTCTCTTTTAATGGCTGGTTTCACAGTTTACCATCTCTACCTTATGTTTACAAACCAGACAAGCAATGAACGCTACAAAATAGGATCAATAAAGAATAGTGAAAGATGCTGCAGGAAAGAGAACACAGAAGTGACACAATCCAAGAAGCCGAATAAGAGAAAGACTTTAAACACCAGACCTTACAACCAGGGCTTCCTGAAAAATATAGCCCAGGTGTTGTTTCCAAAGAATTACATTGAGAAACACAAGAAGGTTTCTCATAGATGAAAGAAAACAAAACCAAATACATTAAAAAGTATATTCTATTCATTGTGAAAAGTTGTTTTCTCATCCTAAAATGATACCAACTTTGCATTGTGCATATACATGGCTGTAAACATGTATGAAAACATAACTATATGTGCCGATAAAAAAAAAT
This sequence comes from Acanthosepion lycidas, assembly GCA_963932145.1. NCBI lineage: Eukaryota > Metazoa > Mollusca > Cephalopoda > Sepiida > Sepiidae > Acanthosepion > Acanthosepion lycidas. The sequence continues at coordinate 33,706,137 of OZ010606.1, forward strand.
TATGCACATAAACACACATACATACATGTGTGTGGTGGCCTATTAGATGCTTTATTATTTAAGAATTGAATAAGTATTTTGGTTTTTTTTTATTTACAGCTTTACATAAAATGGAAATGATTTTAACTGGTTAAGGAGAGTGATGTCATATAAATGACCTCCATTTTTTTGCTTTTTCTTTGACTTCCCAACAGAAATATTGTATGCATTAGAATAATGGCATGATGGTTTTTCAAATAGAATCCTACAAATTTTACACATTGCTCTATTGTGATTTTTTTCTCTTATAGATTTCTTCCAAGGAATAAACTTTAAAAATTATATAAGCCAATAATAACACATCAATTCAGTTGAAATTATTGAGTCATTGTCAGCTCCACAATCTTGTTGATCTCTCCATAGTATGAGCTTTGCCAGAGCCACATACTGTTGTGAATTCAGAGTTCCTTCTTTAAGAATGGTTACCAACTGAAGGACTAAAGAACCCAGTCTGGCCTTCTATTTAACCCATAGCTAGGGAGAGATGGATTTATACCTTTCTGAAAGTTATTTGCACTAAAGTGAATGTAATGAAACTCAACTGGAATTTGAACTTGGTTTCCTTATGACTTGTTCTGATCTGCTATCCATTACGCCACCTTCACAGCTTTCAAAATGTGGAACAATATTTAAAAACATTAAGAAAATATTTTATTCAGTTCTTAAATGGTAAAGCCATTTATGGGCCACCCTGTGTGTGTGTATGTCTGTGTTATATATAAATGAATTTTATTTTTTCACCTGACATTTTTTTTTTACTTCAAATGTTATTTTTAGAAGCTCCATTTATTTTTTTTAAACAGTATTTATTTCGTCAACCAGTTTGCATATGCAATAAAACATAAGGCACATTTTCTTTAAGCTTTCTTGAGTATGCAGGCTATGAAATAATTTTTAAAAAAATAAACGAGGTGTCTACTCAAATAAGGGTATCCACTAAAAATAATGTTTGAAGTTTTATATATATATATTATATATATTTATTCACTATTATTTGCAACTCTATTTTACAATTCTGATGAGCTTTTGAAAGTGAAACATAATTGTGAAATAAAGAGTTGAATAAATATAAAAATTGTGTTCAGCATTGAATTTTATACTTCTGAAGAAACAAAAGTGAAACATTAGTATAAAAACTTCTGAAAAATAAAATTTAAAGTCAAGAAAATACAGCCCACTTGCAAATGTGTACTGAATATTTTCTGTTAAAAAAATAGCACACACACACACACACATATATAATGTGCACAGAAAAGATATATATTCATGCATGTAATCTGCACATTTGTTATGACCTATACAGATGTATATCACTACAAATGTGAAAATGGTTGTGTATATGTACATGTATATACCTCATCATCTAATAATTGACATTTTGTTTTTCATATGAAAATTTGTCTGTAATGCCTCTTTATTTATTTTTCATTATGAATTTAATTTGAGCAAAGATGCTATTAAAAAATAATAAGTATATCTTAAAAGAGAGACATGTATATAAAATGCACACTGTTTCATGAACAAATATTTTCTTAAATTGAATTTTATAATTAAAATTTAATCTTAGAGATGGATTAAATTTAGTACCCATGAAAAATTATTTATACATGTATCTGCATGTTGTCTGGGGTCAGTGTCTGTGCACTCTTGACAGTTACACAAGCAGTACATATATATATATATATATATATATATGTGTGTATATATCTGTATTGATTATGTAGTCCCAAAAATATGACAGGATAAGGAAAAATAGGAAACATTTATAGATCTAACATATTTTTCTGTGTATAATTCATGTGAACGCTGCTTAAAAAGACAGATGCATGTGAGGTCTGCAAAACAAATGGAAAGCAAACCACACAAAAATTAAAAATAACAAAATTTTCTTCCTATTTCTCCTCCATATTTCATTCTCTGAGGAAGCTTTAATAAAAGCAGAACATGTTAGATTATGTTTCTTATCCTATCATATATATATATATATATATATATATATATATATAATATTGGATATTAAAAAAAGTAAAAATTGCTACACAATTGCAGTTGTTTCAACACATACCAATGCATCTCCTCAGGCGATTATAAATTACAATCACCTGAGGAGACACAATTGTCGTGATTTTTACATGTTTCAATATCCTAAAATAAATAATATCGTTCTACTTTGTATTGAGCCCTCTTTTAAATTAAATGTATGAACATTGTCATTTTACTCTTTGTTCTCATATTACATGGAGATATATATATATATGCTTCCTCCGACAGGAATCGAACCTGTATCCTATATGGAACCATCATATAGCCTGACATGCTTTTACCAATTTCGCCACAGAGAAGCGTTTCGGTTAGCAAGGTCGATTTTACTGTTTTTAAACTACAATTTTCCATGATTTTCTCACGTACATTCCTATCTGCTCGATGCGTATCCAAATGTAAACAAATGACATCACACATTATGAAATGGACAAAGTCCGACAGTTATTTTAAGACATTTTTATGTTTATACATTCTTAGATACAAATATTTAAGTAAATGCTCTGTTTATAATAAACATTATTAACAACATTTACCAGCCTGAATGTCCAAGAAATTGTCATAGAAAATATGCGTTCTCTGACATATATATATATATATGAGTTGATAAATAATTTTGAAGCCATCTATATACATGTTGCGTACACATATATATACAAAAAAGAGTAGATGCTGAAGAATTCTTACATGGCAAAGAAGGAATTCATAAAGAAAAATTCTGATATTTGGTCAGATTTAGGAAAGTCAGTTGAGCTAACTTTTCAGAACTCTCATCTCATGCACACACAGGTACACAATGATTAAAGAAAATGATTAAAATAACTATCTATGGATGAGAATATTTAACTTCTTACAACATATAGGAATCCTGTTCATTCCATAATTACAATATTTTTTCACATTTTTTACAATGAAACTTTTTATTTTTCATGTAATTTTGTTTTAATGACCATAAGAGATTTAAATTTGTCTACAGTTTTTGTTGATGAAAAAATTGCTACCAATGATTACACACTTCTTCCATTCCCTCATTTGTGAAAATATTGACAAAATAACTTTCAAAAATTTATTTTCACTTTTAACTTGAGGATTTAAAAAAAATCTTTACTGCTAAATTTGTTGTAAGATTTAAAAATGTAAAATTTTGAAAATGAGACCAGCTAAAAATAACATTTATATTAAAAAAATTTAAAGGCATGGAGTTATTATAAAGTATTGTTTACTTTTTTTTAAATAATAATAAAAAATTTTCAGTTTGGCATCCAAAAATTTAATTTCCAAAATTCCATTTTCATTTGATTTAATGGAAATATATTTTTTTGACTTGAAATACATTCACAATATCCTTACTTTAAAACTTAAGAATTTTACTTAGTAACTCTGCAAAGATTTAAAACTCGAAACTGTTTCTTTTGTTTTTTTTTTTTTCTGTTCAGATGACTATTTTGTTTGTCACATTTCTTTCATTTGACTAACATTTTAAAAACACTACATTCTTCTGGATTTGAACCTGTTCACTGCTATCTTGGATATTTGTACTCTTATATAGGGTTCCCAGTAAAAAAAGTGGTAAATTCAGAAATTTATTTAGCTGTCATGATTTATGCATAAACAGAACAATCAGTGTAGCTTTGTGGATAGTACCAAGAAGAATTTAATTCCAAGCTTCAGATAAATTCCATTTCATTGAATCAATATTGAGAATGTCACGACGATGGTTTTGCAAGTGAGTTAGGAGTATGCTCCAGATACAGTAATCCATAACATTTAGATCTGGGCTTTTAGAGGACCACTGAGATGGACCAATTAGAACTGGTGTATTTTCTCAAAGAATAATTTGTCTACTCTTTTACTGGGCACCCTGTATAATACCACCAGTATTTTTCTACTACTACCTTACAGGGCAAAAGAAGAAGCAAACGGGGGTGGGGGGTGGGGAAATAGGCTGACAATGTTACTGAGTAAACTGGAAAGTCCTTCACAGAGACTCAGATACTGGCACATGGAGGGGAGCTACTCAGGTTCTCATTTGCACAGCCACCCTAATACCACACCCAATCATGGGAATGATGATATTTTTGTTATTTACCATTAGAAATGTTTTTTTTCTTTTTAATCATTTCACCCAAAGCAATAAAGCCACTAAGATGGTTTCTGAGTGTGAGAGAATATGAGAAAACTCTATGGAGAGAAAACAATAAAACAGGAATGAAGAAGGCAGAAGATATGTATCAGCATTTAAATTTTTGAAGGTCAAAGTTGACTGGAAAGCATGGAGCTGGAAGAGTTCTACAAGCTAGAAGTATGAGAGAGAGGAAACTGTTAGTATAGAACTTAGTTACATTTAACCATTTCAGCTATAGACCTTGCTGCCAATCTAGTACTGCACTTAAATTCATAAAGTCTAGGTGCCATAGAAGAAAGTTCATCTGAACAATTACCATAAAAGTATTTATAGAAAGACATGGGGAAGCTACATTATGGCAGTGGGAAAGTGACTGTTGCTGAGATGCCAGGTCTGGACCACTAACATTGCAGATTCTTCTTTGAATTTTTTTTAAGAATCTCTAAATACATAGCAGAAGCACCAGACCAGATGTGAAGACTTATAGATATGCAAGATAGATTCTAGTGAGAAAAATTGTCTGGCATAACACAATGAACCAACATTCCAAGTAGCAGAAAATTGCTCTATAAGTCTACTTTTTAATAGAGAAAATTAAATTTCTCAAACTATAAAAAATTGGGCTAATGTGTATCCTCAGTACTGGCTTTTTTTTCATTGTTCTTTTTTTGTTTGTTTTTTTTTTTTTTTTTTTCAATCAATAATATGAGCTTGTGCCAAAATATAGCTCTACAAATCAAAGTAAAAAAAAAAAAATTCTGAGAATAACTGCATTGCTATGCTTACTTATTTGCCTTCAATATGCAACATATTACAAGATGCACATGTGTTGCAATAAACATGTTAAAGGCTTCTTTATATTTAATTCATGCAGTTGAATAAAAAAAAACTGGAAGAATGTAATGTTGGTAAAATTTGATTATAATGAAACAAAGATTCTGTTCTTAAATCGGTTTATTGAAAAATCACCTCATTAAAATGTTAGAATCTTTTTTTTCTTGTTCTGGTTCAATTTTTATTTTTTATAATTTTTTTTTTAATTTAATAAAAATTCAGGTGCTTCAACATTCCAAACTTTTCTCTCTCTCTTCTTTTTTCTTGAATTGTATTAATGAGTTGAAACCTAAATGAAAAATTATTCTGCATGCATCCATTTTGAGTAAAAATAATCTGAGCCAATTAGAACAAATTTAAAAAAAATTTTTTTTGAAGTTCCAAACTCTGAAACAAAAAAAAAATAAACACCATTTTTCCCTTCACCACACCTGAGAATGATTTATCAGGAAACATGACTCAAACTATGCTGGTGTGTCACTTATAGCAACATGCACTGGAAGTTCAAAATTTAAGCACATGCACAAATCCCATGACCCATCAGGGTCACAGGAGCGCCACAAGCACTGCAGCTGCAATAGAAGTGGTTTTTCTTGGGCAAGATAGCATGATGGAGCCCAACCCCCTCCAGGCTGGTTTTGAATTCAGAGTTTTTCCTTCTAGCCAGTTGCCACCCAAGTCTATAAAACTTAGTCTGTCCTGATATTTACCCATAGCTGGGGGGAGAAGAAGAGGATTCATACCTTTCCCAAGGGTATTAGCACGTAAGTGAATGTAATAGATTCAACTGGAATTCAGACTTGGCTCTTCAATTCCTGTAGCTGAGCCGCTATTCATTACTCTCCATTAAAATTCAAGGTCACCCCACAAAAGTCTGACTTTTTATTCCATCCACCCATTGGTGTCAACAGTATTTGGGATATCCAGTTGTCAAATTCTGTTGTGTGTTTGTTTTACAGACAGTATCTGCAGACTATGCTTAACCATCTTTGTACAGTTTCAGGTGACTGAATTCTGAATTCAGAGTTGTCTTTCTCCTAGACTGGTTGCCAACTACAGCTAGAGAGTCTACCTTGCTATTTAACTTGTCCAATAATTTGTCTTCTTATTTTTCTTTGCTGAAGTTGAGAATATCTTGTATATTGTATGCATTGTCATATGAAATTGAAATAAACTTCTGCAAGATTTAGATTTAAAATTGCATACCATATCCTGGCTCTCAGCTTAATCAGTTCAACCTACCACAGCTGTATAGCTGGTCTTGGGTATTAATTTTGGTGTCTGCTAAAGTTTCCAGCAAAAAAAAAAAAAAAAAAATAATTAGTCCTAAATATTTTTTTTTTTTAATGATTTCACCCCAAGCTAGATAAATAAGATGCAGGTGGTTACTAAGTGTGAAAGAATATTTAAAAAAAAAACAAAACATTATTAAGGTGTGAGAACAAATAAAAGAACAGAAATTAAGAAGACAAAAGAAAAAAAATTGTAATTAAATTCAATGTGACGCACAATGACACCACCCTTGGGTCCAATGGGATCAGCCAGCTGTCAAAATCAATTATTTTTGTTTTACAGACATGTAATATGATATGCACCCTCTTTGTATAGCTTCAGGTGGCTGTGTTTTGAATTCAGAGTTGTCCTTTGCCTAGACTGGTTACCAACCACAGCTAGGGAGCCCAATCTGCCTTGCTATTTAACTCATAGCTGATGGACGGGGTAGAATAGATAAATTCATAACTTTCCCCAAAGGTATTTGTGCAAAAGTGAATCTAATGAACTCATCCAGAATTCAAATTTGCTTTGCAGATGTCTTTGAGTTGTTATCATTACATTATATATTTCTTTAATATATCTACTAATATTTCTGCTTTCTTAAAATAAGGACAACATCTGAAAACCTTGTTCCTTATCTTCCAAAATAAACTTAAGATGTAAAACTGCAGCCCTCCCAAGATGCCAAAGATAACATCAAAAATACATGGGTCATCATTTTCTGAAATAATTCTCAAATATATCAGCTAAAATTCCTGATTTTTGATTAAGTATATAAATAAATAATTTGGTGTAATGCAGTGCTACTCAGTGTGGTGGTCCATGAACCGGTGCTGGTACACAAGCCATCAGCTACCAGTACGCAGCCAGTGCCCAGGACATGCTAAGGAATCATTTGAAGCTTATTTTTTTATTACTTTTTATATGCTTTGATATTGAATTATTTTTTGCAAAATAAATGGAAGATAAAAAATAGTCAACTTTTATTATATTCATTATATATATATATCGTTTCCGGTATAAACTAATATTACCACAAAATATTACAGGCACATGACACATTGAAAAAAAAAAAATCATATCAGATAGTTTGAGCAGCACTGGTGTAATGGATAATGGCTTGGAATAAGAAATTGGAGCCAAGTTCGTTAAATTCACTTACACACAAATATCCTTGGGAAAGGTATGAATCCTCTCCCCTGCCAGCTATGGGTTGAATAGCAAGACAGACTGGGTCCTATAGCCTTTGTTGGCAACCCTTCTACCACAGAAAGAAACAGCACTCTACTGCAAGGAAAATCTTCGAATGAGTCAGTCATAAATTGAAAGAGACATGATCGCCCAAATGTGTATCATATCCAAGCACAGCTTAGATGTGGCACAAGGCCAAACATGTATCATATATGGCACTTCACTGATATAAATAAAATAAACTGCCAATCAACTGAATGCTGATGGAAGGTAAAAGATGATTAAAAGAGAATGGTTTTGTTTTGGAGATGTTGAAATTAACAAGCCAATCCATTCCCCATTTAACATCAGATTGTACGTCATTACCTCGAAGAAGACAGTGAAAACTAGGTAATGTACTACATTAATTGTTCTCAATCACTTCAATATATTGACAACAAAGTGTGAAGCTATAGAATAAGTGGGAAATGATATGCATTAATTTATGACCGCATTTCAGTTCAGAATGAAAAGGCTGACAATTGTTTTCAGTTGCATTTTGCAATCTCTAGTCATGGATTTATTGTGATTACTGTTACAAGCTGACAATTTCAACACATAAATCACTTTATCTAACAAGGCATTGTTCACAGAATTTGCATCCAGCTGTTTCAACTGGAAAATTTTATATATGCCAGTGGGTGCTGGAAAGTCTCAAGCCTGACCCATCTCTCCAAATTCTGACTAAATATCAAAATTTGGAGGGAATCCTTGTCATTGTTGATTCAAAAACCTTTTATCACTTTCCTCCTTATATGTACACACACACAGAGAAGTTGCTATTCAAATATTTATAGAATCTAATCATAAAAAATACTCACCTAGTTTTAACTGTCTCCTTCAAGGTAATTCCTTAACTGCTACTGCACACTGGTTCCAAAAGGGTAATGGCAAAATAGTATCGTCATTTGGTTCATACATGATATTCAAATTCCAAAGTTTTGAGTAACATATATATCTTGTAACAAAATTTTCTTCCATTTAAAAAAAAACAAAAAAAAACACTCACACAGATATACATTATCATCCGAAGTCCACATAAACTAGAATTATAATACACATACACACATGAATTATACATAAAAGCACTGCTTGACAATACAGATGCACATGAGATCTGCTTAACCAATGAAAAACAACACAAAAGTTAAAAATAGAATTTTCTTACTTTTTCTCCTTCATATTTCATTTCCCCGAGGAAGCTTTAATAAAAGCAAAACATGTTAGATTTATGTCTCCAGCTTGTTCCTTATCCTAGCATTCTGTCGGATTCTAATGCATCCCAATTCATACAGGGTATGATGGGTAAATTGTTGCCATTTTATATTTTCAATTTTGTACATATGCATTGTTTGTTTTTAATTTGGTCAACTGCACAGTATAGTAGGGTCAGTTGGACACCATCTGTGAGAAAAAGAGCACCATGACACAATTCCCTCTGCCAGAAATTTGGAAATGACATACTGTACTACTTGGCATTCGTACTGGAAGCTCCAATAGAGAGTGTTTGGATGTCAATCTGAGGACAGTACAGAGGATTCAGAAAGTGTTAGATGAGTCTAATGGTGATTACTAAGGTGTTTGGAGTGATCACTAGTGAGGGTGATGTTATGTCTCCATTCATCTTCCCACAGGACCTCAGACTAAATTCAGAAGTCTACTTCAAGTGCCTTGAGGAGGTAGTTCTGCCCTGGGCCGAGAGGGTGGCTGCTGGAAGACCCTATATCTGACAACAGGACTGCACCATGCCACACAAGCAGAACCCAATCATGGCTGTCAGACAATTTCTGTGACCACATCACCCCTTACAACTGGCCACCTAAATCCCCAGACTTGCAACCCCCTTGATTATTATGTGTGTAGTGCAGTTGAGAAAGAGACCAACAAAACTCTTTGTAACATCAAAGATGAACTGAAGGCAAGGATTATGACAATACACATATAGAAAAAGAAAAACATGAGCAACGTACTGTGCCCCACATAAGTTTTAATTACAGTTTAATTAGACGATATCAATTGCAGTTGTGAAGAAAAGTGAAATTAAAGTGAAATCTTTAATAAAGAATTGTTTTTTTAAACCTTTCACTGTTTGATATTTAAATTTAGCTTTAAATGAGTTAATTTATTTGTTTTTTTAATTGTGTGTCACTACAGTAGTTACTACCTGTTACTTCAGATTATGATTCACTAAGATTGAAAAATGGACAGACAGATGGACACATGTACACTGCACTTTATTTATATAGAAGCTACTAAGCATAGTGACATCATTTAAAATGATGGGATTAATTATGTATAGATTTGTACTTCTGCTTACAATCAGAGTATCTGTGCAGTATGCCTGGGATCAAAGTGTAGCAGTATTTATTGTTGAAAAATCAATAAGTAAAGTAAAAAGATAGGGAAGAAGAAGGCTGATCAACACTTTTTTTATCATTTAATCTAACTAATCACAATCACTGACCCATTCTTTCAACAATCTTCCTTTCACCAAACTTTTTATTTCTCTCTTGTACTAGTCATCAAAATGCCATAATGATAATACTAGCCATTCCCTTATAAAGAAACAGTGCTGTTGTCGTTTGAAATTTTAAAAATCTTTCTCTTAAATCAAATTTTGTAAGAAAATAGTTTTTCAATAGTAGCTGTTAATGCACTTTCCCATATTGATGGATGTTTCCTTTCTAAAGCTTATTTCAAGTAGTGTGGAATATCAGCATGTTGATTATGGCATTATTTCTCTTTGAATTACATGTGCTATTCCTTTTAGTTACTGCTGTTGAAATCCTCAAGCGATGTGGTTTCTGTTATCTGGTACAGTTCTTTATTCGTGATTTGGTAACATCAGTCCACAAGGTTTAAAGAATGGTCCCGCCGAGACCTATGCATTTCACTAGCTCAAAGCTATTTTTAATCATCAATCTCAGAAAGTGTTACTATACAGCTGACTGTTTAGATATTTCTGAACAAATTTGGTGCCATATAAGTCTTGATCTGACGAGATTATTGAAGAACTGATTAAAGTTTTTAGATTAATGTTTTGGTTTTGTATCAGCTTGTGATGTTGGGCAGAACTACTCTTAAAAAGCATAGAATATCTCTAGGAAGTCCTAATTAATTACATATGGAGAATTTTTTTTTTTTTTTTGTTGAAGGGAGGGTAATTATAACATTTAAAAGTTTAATCCTGAATGAATAGTATCTCTTCAGTGATGGTCATACACACATGTACATAATTCTGCTTGTTCTTCTGTTAGTAAGCACATGCATTATGCCCTGTCATTACCTCAGATAAATAATGGACCATTCTGTTTTGATAGCAAGGAAGAAAAAGATATAGAGATCTTATATGGTTTTAGTGAGAAAAAGAAAGCATACAAAAAGAAAAATGGAAAGGAAGCAATAATGCTCTCATGCATTAAATGTCAGCTGAAGTGAAATGGAAAATCTTGCCAAATTTGAAGTTTTTTCATTTGTACCCTCTTATTTAAATTATGACCTGCATTCATACTTCTGATTGTTATTGCAATATTTTGTTAATGCTATTAAGCCCAAATATTCAATAAGTGAAATTTCACTCCATGTTCAATCTATTTGATTAATGGATATTGAGTTAAAAAAAATGTGTTAAATAATCGTTTTTCATTATTAGGCCTTATCTATCAATACATTTCACACAAGCAAAAGATATATGTATGTATGTATGTAAGCATTTATTTTAAGTTGTTTTCCAGAAGAAAAATTTAGTTCCATTGCAAGATATGCCAGAACTATTTTGTCTTTATTTTATGGAAAGGAAATTTACCTGCTTCCAAAATTGACCCATAGTTCCTGCCTAATCAAACCATGAAATATTTTAAACTTGCTTGACATTCATGATGAGTGCCTTTGAGGAGTCTTTGGAGAAAAACAAAAAAAAACAACAACAAAGAAAGAATACAAAAATGGTTATTTATTTACATGGAAATACTTTTCTGAACTTTCAAAGACTTACCCATAATGCACAAGTGCAAATGGGCTATGCTTTTATAACAAATGTGCCAGACAACAAATGATAAATAAAAAACAACTTTAAATAAAAAATAAACATGTTCTGAAATTCTTTTTTACTATATGCATTTTTTTTTTTTTTTTGCAAATAGGTTGTCATCTATGATCAACATAGAACAATATTGAAATGAATAATATTTTATCATTTCAAAGATTTTTCTTTTAAATTTGTGAAATATTCTGACTAGAATTCCTTGTGTAAAGAGGGAAAAAAACTTTGCTGATACAACCTCTTTAATAACATACAATTCAATGGGGTGGGTAGTAAGTTGTGAAAGGAGTTAAAGGAGAATGAGTTTGAGTAAATAGTTTAGACATTTATTTATATAGTGCTTGTGTCATCTGTGTGCGCATATATATATATATATATATATATATATGCTGTATATACGTATGTATGAGTCAAAATTGTAAGACAAAATTTGAGGGTTAATCTATGTGTAAGTGTTTCATTATCATGAAATCTGTACACGTCAAGAATAATATAAGCATTATAGAACAACATTCTGTCCTAATCGATTTGACTGGATGTTTTAAAGTGTCATATTATCAAGGTGTATCAAAAATATTTTCATTTCTTACAGATCTTTGTTCCAAAACTTATTTAAATGTACACATCTGAAGACTATTAATAGTATTCACAGCTTATTTGTTGAACCCCCTGGCAGTATGGCCGAAGGGTGTGTGTGTGGGGGGGGTATGTGGTTTGGGTCACTCCAGGCCTACCACCAAACAGAGTGCTACCGTTATCTTGCAACATAAATAGATGCCTAGTATTCACAGCATAGGATGTTGATAGCTAAGTAAGTTTATTTTTAGGTCACCTCAGTCATTTTTTCTTTTCACTGACAGGCTGTATCCAATACTTTTTGAAGTATCTGTGCTGTTCTGAATATTATTATTGTTATATATTATTTCTATATTATATATTACTTCCTTAGCTGTCACACATGATGCCTGCTTGGGCAATCATGTCTTTTTTTTTTTTCGATTCATGACCGACTTGGCAGAAGAATTTCTGCATTAGGTGACTGCTACTTTCAGCAGTAGACTGGAAAGCCTGCTCTTCAACCCACAGCTGGTAGGTCAGAAGAGGTGGATTCATACATTTCCTAAGAATATTTGTGCATAAGTGAATATAACAGACTCAACCAGAATTTGAACTCAGCTCTCCAATTTTTCATTCCAAGCTATTATCTATAGCACCACCTGCACATCCAAGCCTACAGTGACTGGTATTTCCAAACAGTCAACCATCTAGATACTGATCAAGCTCAATGTTGCTTAACTTCAGTGATTGGACAAAAATGGGTGTTTCAACATATGGTTGTAATTTTTATTAATATATATATATATATATATACTGTGCTATTATACATGTTATTATTGTTCTCTCTCGTATATATAGATATTATCAGCGTTACTAATACTCAATTCAGATGTTATAAGGGTAGATAAAAGCATTGTAAGTCTGCTAATTTTGAGGCCTTATTTTAAACCGAGTTTCAAAGCCACATGTATATTTGAAATTGGTTCTTTGATTTTGCATTCAGTCACTATCCATTACACTACTGTGCATCCATACACACAAACATTTATTATATATATATATATATATATATATATATTAACAGCTTTTTTTAAGCCATCAACTTAAGAAAAAGTGCTAGGATTCATTATTTTAGCATACAAATAAATACACACATTTCTTTTATTTTGGGATTTGATAAAGTCTAGAATGGCAAAACAGATAATCAACTATTTTCAATGAACGTTTTCCATTTGTCAAATTTCTTAAAACTTTGTCCGCATTCTATATCCTATTTTAAAATCATATATATATATATATGTGTGTGTGTGTGTGTGTGTTTCATTGAATAATATAGACATGACTATTTATTTTAATACTGATCCTTTCCAGTTCTCTAATCAGTTTCTTGATGTTAAGATGAAATTTATCAAGGAAGGAACCATAGATTTTCCTACCAAAGTACTTTCATTCTTCTCCAAGATCATCCTCAGGGGTAATTGTAAAGACAAACTTATTGTAACTGATAAAATCTGAATTTCGGTGTCATGGTGCTTTTTAAAAAACATGCATGAATACAGTCTTATAATTATTTTAAAGTTATCTGTTGTAGCTATGGAATTTCTTGCAAAACAAGCGTCCTGATATAAGGGAGCTGACCAGAAATTGGTAGCATAAAAAATTACATTAAATGCTTGTTATATGCACTTCAATACATTGCTGCTACACTTGTGATAAATTTTGTTGAGTGTTGGTGGGTTACTTTTGATATAGAGGGCCTCAAGAATTCTAAATTTTTATTTATTATTTTTGTGGTGTTGTCAACAAGTATTTTCCTATACTGTGAAGCTGAACAGGAATGTGTTTTTTAATGTTGCACATATATATATATATATATATATATATATCCTTATCAGTATTATTTTGATTCAGATGTTATACTGGGAGATACAAGCATTGCAAGTCTGCAAAGTTTGAGGCAATATTTTAACCTAAGCTTCAAAGCTATTGAAGCTAGTTGTGGAATTGGACAAGTGAAAAGAAATGAATATCTGACCCTACTGACCAAAACTGGTTTAAATATTTTCAGGGAGGTGACTTATCCCATGTGGATTACAATCAGATTTCAACTGTGAGGCTTTAAAATACAACAGTGTCAGAACCACTGAAAGTTGCCATATGTAAAGCCTTACATTATTCTATGTACCATGACTCTCCACAACTTCCTGCCTTTTTACTATCCCTTCTAGGCCCTGTTCTGCTAGCCATTTTCACAAACTTGTTTATGTAGGTTATTCACTATTTTCCTCTCTTCTGATCTTCAATATATGCTGTGAATGTCAAATTCTCCAAAACCTTTCTTCATTATGTGCCATAGAAATTTCAACTAACTCTTTCTGATTTTAAGTATAGATCTCTATTTTGTTTCCATTTCCCTTAAAAGCTCCTTGTATATTCAGTGTATGGCATTTGTAGCATCCTTCTGTAGAACTACATCTCTAGCCTCAAGTCAGAAATTGTCCGGCATTCACTGCCATATGAGAGGACCAATATTACCTAACAGTTTAACACACTTTGTTTCTAATGAAGTTTTCCTGTTTCTTAATACTTTGCTTAGCTTTTAGAAGGCATCTTTTGCTATTCTAATACACCTTCAAATTTCAGAGTCACATTTTCAGTCAATTGATTAAAAAATGAAAATACATTTGATATACCTTAATAATGGGTATGGGCAAGAGTTTCTAATGTTGGTCTCTTATATTTTATTATTACTTTTTTAATTATATTTAAAAAAAAAAAAAAAAAAAAATCTGGAAATTTTTGTACATATAATAAATGATGAACTTTCACACTGTCTTGATCAGGCTGATTAACTTATAGGGGGATTTTCAGTGAAAGTTTCCTGAAATGTACTTTACATGACAAAAAAAAAAAAAAAAAGTGTTTGTTATTGTAATTTGTTTTGCTTAAAAAATATTAAGATTAACACATCTGCAGAACATATGAGAAACAAAATAATTTTGGGTGTAGGTATTCAAATCCAAGATTAAGCTATATATTAAATTGACTTATACATGTATACACAGTAGACACACATATGCATTACATATATCAAATAACATTCAAGTCAGTTGACAATGACTGTTGACTAAAACATATGTGCCAAATAAGAAATTTTATATATTTTTAATGAAATCCTGTCATAATGAGTAATTATAACAAAAACAAGTTTTGTTTCTCTCTCTCACACACACACAGGATATAGGTTTTGATTGATAGTAAATAAATTATAATCTACAAATATTTATCTTTGTAGCAACTTAATCTTTCTTTCCCTTTAATCTCAGGTCAAAAGACTGGGTTTTAAGAAAGAAAAATATAACTGGATTGCTCATGCTTATTCAGAAAACATGTTTAAATTATTTTAATTCTATTATTCAACTTATTTCAACCATGAAATAATTTGGTAGCCTCTCATTTTCAACATTTGGCAAAAGGTGATTATTAAATTATCACACAATTTCTTTTCAATGGCAGAAACCCACACTAATAATAGTATTTGTTGCTTTTATTACTTTTTGTCTGCTTAGTTTTTTGATTTTTTTTTGTGGGGGGGGATATATTTTATGAATAGTCTTAAGTAGTGTTACTCGCCCAAGGTATCTGAACAGATGGGTTAGCAAATTAGATTTACACACCTTAGTACTATAGTAAGTTTAGTCTTCAACTGGTGCTCTACATTTACGGCCTTGTACCAGACCAGACTACAATAACTGTGTTTATTACTCATATTTTTATCTCCCTCTATTTGAGAAAATAAGATTTCATTATAAGAAGCAAGAGGGATTACTATAAGCAAACATACCTCATGCTAAGAGAATATCTCATTAGTAAATAGGAAAGATCAGGCTGCTAATAGTGCCCTACATTACAGTAAATATATAAATGAAATTTATGTAAAAGATGTTCACAACTCTTCCTAAATTATAGACAATCTTAATAACTTTGTGTTATGCTTAATGTTAGCTTTCTTTGAAGATTTGTATTATTAATGATTTAAAAAGCAAAAATTCTTTTAGCTTGTAAAAGAACATTCACCAACATAGGTAAAAACTGTAGATTACACATGCAAAAAAAATCTAATCAATTAAACAAAATTACTTAAATATTGTGGCATTTTGACTGTATGAGTAAACTGGTTTGTTTATAATACTTGTACTTTTCTCGGTAATAATAAATGTTATTTGTTTAACTTATTTACTAGACATAGGTAAAACTGACTATTCAGCCATTGCAACATCTACCTAAGATTGTGTAGTGAGCAGTTGAAACAGAGATAAAGAAAAGAACAATGGTGACAATGAGAGTCAAAAAAAAAAAAAAAAAAAAAAAACACTGAAAAGATGAAAGAATTCGACAAGGTTTAACATTCATGCATAAAAAAAAAAAAAAAAAAAAAAAAAAATGATTATTCCCTTGATATCACTATTACTGAATACATTTGATTCCATTGGAAATGTTTGTTTTTAAAAAGCAACGATTAGAATCTGAATAAAATCCAAACATATGAAAATGGATTTATACATAACACTATTAGAATGAATAAAAAAACTTGTTTTCTTAATTTATGAAATGGTAAATAATAAATGTTGCATTTTAGTTGGTTTACAAATTTTGATAATTTCTTATTTGTAAATTTTTTTTTTTCCAAACTTATTTCTTTATAAAATGGTAAATAGTAAATATCACATTGTATTTGGTTCACATATTTTTATAATCTTCTAAATAAATGTTGCCAAGGGAATCAAAAGCATATACAATAATAATGGTGTCAAGGGAATAATCATCCTTTTGAAACACTTTTTTTTCAGGCACAAAGGTTAAAAATTGCCAAGAATCTTAAAGTTTCCGGAAATAGAACAATATATTTTTTAATGCAATTCATACAAGATGAATTATAATAAATTGTTTGCTTATGCTTTTTATTTTTTGGTTGTATTAAAAATAATTTATAACATTCAGAAAAAAAATGCATGTGTAATTTTATGCTAAAATAAAAAAAAAAAAAAAAAAAAAAAAATTGCAAAATTTAGAGTTTTTCAATTTGTTTCAAAATACAGTTAGGTTTTTCATATATTTGATTTACTCTTGGTTTTGCCATTCAAAACTTGCTATGGGAGTTGCTGGACCAATGAACACTTGATTCAAAAGGTATGACTATTATATTAGGTCGAGTCCTAAGTATTATCCTTTTTGTAATATTTTGAAGAATAAAGTTAATAGACAAAAATAGAAATTATTTATGACCTAATATTATCTTCTACATTACATGTAACAGCCATTATTCTGAATGGTATTTGACAGGATAGAACAGTTTCTAGCCAAAAGGGATTGTGGATTCCCACTGGACTGTTGGTTTCAATGGACAGTGAGTATCCAAGAGCTATAGTCTTACTCCATGTTTGTTTATTTCATTGAAGACTAAGTTAAAAATGTTTAAAATCTACAAAAGGATCAAACTATTTTCTTGTTAGGATTTTTAGTAAATAAACAATACAGTGAAATATATGTATCAAGTTGCATTGAAATTCGATACAATGACATTTTTATTAATGAATACAAAAATCAAGATTTTTACCAGTTGAGCCATTTATCATCATGCAAGAACTTTTGCCAAATCTAACTTATTTAAACAGAAATTTTAACAGATCTATAATCCTAATTCCTAGAGATCTGTCATTCAAGTAGCATCTCCATTATATTTATTGGCTAGGATCAAGGGGATTGTCTTGAGCTCAATAAATTTTACATTTACCCATAGAAATGGGTCTGGGATCTCATAATAAAATGGAGGTTTTACAGCTAGACAATCTATGTTAGAGATGTATTTAAATCTCACAAGTTGTAATTTGACGACTTATAAATAATCTATATTTGCATAGCCATATTTTGACAACTTTTGATTGAGAATGAAGATATTGTAGACTGGATCAGCTTTGTTTAATTTTTAAGATTTTCCTTTTTAATTCCTGATAGTTTCAGCAAGTGTTAGATATTAAAAAAGGAAAACATATTTGAAAATCTGACCTATTTCCAAAACAAGAATAGAAAATACAATTAATGATTCAATGAAGTCATATCTTTTCTATTATACACTAGAATGACTCCATTTGTGTTGTCAAAAAGTATATATATATATATATATATATATATATATATATATATATATAAAAAAAAGCAGTTCTATGAAAATTTACATTTTTTTTTTTTTAGATACAGATTCATTCTCTATAACACCAAATATACATGTACAGATTATTTTTTTTTCTTTTAATTAAAAATGTTTAAGAATATGAAATCAGGCAAAAGTATTAAAGTGATGCCAAAAGAAATAGCGAGGGTAAATTGTCTGGCTCAACTAAAAGATGAGTGCTAGCATGAGTATGACAGTAATGTGTTTACTGGTCATACATTTAGGGTAAAGTGTGATGGGTTTATCACTAAGGACACATATGGATCTGTGGTGGTTGTTGCTTACTCAGCTAATGCCTCTTCAAAAACTATAAATCTAGTAAGGTAATAAAAATTCACTCCAAATTTGGTTAATTCTCTGATGATCATCTGATAGAATATTTTCAACAACAGAAAGAGAATGAAAAAAAAAAAAAAAAAAAAAAACTTTAAAGATTAATGCTATTTAATGATTTCATACATTGAAATTGTTATTAATGTGAATAATTTCTTTTGAGTGTCAGACTTTTCTTACTATTCAACATCTAAATATTCTGTCAACACAATGACAATGTAAACAGGCAAGCATCATTCAACATTTTTTATTCATCTGTTCACAAAAAAGGAATCTATTTGTTATATTCTTAAACAGATTACCTTCTGTAAAATCTATGAGGGAAACAACATTTTGTAGTAAAAATCTTTAATTTTTTTTATTATTAAATGAAACATTGTCAACTATTAATTTTTTTACTATTTCTTTCATCTTAGTTTTTTTTTATTTTTTTTTATCAAAGCTATTCATTCTACAGCCATTAGTCAGCAGTTCAGATTGGAAATAAGCTGTCAGTGAAATGCAGACCCTTCTACCTCAGAAAAACTGTCTATATACACTAGAGAATAATGCAAAAATTCAATTCCAGCTATGTAGATTTATTCCTTATTTTCCCCAGACATTCATTGTCTGTTTTTTTGGTTTTTTTTTTATATTTGGTGTTCTACACTGTTACTCAGAGCAGTTACACTCTGATTTCTCAAGATAAAAGTAAGCTAAGTTCAAGCCTTGTTGAGAGATTGTTCCCCCATTTCCAATCCAAGCTGTTTATTAATGTCTGTAGAAAGATTGAGTAGTTGCAACAAAAAGCAACTGAAATCAAGATGAAAATATAGATAAAAATGGACAACAATTAACAATGCTTCATTTAATAATAAAATTCAAGATGATATTATTACTAATACTAATCAAATGCCAAACATTGAGAGAAAAAAAAAATAAAAAATAAAAAAAAATAAAGAGTAAGGTTATATGGTTAGATTTGATCTTCTGTATGTTTGGCTCTTGTAGCCCAAAGAGCAGCAGTTATAAATAAAGAGGCTTCCTGGAATAATGAAAGGTTGCAAGTTCAAGCCTTGCCAGTAGAATTTTCAGATTTACATTGTTTATTGACATCCAGGGAATGACAGCCTGAGTAACTGCAATAAAAAAAAGCCACTGAAATACTAGTCAAAAATTAATGAAGGATGAAAAGCTTTGTCATTTCACAATCATCTTTATGATATGCTTCATAACTTAGAGCAAATACAAACCTTAGGTCCTTTGCTGTTAGATTTGTTTTTGTTCTTTCTTTTGGTGCCATGATTAACATCTTTGTCTTTTTTTCAACATTTCACTCTATGGTGGAAATGTAATCAAAATAAAGATGGAAATGCTGGTCTATATAATTGATGGAATAATAAACATCTCATCTTAAAGCTTTTAATCTTATAATAAATAGATGGACAAATGTAATAACGTCAAAAGAAATTATATGATAAAAAATATTACAGAATATGCAATGTTAAATACATAAAAATTCAATAAGAAAATAAATTATGCAAGTCATTAACAATAATATATCGTATTTCATGCCATTTAACATGCCCTCTAATTTGTAAGCTAAGATTCCTGAAAAAAAAAAAAAAAAAAAAAAAAAAAAAGCAAATATTCTAATGAAAAAAGTCAACATTAAATCTCTGAGAAAAAAAATAACTGATTGTAAAATTTATTCAGTTATCAGTATTTTTGCATATGGAAAATTTGTGACTACATCTTCATTCTCAGATAATTCCCTTGGTAGGGTAATATAATGCATGCTTGCTTTGAGTGGTGTCAAATGATTTTCACTTGCATATAAAGTGCTGATCTTATTTAAATGTTCAATTCAATGATAAACATTAAAGTGGATGGGGGGGCTGTTATACACCATAAAATATGTCAGAAAAATAGGCAGAATGATAATATGGGTGGGGGTAATAAGTGGTTATATTTTATGCTTCATGAGAAACAACTTATTTCAATAAGAGCTGTAAAACATTTTACAAAAAGATATTAGTGGTATATAGAAATCATATTTTCAAATCTGCAGTGAAACAAAATCCAGTATTCTTTAAAATTGTTTAAATTTGAAACAGATATCTTTAAATACCCTTTAAAAATTTTGCTAATGTGTGCCATGATATTTTCATTTGCTCCTATGTGTTCTGTTGCTTAAAAAGGTTGAAAAACACTGCCCTAGCACAATGGTTAAGCAAGTCTCTTTTCCAAAGACCAATCACTAGTAGATTGATCTTCACTACTGTAGCCTTGTGCCAAACTAAGTGAAGTTCAATTTAAGGTTTCTATGATAACAATGTTTAGCAAACTTATCTTAAAGGCCAGTTTACGAATAGAGTGAGTCAGGTTCTTACTAGGTGCCCCACAACTATGGCTTTATACCAGATAAAGCTAAGCTTAGTTAAAAAAGAAAAATTATCACAAAATGAGAGATCCGTGAAAAGAACATTTAACAGGAAATCCCAGAAATTCAACTCAATCATTAACTGACCTATTAAGAAATATTAACAAGCAAAAGAATTTATATATTTATATATATTTCAAATTATATAAGCAGTAATATCAAGTTTTTTGGGGTTTTTTTTCTCAGTTTTGGTTATTTTATATTCATCTTCTATAAGTGGGTGCTTAAAAGTTCTCAATCTGACTAAGAAGCAGTTCATTGAAAAAAAATAAAGAAAGTTATGAATTGTCATTGATGAAAAGGTAACATCAATTTAGTGGAGATTTAGAGTTCTGCTTGGTGAATGAGAGTCCCTCCCCACAAGTACTGATTACTAAAGCAAGTTTGTCTTGTACAATTGATGCTAAAAAATTTTCCAAATCCTACTTGATCTTATGCTGCATTAAACAGAGTTGTTAGTTTCACAAAGACCTAAAATTGTGTTCTATTTCAAGTGCAGGCCTGCTGATGATTGATGAGGTCAGTGCAATGCACATATTGCCAAAGCAGCTGCAGAGAAAGGTTTGAGGACAATGATGATGAATTTCTTACATAAATCAGGTTTTAATGCTGTCACTTCTCAAAACTAGTTGTGCATTTTTTCTAAAGTGAGAAGACTGTTTGTATTACCTCCTGTGAATTTCTGCCTAAGGGCATTATTACAAGGCGAATATAAACAACCTCAGCTGAAATTTGAAACCTGGCAATTCTATTTTTCTTGTCAATCATACTGTAATAGATATTGGCTCAGAGTGAGAACTGAGCAGAGTTTGAATTCCAATTGAGTTCGTTAGGTGATCATGGCTCTCCACAATTTCCTGTCCTTTGTAGCTCTTAATAAATTTTGTCTTGTTATTTCTTCTGTTTAGACATCTATTTACTCAAGCTCACTATCTTATGAGTTGTTTTCCTCTGTCTCTCTTGCCTTGAATCTGTCATGTGAATATTAGATTTTCCAAGCACTCTTTCCTCATTAGAAATTTCAACTGTCTCTTCCTGATGTTAAGTATAAGTTTCCTTTTTGTTTCAATTTTACTCAAACTGTCATTGCTCACATATTCAGTTCATGTATCCTCAGCATTCTTTTGTAGGGCCACATTTCTTTCTTCAAATTTCTTCATATTTGAGGAGATTGGCCATCATTCACTGCCATATAGGAGGACAGATATGTAAAAGTTCAGTACTCTTTCCTTTGTTTCTAATGAAGTTTTTTCTGTTTCTGCTTACATTTTTTATATATGTTGATAGATGATATGCAAAATAAATATTAAAACATTTAAGATTAATTATTATTGTAGCATAAATTGAAAATATTGAAAACACCAATCATTTTACAGAAGACAATTCCCTCAATCCACCACTATGTTTTCTTTTTATATATCTATCATTTTCTTAATATCTCATCCATTGTTCACAGATTATCATAAAAGAATATTTTTCTACTTCCTGATTTCTATCCCTAAGGGGGGGGGGAGAGAGAGAAGGCCAAGCTGGGGTGAGAATATTGGGGTGGGGGTCAATTCAACTGTGAGGTGAGTGTGTGTATCGATTTTTTTCTTTGGGGAATATGAGATACAGAAAGAAATTGATTTTTCTTTCTCTATACAGCATGAATGTCTGTTGTCATTGTGTAGCAGTTAAAAAGCCTGCACTTTTATCACTCCAATCTGTCAAAGAAAAAAAAGAGTAAAACTTGTTTACAATCAAACAAATACCCAGATAAAGAAAATGATTTAATGGGGCAGTCATTATTTCTGTTTCATCTCTATGTTTCTATGTGTATAAAAAAAAAAAAAAAAAAAAAAAAAAAATCAATGAAACCAAATATACAGATAGCTAATAGCCAATGTCACCAGGGACATTTTTACTTATATAAATGAATGTCTAAATAATAAACAGATTAAGCAATATCATGTCAACTTATTCTCTGAAGCCATGTTGACATCTTGAAAACTTCCTGTCAATATTCCATTAAGTCATGCCTTATGGAAGCAACAGTAAAGTTCAAAAGGTACAAAGGTGGAAGTTCACAAGCTCGGAAGAATACATGAACCAGAAATGACCTGAATATGAGGAGAAATATGTGTTCTGTCAGGGCAAAATCTGATAATATTCCAGATGACAAAATACTCAAGGAAAGCTGGGAGGATACACAACTGATTGTTAAAAGTAAAACAACAGCAATAATGAAATTTAATCTGGACCAACTATATGATTACAACATTTTGCATAATACAATTCAGACAAGAAATGTAGCTTCTTGTTTTGAAAGTCATTAATAGATATTTACTATGCTTAAATTAATCCAATATCCAGGTAAATCAGGTTTGGAAAATTCTAAGTGAAACAGGACTTTTAAATCAGTAAATCTTTATCTAGGCTTGAACACAAAAAACTGGCATCAGGAACAGGCAACTATCTCTCTCACCAAGCAAGCAATAAAGTCATTAATAATGATTATATTATTTATCGTGCTTAAAATTATAATCTTGTAACCTTCATAAATTTGTTATGAGTAAAGCATTAATATATAAACAAAATAATTTTAAAAATTCTTAATTGTGTTTTGCATATCAGAATGCATTTTAATTTTTAATTTACTAAAAAGGAAATTATCACACTGAAAAATAAAAACTAGGCAATAAAAAAAAAAAAAAAAAAAAGAAAAAGAAAAGAGAAACAAAACCATATTAAATATCTTGCAAAATACTGTCAGTATCTCTAATGATAGAAGACTAAAATAAAACTTGAAAGATTGGCTTAGAAAAAGAGCACTTTATGCAAAAGAAATGGTTAGAAACATGCATTAAAACCAATAGAGGGAAAATATTGATTCAAAAATCTTGTTGGACTTAGCAATCCAAAGTGATGATAGAACAAAAGAGGTTTCACTTTATATTAGTAGATAAAGCAAATATTTTTCAGTAAGAGATTTATACAAAAACACAAGTTAAAAAATAAGGGTAAACAATAACAAGAATGTGTAATGAAGTAACGTTTCGATTTTCCCTTGGGGTGTCCTACTACTGTGGCTGTAAGCCAGACAAAGCTTAACTGGGCATCTTGCTGTGAAGTAATGGTTAGCAAGTTCATCTTGCAGATTATTACTACTATACAAAGTTCGATTTTCACTGGGGGTCCCCCTGCTACTGTGGCTGTGTGCCAGATAAAGGGAGATATAAAAAGTTGTGAAGAGATTTCAGATGATTTCTTCAATTGGTTTCCATATGGCTTAGTTTTGAATATGTCCATAGATGAGAATAAATTTAAGTAAAAAAAAAAAAAAGGGGGCCATCATATTATGTTATATGAAAACAAAAAGGTCCCTTAAACAATTTCTAGCTAATGGATAAAACAATGAAAGTATTTTTCACTTATATACAGGAGTGTTGAAAGTTTCTTGATCCAATACATTTTCAAAAAATCTGATTAAATATCAGAATCTTTGGATTCTTAGTTAGGCTAAGAACATCCTCATATATGTTGCAAAGGCACTGTACATAGTTAAATTCCATAGCCTAATAAGAAAAAATATATTTTACACAAATATTTGTCAGCATAATATCTTGCCCTCTTAATGCACTTAATTCAGTGGTGAATGTTAATTACACAGATCAAATGACAGTGAAAATTTTGTATCAAAATTCAGCTTAAAAAAAAAAAAAAAAAAAAAAAAAAAAAAGTTGGAATTTGTTTTTTCACTCTCATAAAAATCACTAATACTATCAGTGGCTTGTGAGATCAACACCCTAAACTAGGAACAGAAAATTAATCTGTTAATAACAACAACTCATCTACATTTTAATAACCAGCTTTTTTTTTTTTATTTATTTTTGTTTTTCTTTTTTTAAAATGGTTTATAAGATGCACCTGTAAAAAAAAAAAAAAAAAAAAAAAAAAAATCAGCAATAATACTTTATACTGTATAATGAGGTGCAGAGTTGGTTTAACAGTTAACTGCACATAAAAATGGAATCAGTAGATCAGCATCTTAGTGGCTTTATTGCTTTGCTTGAGGTGAAATGAAAAAAAAAAAAAAAAGTTCAGATTCCAGCTGAGGTAACATGTTTTCTGTTTGCACTGATGCTCTTTAGAAAGGCACAAATCTATCTTTAATTTTAGGTTAGATTATATCAGAATACTCTTGGCTGTTTGTACCACATAACCCAGTACAACCTGTCACATTATTGGAAGAGTAGATGGGCACTGTCAAGTAATCCCCATTGCCTTGAGAAATATCATGAAAGACCCAACCTGGTACTATAATGATCTACTCGGATAATTTGATTCGATTCACACTGTAAGAGTATTAGCTTTTCTTTTCTTCCTCCACTTAAAACAAAAAAGTAATCAATATTCTGACAAAGATAAAATGAAATCAAATTTTCATTTGAAACTTAATAGATTAAAACAAATCATGTCTAACTGTGTGTGTGTGTGTATATATATATATATATATATATATATATATATATATATATATATAATATCGGTCCCATGATTAGGTGTGGTCGTAAGATCACTTCACTACTGAGCACCTGACAAGCACCTTCCACCAGACTTGATTGTGTGTCAATATCTGGGTAAACAGACCCTGGCCGAGCCCATCAGTCTCCAGATCAAATAAATATCTGAAATAATATGCATTTGATTAAAAGATCAAATACTTTGTTTTTAATTTTCAGATATTCATTTGACTATTAGCAAGATACAGGACTCATGCTTTCAAACAAAGACTGATTATAGTTTTATAAATCAGTTAATCAATTAAATATTACACCATCACATTTTTCGGTTATAAGTAGAAAACTATAATATCAAATTTTTTTTTTTTTTTTTTTTTTTTTTTTTTTTTTTCATAGATCTATAATTAATGCTAGGATTTATTTATTTTTTTTTATTTTTTTTTTTAAGAAACCTACAATTAATACCAGATTTTAATTTTGATTTTTATAAATACTGGATTTTATATAGTTGGCATTAATGGTTAAAAAATATCTTTAAAAAATTGAAGAGCAATATTCCATTTTCACGACTTCAATAATTAATATGTTAATGAGAAACATGTTGAGGATACTTTCTGAATCTAAACAATATTTCGAGATCTGGTCCAGTTAATATACACTCTTTTGTACTATCACCATTTATTTGTTTCTCAAAAATCTTATGGCTGGTCTACTCTCAAACCTTTGTTAAATGACTGTATCCAATGCACATTCTTTTATTGGCTTTGTTCAATTTATAATTCAAAATGAACAATGGCAACACAACAAAAACGAGGATAATCCTAAAACATGAAATAGAAATAGCAACTTTTGTTTTTTTGGGTTTTTTTTTTTAATAATAATAATAGTCGTTGTCATAAACATTAATATAGTTGTTATGGGAAGGAGATAAATATGCAAAATAAATAAATAAATAAAAATAAAAAATAAAAACATATATCCTAGGTATATTCATAGTTTTTCACCGGGAAATTGAAACTTAAATAAAAATTTTCAAATTTTCCAGAAGTTTTTGCCCCCACCCCTTACTGAAATGGAAATAACCCCCATTGTTTGTTTTTTTTTTGTTTTTAATTTTAATTATAATGTAAAGTTTTACCATTATAAAATCAATTTTTACTTTAATCAACAATATTTTTCTAACTGTAAGTTCATTTAATGACAGGCGATGATGCAACTGCCCCTCTATGAAATATTAAATTAAGACAATCCATTTGTTTTGTTTTTTTAGTTTTTCTCTTCAGGATCTGATGATTGGAACTTTAACATCTTTGAGAACATTTAAATTGAGTATTTTTTGGGTTTTTTTTTTTTTTTTTTTTTTTTTTTTTTTTTTACATTTTTCAATGTTATTTTATTTATATTTTAAATTTTTCTATGAATTTTATCTTTTTTGCTTATATTTTACTCATTTGAAATATGTTTTTCAAAATAGTCTTTGTTTAAAAGTTTTGAACATGAAAGCTTTGCCGATTTGAACCAACTGCATGTGAAATTGTAGTTAGCAATTCTTCAAAGTGACAAGGGTCCGACTATAAATAGATGGGAGGTTGTACGCTTCATCATGGGTTTGTCTGGCTTAGATATCGATTATTTTTAATTAAACAAAAACATAATTGAATAATTAATCAATAAAACAAATTAACTTCCATATTTGTCAAATGGACCCATGTTTATCAGAACGTCATTATTTCTTTAGGTTTAGAGAGATAATAAAAACCAAGCTTTGGAATGTTTTCAGCACATTTTTTTTTTTTGGTTTTAGAAGAGAAAGATTTTGTCCGGAATATTTTGTGTATACACTTGGGGGAAAAATTGTTTTAACTAAATCTAAATATTTTGCACATAATTTGATCTATTTTTCTTTTGAGATAATAGTTTTAGTGATACAAGTCTAACCCATAACTGGAAGGAGAAGAGGGGGTTTCATACCTTTCCCAAAAGGTATCTGCATGTAAGTAAATATAATGAACCGAACTGAATTTAGAACTCTTCTCTCCAATTTGGAGTCATTATCCATTACACCACCTACACATCCAAGCTTACAGCACCAAATGTTCCTAAGCGGTCATCCACCTGCATACTGACCAAACTTGATGTGGCTTAACTTAATTTTAACTAAAGATGAAGTAAAAGGTTATTTACTTTACAGACTATTTTATCCAAGAAATCTTAAAAACAAGTTCAGAAAATCCATTTTCTTTTGTTGTTGGATCAATTTAATGTCATCTTTTACTTTAATAATAATAATAATAATGTATGTGGTACATATCTTATTACAAGAAATGCTATATTTAGTGAGTACACAGCGAGTAGAGACATCCTTGTTTTTGCTTAAGAAAAAAGTGAAACTGACTAGCCTGGTCAATTGAGAGTTTTAAAGATTTACTTCTTGGTAAGGATAAAATCTTCATTCCGTTTAGGTATGCTTTAACAGGTCAGCCCGGTGAGAACTCATAGTAAAGCAAAACTCAATTATCCTATTTTTTAGGAAATGCACTGCACATCTCACAAAAAGACTTTCATCGTCAGGGCTGATAGGTAACATTTTCTGTTTATAAAAGAAAAATCAAACATGTCTACTCTATTCAAACATGTATACCCACTAAGATGTTGGAGTAAGAAAAAACAAAAACACATAAAACCTTATATGCTTATATACCCATTTTTAAACAGCAAGTCTACGTCTACCAGCCTGTGTATCAGAGTCTTAATAAAGAAAGTGTGCAGCCTGGCACACACATCTCTCTTTGTAGGGGAAAGAGCGCCAGCATGGCATGTTTTGTGACTACTCAGAACACTTTCACAGTCAAGGAAAGTTCAGTTACCCCATGTGTGTGTGGTGTAAATTAAGCTGCAGCAGTTCTTTTATTGTTTATTGAAAGTATGGAAATTTTAGGTCTATTTAAGTTTAATCATCTTTTTTTCTAAAATGCTAATAATCTTTCGCAATTTAATAAAAAGATGATTAAACTTAAGTAAGTTACTGAAGAAAGACATAACAATGTCTGTACTTTTTTAATAAAACACACAAAAGAAGGTAATTGAACTACTTGATTGTGTAAGTCTTCATTGTTCAACAATAATGGTGAATAAAATGTTATTTTTATACACTGAAGTAATACAGAACACAAGAAAACTCAATATTACAAAATTACTACCACAATTTTCTGTGTTACTGTTAGCCGCTTAGCGCATACAAAATTTGTCACATAGGTGATTGATTCATCACTCCTAATGAAAAAGGTAGTGTTTCTTGCAAAGTAATTTTCAGTTTTTCAAAGTTAGTATCTTCACTGGGACAGTTAAAAGAATGAACAGATTTAGATAAATTATTGTATTTTGAACTACTTTTTCGTTCAAAGACTTATTCGAAGCCAAAGGAAAGGGGGTTCATGTGAGTGTTTAACTGTTTACTTTAAAAAAAAAAATTTAAGGGAAATAAATCACTTGTAAGTAAGCAGAATTAGTCTGAAATGCTGAAGTTAACAATGCTCGATCTGTTAAACTGATGAAATTATCACTTCTAATGTTTAATTATTACTCTTATAACACACACACACACAAATTACCGCATGAGCAATCTCTTTTATCTTGATTACAACTGAAACTGTCTGAAGTTAATTTCTCCAATTGAAAGAGAGATGCTGGATTTGTAGTGTCGTCAACAGAACACTAACAGAGAAAAAACAAATGAGAGAGGAGTATTCTTTCGTAAGAAATAATTAAAAAGGCAACTGAATAGTGTTTGACTGGCAGAAATGCTTTTTAAGTTTTTAGCTTTTTGTTTTTTCCAAGAAAAAGAAAAAAAAAAGTGTAAATAGTCGTGTGTTTTTATTTTTTAAGTTCTTTTTGCTTAGTAAATTATCCTAGTAGACGTATTTGGTGTCAATTTTTACTTAATAGATTATTATTGTTTAGTCACATGTAAATTTCAGAGTGTGAAACGTTCAAGGAGTAAAGAGAAAAGGAAACTGAAACAATAACAATGCATAATGTGTCAGTACAACTCTTTAACAACCAAACAGAAAGAAGTCAGTTAAAAAAAAAAAAGTGGTGGGAATTAAATAGAAATGAGAAATTTGTCCATATTATATTTGGCACCATTTTTAAAGGAATATATTGATTTTTTCTTTTAACAGATTATTTGCATACTTAGTTCAAAATTAAGACGAAATGTAAAACAAAAAAAAATTCAAATAGTAAATAATGGTTGTCAACTTCAGATGTTGAAGTGACGTCACTTCCGGTTTAAAAGAAAATCTTCGTCTTTTACAGATGCATGAAAAAAACGTGGTCCCCTATTTTTTCTTGCAGGGTCATCTATGCATTTTCCTCGTAGGTGTTTGTGTGTGTGTGTGTGTTTGTATACACGAAATGCGCTATCGTCCAAAATCGCATTTTGCTCTTGCCATTACGTAAATTGATAACGGGAGCGCAAGTATTTTCCAATCGTAGGACGGGTTGGCAGTTTAAATTGCAGGAGGGAGGGTGACTAAGATACGAAGGAAGAAACAAGTGTCCGTCACCACAACGAAAACAACCATTATTTTCAACAGCGTTAAGAATATGGATAAATTAAAATAAAAACATTTTATGAAAAAGAAAAAATAGAAATAAAATTAAAGACAACCGTAAATTGAATATATACCTTTGACTTTTTTTTTCCGCTTCAGTCTCTAAAAAACAGTAAGTAGTCTCTGAGTTCTTGTGGGTTATTGGTAAATAAATTTAGAATCTTTAACAAAGCAAACATGCCTTAAAAATATTGACAATTATTTTTTCGTAAATTTAGGGAATTGATATTTTTAAGAAAATGATTAAAAAAAAAACGTAAAAATGACTAAAAAAAGCGTAAGGTTTTAAAAAGACGGAAGAAATATCGACTTGTTGAGAACCTTTTTTTTGTTTGATTGGGTGATTGAAAGTGCAGTTTCATAAAAAAAAAATCACCTTTCTTTACGTTCAAGTAGAGTTGCTCATTAATGTAATTTTAATTCATTTAATAAGTAAATTGCTACTGGATAAAATTTATAGAAAGTAATTTTTACTTATTTTTGATTGAAACTTTTGTTTAGGTTTTTTAAGAATATAATTTTTTTTTTATTTTATTTTGGTATATTTTTCTATGACATAATTGACTGGATCATTGTTGCAATGTCGAGTACTTTAAAAAGGGTAATTATTTGCAATTATGAGGATGGTAAAAAAAAAAAAAATAGCAGTAACATTGGTGAATAACGGCTTCTTTTTAATGATTTGATTGCGTCTTTTTTTAGAGTTAAAAAAAAAAAAAACAAAAAAAAAAAAACTAAGCCCCCAAAGACCATCTTTCCCAGACTAAAGGCGGCGGTTCTAAGGCCATCACCCACGAAACAAAGCAAATCAACAAGAAAATAATAAAGAATGGCGGAGAAGTGCCAAACATACAAAAAGTTCTGGGGGTTACCGCACCGCTGGTTTTTTCTTGAATCGCGTGGTTAAAACAGTGACCATTAGCGGCATCGTCGACCTTAAAACTACGACTCAGGCAGAACTGACTGCCATTTGAATACAAATCTCCGATGATGGATCCTTTGAGGACTGCCGTCCGACATGCCTCGTAGAAATTGTTACAAAACTCTCTACATACTGTCAGTCTTTCCCTCAGGTAGAAAGTGTTCTGGTCTGGGGCACAAATATAACACATCAGGTAATTCAGGAAATTCTGGCAATTCTTGTCGGCACCAGGTAAAGGTTTTACCCGTCCGAAAGTGGCGGAAATTTCCTCTTGCAAGCAACAACTGTTGCTTTTAAACCAGGTACAGTTTTTAAGGCCCGGTTGGGGCGATGGCGCTCTGTTGCTGAAGAAAGAGCAATACTGAATAGACGAGGTCGAAGGCGATGAAGAAGAAATGCTGCTATTGACCATACTAGGAACGAAGAGTACAACCAGGAAAAACACAGTCACCATGAGACGGATAACGCGCTTTGTATACGCATCCACCGACTTGTGGCTTGCCATGGTCAGTCCGTTTTTAAGCCTTTCTTCAACCCTTTCTCTTCTTTCTTTTTTTTTTGGTGTTGACGTCTGCAATGATAGAGAAGAATTCGGCCGAAAATATTCGGCAATTTCCGAATAAAATCGGCTTTTCTCGTAATTGAATGATACTCAAGCCGAAGCGTAAAGTGACGGAGATTCATCGGTATTTTCCACAACGGCAAGAGCTTCTAAAATTGTCATCACGTGATAAATACTTCGGCAGTTTCCGGAAGGTTTTATGCGAATGAGGAAAATCACGATTAAGTTGTGCTTAAAGTAAAAAGTTTATTTCAAATGCATGTTAAAAATAAACTACAAGGGTATTTTCAAAAAATGCTTACTTAATGAATAAAGAAAATATTTCTTTATATATCGATTTCACAAATTTAAATCCATGTATTTTTATCCAGAGAATAATGAAATTTAACGTCTGCTGTAATCGTGATAAAAAAATGTTCGGGATATTTCGGAAATGTTCGGGCCAACTAAGTATTGATTTAGATGAGATTGATTTGTTTCGATTTTATTTATATTTTTCAATAGTATATTTTAATTTTAGCTATGAAATGTATGTGTTTGAAATTATTGTTATAACGCAGTTATTTCTTCTCATAGAATTTTTTGAGTATATAAATTTTTTGGTTATTTATGAATAAAAATGACAATAGGAAAACTGGTAATTGCTGACGCGTTTCGTCCAATGTGGACTGTATCAAAGCAAAATACGAAAATGAAATTAAATGAACAAAGTAACTAATAAAAACAAAAACAGAATGTACCTAGCAACTGGAATGTAGAGAAACGCTATTTTCATATTTTTAACTGAAAAATAAAGTCAGTAATTGTCACGTGTGGAGAATATTGTCATCTGTGTTACTGTTGACTGTTGATGTATTCAATTCAATCAACCATTTTCGTTTGATTTAGTGTTGTGTATATTTGTTTGTAAGAGCATTCATTTTTAATAAATAATTATCCGCACATTTTTTAAAAAAATTGAATGTCTACTGACTCTACTGTGCACTGATTTTTTTTATCGATTCTTTTTTTAGGTATCTCATCATATTCGCATGGTTATTTATTTATTTATTTATTCGTTCAACACTAACAGTAATCGATCCCAAATCACAAGTTGAGTTTATAAAGAAATTTTCTTTTCAGTTGAGTAAATACTCAAACAAACGCTAATTATTAATAATTTAATTAATTAATTAATTAAAATCATATTACAAACAAATACAGATGACAAAAAAAAAAAATGAAGTCATATTCCAAATTTAATTTTGTTATTAAATTTCAAGAAATCTGTCTGACACTGAAAGCAAATCACTTTTTCAATTCAGCAATTTCTGTTAAAAAGAAAATAAACTGTAAAGTCACAGCCTCACCAAAGTAGCAGTTGCTGCCGAGGTTTGCGGAGGAAGTGAGTTTTAGCGGGGTGGAGTTGCTAACCCTCCATCAATCTGGGTTTAAATTGAATTATTCTTCTCCTAGGCTGGTTGCCAACCAAAACTAGTTTATAATTTTTTTTCTTTTTTAGTACAAAAGTTATTAAATTGTATTTGTAAACTAATTACGAAAATTAGAAATTTACTAAGAGAATTCCTTTGAAAAAGTAACCGCCTAAAATAAAAGAAGCCAAACTGATTATTTGTGTTTTTGTGTTTTACGCTTATGACGTCACTGAGTGATATGAAATTTGTTCTAACAAACGAGGGAACGTCGGGAATAAAAGTCACATATACACAAAAACAGAATCCTTGAAAACAAATGTAATAACATTCCAAAATGCTCATGGAAAAACAGACAAAAACTAAAAATGAATTTTAGTAAATTTACCGATTATATAAAACAACCTATTCGGAAATCTGAAAATGTTAATAAAAAAATGACAGGACTTGTCCACATTATTCAACCAAACATGTTTTAATATTTATATACTAGCTTAAAAGTCGCCCTATCGGTTCTTGCGAAGGGCGCTTGATTGGGCCTTCATCACAATAGGTAGGGAGGAGTGGATGCGATAGGCAACAGTAAACTACAAGAATTCAAAATTCATCGCTACATTTAAGTATTACATTATTTAAGCTTATCTTTTAAAAGTCTACCGATAATTCTTCTGCCGCCACTTAATTAAAAACATTTCGATGTGCGCAGGTCATTATTTTCCGTACAAACAATTATTTTTATTTCATGAGTGACTTTCTCTGGATTTCGCAATTAATTTCGATTATTGCCAAATTTATTCCTAATTTATAAAAATTGTTATTGTACAAAAGAATTCGTCACAAAAAATAATGTAAAAACCTGCCGAAAACAATCGCATTAATGAAAAATTTGGAATATTACTGTGTGTATTTAGGCAGCATTTTTTCATTGATACATGTTTCATTAAATAATATAGACAATTGTTGTCTATTTATTTTATGTAAATTCTTTCATATCGTCTGACAAGCTTAATAACATTATCATTAAACGAAGAAAGAAAATCACAATATTGATACATATTTTTTTAATCCTATCTACTGCTTTCGGCTAACATAAGGCATTATCAAAGATGACAATTACATTACAATATATTAAGCAATACACGGACAAGTCCGTGATGATAGTCTGTTACTGTTTACATGGAAGATTTCCAAGCAACGACAAACTTGTGCATATAAGACGCTGAAAATAAAAATCGCACCGCAGCTCATGACGTCACACATGACCACGCGAGAGTGAATTCGGGAAGTATTAAGTATAGGAAGCCGTTGGTATAAACCAATGGCTTCTGTTACCAATTATAGGCATTTAAGAATATTTGTGGAGATTTCATAGTTTATTTTGTTCAGGTTAGGTCTCAACTGTTTTATGTATATAGCTTCAATAATTTTTAGTTTTTGTTTATTGTTTTCATGTTTAAGTATAATGCAAACGGATATAGAGAGATAGCTTTGTCTATATTATCAGAAATGCTAATGAGAGCAGGGAGAACGTTAGAGAGATAGCTTACTGAATTGAGAAGAGATAGACGGAGACACATATATGAATGGTCTGGAGATTCCAAAGAAAGTTCTCCAGTCAGCAGGAAATGATCGCGGACATAAACTCCCAGACCATGTATGTGGATTTTAGAGTCCTTTCTAAGGAGAGGAACGTAGCCAGGAATTGAGAAATCAGAGGAAGGGATTGACGGGTTATGGTTAGTCTCGCAGAGAGCTAGTATATCAGGAGACTTATCAATGAGGAACGATTCCACACTGAAAGAGTTGGTACGAATATCATGAATGTTTATAGGGTTTAGGTGATGTTTTTTTTTAGCTGTTTTGGGTTTATGTTTTTGGTTGCTTATTGTTATGTTGAGTTACATTGGTAAGGAAAAGGCCTAAAATAACAAAAGTAGTCTGTCATCAAATGTGACATGATCAGAAAGGAACTGGCGCAGACTGCAACATAATGTGGCTTCGGGGTTGTAAACTAGAGCTGCATGCAGAGACACCCATCCATGCACGACATGACACTGCAAGAACCCCGATATTATGCAACTGTTGAGCAGAGCAAGATGCCATGCAAGAGTTCGGGCTCCTAACTACCAGTCCGGAGCAGCAACCAGAAAACTACCAACCAGGTACCCTCAGTATGAATCGACGTTGTCACAAACTGTAACCATAATAGATTAACGACAGCACTACTGCTAAGGCCAGAGAAAAGGAAAGGATCCGGGAACCCTTTCCTAAACAGGGAACAATGGATAAACCTTTACTCCTGTTCAAAAGAAGGGACAGGAATATTAACCGGGCGATAAGAAAGCCTATCTAAACGGTAAAGCTATTTTTTTCTATTTTTAAGGTATTAATTATGGTTGCTTGGGTTTATAGACTCTTTTCTTTGCTGTTTGCAGATATAAAGAGGGTATATAAAGAGAGTATATACTCCTGTACACTCACACACGCACATATATCTAATTTGTAAATAGTGTATATATAGTAAATTAAATATTTGCTTATATCATGTTATCGTTTATCTAATTTTTCATTTTTATTTAATGGTTAGTAGTTTAATTGTTTTTGCCTTGGTGTTATATATTGAGGTATTAATTATGTAGGATTAGGTTTGTTCATTTGTAGTTGTCTGTGTGTGTGTGCGTAATGTGTGTGTGTATTTGTATGTTCATACACTCTCACACGTATAGGCATGTATATTTAATATTTGTTCGTTTATTTATTCATTAATAATTTTTTTTTTAAGTTTATATTACATTTATTTCATGTAATTATTTAAACTTTATATCATTTTAATTTATTTATTTGTTTATTTTTTATTAGTACTTAGATAGCAAAGTAAGTATTTATCTATATGCCTACATTTACCCATTATTTCAGTTTTCTTGTTTACGAGTTTATTTTGGGTCGGAACAAAAAATCGTATTCGTTTTTAAATGAATTTCAAAGACAATATCTAGATACTTGTACAAAGATTTATTCAACTATATATGTGCCATTTTCGCCATCTTGGAGGCAGCTTCATGAGTCCATTCTCCCAAATCTTTCCAGCTTTCTGGGTGAGGAATTAGTCTAAGTGTTCTCTACAGGCTTATAGAGAATTGAAGATTTTTCCTCTTAAGAGAATTTAGCATAGATCGAAAGAAGTGGTGAACCAAAGGCGGATGTAGTAGGACATCTCAACCAAACTGCCCCAATTACTACCAGATCTGTAAAGAAATGTGGGAAAATGAAACAAAATCGATAAATAAAATAATAATAATTAATAATAAAAAAGAAAAGAAATACGTTTTCCTATGATGCTAAGAATAAAGGAACCTGAAATATGATTTCCACACTTGTTTTCGTAAAACACCGTTAGCCGGCGCTGCTTAAGTCTATTTTCCTGCCTCAATCTCTTTCTACCCCATGCTCCAAGGTGTATTAGCACGTTTCCCCGGTCCACTGACTTTTTCCTCTTTCAAACGCACATGTCTTCCAAAGTCAAGCTTTCTCTTTGGTTGTTCCAACTCAGCACAAAGCTGACGAGCTCGACCATTAATACGATGCTTATACTTGCTTACTCTAACGTCTGGACCAAAAAAAGAAAACGAACATATCCAAGAGACATTAAAAACTTTGTTTCACTACATTTAATATAAAAAGAGATTAAACAGCCCGTGTTTGAAATTCGTCAAGTTTTTTGTTTGCTTCTTTAATTATTTACATATTAACATGCACCCATCTAAAATAGATACGAACACACAACCTTTTAAATCCCATAATGACATGAGGTCTGGTGTTGTCTTGATTGAAGACGACACCCTTCTGACTAGCCAATTCCGAGCGCTTTTTATTAGTTGTTACCTTTAATTGAGAACAGTAAGATACACAGCATCACCTTGTTCGGATGCAGACTCTCTTTTCGAGTGGATAATGGTAGCTTATTTCTTTTTCCCCTAGAACATTTTTCGACCTACATTGTTGTAAACCTTTCATTTTCGTTATGTTAAAGAAAATAAATCGTTTTTGTTGCCTTTGAGCAGAGAATCACAGATGGAAATGTAACCCATTCATTTTTTTTCTGTTCAATCGTGAAGCACCCAAACACCGTAGCGAGTCACATAGCCAAATGTTTTCAAATGAATTGCAACGCTCATATAAAATAAGTAGAACATCTTTGCAATTTTTATTCAGCGTTTCGATTTGTTTGTCATTAACAACTGAAAACTTGCCCGAACGTTCTCAGGCTTCCAGATCAAAATGTCCACTTTTTAACCGAGCGAATCACTTCTGAACAGTAGTCTCAGCTATGGCACCCTCGCCATCAAAGGCACATAGCGTTTTTCTTTTGTTCTTTCCGGTAATAGCATCAAGTGAGGAAAATACATCTCATTTTCTTCTATTTTCACTTTAAACCTAAAAAAAATTCAACCTTCACAATTTACACAGAAATCATAGAGATGCGTTGAAATATCACATTTTAGAATATGTATATATATATATATATATATATATATATATATATATATATATATATCATAAATTTAAGTCACATGTGAAACAAAATCACTTGTTCGAACGCTACATATGAAAATTGCTGCGAACATGGCCATTGTTAACAAACACAGACACACACATATACATATATATAATTATAATATATCGCACATATATTGCTAGTGTTAATAAAACAGTGCTCGATATAATACAACAGAGCTATTAAGTATATATTAAAAAAATATAGGTATTATCCCTCACCGACAGAACGACTCAGAGTTTCATGCACAACGCAATCTTCAGACATCAGTTACGTCTATTTCCTTACCTGTTATAAGAATTGGCTCTTGCCATAATATCCCAGTTGATAAATTCTTTAATTGCCAGAAATAATTGGAGAAAGTAGTACTGTTTTTGTATTTGATATTACCTAGAGTCTCTCAATGATGGTAGAAAGGAAATTTCCAAGGATTTTCAGTGTAACCAAAATAAAATTTAACATCGTTACTGAAATGTATGCTTGCTCGGTCGGTATACAATTTATCACGTTTAAGGGAGGGATCATATTTTTTCGGATGTTTCATTTGTTTTTAGAAAAAATTACCTTGTCTTTGTTGTCTTCGTCGTGTTATTGGTGAGGGATGATATATATATATATATATATATATATATATATATATATATATATATATATATATATATATATATATATATAGGGAAGAGGTTACAGTTGTTCTAACGAGAGAAAAGTGAATATTTTAAAAAGAAGAGAGAAACCGCAAACGTTTTTAGTTGTAATGTCGATTTTTTAAATATATATATATATATATATATATATATATATATATATATATATATATATATATATATATATATATATAATGAAGGAAATCCCGGGAAGAAATTAATCCTCAAGACACGGAAAAACAAAAACAAATAAAAAACACACTGAGCCTAGCAAAAATGCAGGCCCAACTTGAAATACAAGAAAACAAAACAATACACTTTACGAACAAATATACAGATTGATAATAAATTGTTAACCGAAATCAAGGAACTATGTCCCAAAGAAACTCACAAATTTCTGTCAGAGTTATGGAAGTCAAAATGCGAAGAAGCGGGGGTGGGGGGTCCTGGAATATCTTGGAAAGAAAGATAACCTGGTTGAAAATATTACCAAGAAAAGACAAATTGGATAATGAGACAGAACAAAAGAAAACGATTGAAACTCACAATAAAACACAATACTCAACACAAATCAACTACATGCAATATCAGCAAATATAGAGAAAACCACACACAACAGAGTTAAGAACCCGAATACATACTACCACACACAAACAGAACCACAAGGTAAGCACCCTAATACATTCTACCATACACAAACGCATCCACAAAGTAAGAACCCTAATACATACTACCACTCACAAACACCCCCACACAAATACAATTACGAAAATATACTTAACAGCGTACAAACAAACCTTCACAGCAGACCATCTCACGGTAACATAGACAAAGGTCAGAATACACGTACATTCACAAAACCAACACTTAACAGATATCACCTAACACAACAAACCAAACCTAACAACCACTACCTATATCAAGGAATACATTCAAAATTCCCCGAAAATTTCTACACACAATCCATATACAATCCACAAAGAAGCAACAAATCTAGAAACATCTGGAACACCCCTTATAACAAAAACGAACACACTTATATAGAGCCATCTAGAAAGAATAACAGAGCATATAAATTACACAACAAAGAAATCCAAAATTACCTCATGGTTGTCTATATTTCTGAGATGAGGAATTATATACATTATTTGGACTCTTGTAATAAATATGGCGACAAAGATGAGGGTAATAAATATGGCGACAAACATGAGGACAAGAGTTCAAATAAATGTAAATAATGTACCTTATGGCTATAGTCTATTTCAATCGACGCCCAGTACGTCAGTCTTATTCAATCCATATATATATATATATATATATATATATATATATATATATATATATATATATATATATATATATATATATATATATATATATATATATATATATATAACAAGGAAGAGTAATGGATAGAAGCTGGGATTAAGGAATCGGAGAGCAGAGTTCGAATTCTAATCGAGTTAATTATATTCACTTACGTTCAAATACTTGGAAAGAATACATTTTCCTCCCCGGAGGTTTTATAGC
The DNA here is from genome assembly GCA_963932145.1 of Acanthosepion lycidas. Classification (NCBI taxonomy): domain Eukaryota; kingdom Metazoa; phylum Mollusca; class Cephalopoda; order Sepiida; family Sepiidae; genus Acanthosepion; species Acanthosepion lycidas. The sequence continues at coordinate 33,746,016 of OZ010606.1, forward strand.
CTTAGGTGACAACTCTGTATGCGTTATCTGTATTCGGTTCTTCCAAAAAGTGTAGCTGGTTCTGCACAAACCATCACCACTATAATCAAATCATATATGCAGATTTTCTGACTGTTCGGTTCTATGAAGTGAGTTGCAGTACCCTTATACATCGAAAAGAACGGGAGAGTCCAATCGGATTTCGATCCGAGCTAGAGGCAACCGGATGTCTAGCCACACTGATGAGCTGTGAAACAGCGAAACAGTCTGTCTGTGGATGACGTTATATATATATATATATATATATATATATATATATATATATATATATCAGAAATATTTAATTATATAATCCAACTAACGGTTGTGGGAACAGATATCGAAGTATTTCAAATTTTACAAAATTTTTATCCAGAAACGTGATAATAATGGAAAACTTACCTTAGGACAAAGTGGATTGTGCTTAGGTTTTGAGTATCTAAGTTTTATTTTCATTCTTTTTTCTTTCTTTTTTTGTCCTTTTCTTCATATACTGTACAAAATAGCGATATCTGTTTCTCTTAATATAACGTTCACTAGAAATGGCAATTTGGCTTAGTGATTCAGATGCACAATCGACAACATATATATATATATATATATATATATATATATATATATATATATATATATATATATATTATAATTTTTAGCGATGGAATTTAAAAGTCACTGGATATAATTGTATTATAATTTTATCAGTTGTATTTCTGATGCGACGTAGTGTTTTCTTTTATTTTCCGAAAGAAAGTGAGAGTTTTACAAATTTTCCTTTCGTTTCTTAACTATTTTGTCTCGTAGCGTGTCGTTGCATACCCAGTCATCGTCAATAAACCAATGGCCCCACTTTTTAGCCCTCTTCATCTTACGTTTATTACCAACTATCCAGTTATTGTTTATTAACAAAGGATCTGTAGCATCTCGCTCCTGTTGGGACATGCGGTACCACAATCCATCAGCATACCTTTCCCATGGAAGAAAGGCAAATTTTAGACCGAAGACTTTTTTACGAAACAACTTTGTCAAGTAGTCCTGTTCATTGTTCCTTTCTACATCATAATCATATTTTTTGCTGATATTCGTTAAGAGATCCTGCGTTTGATCATTGAGTAATCCCCAGAATTTCTTCATTGTATTCGTTGTGCTGAAAAACAGAAAACCACCGGAGGGTAAGTCTCTCTTCTTACTTCTTCTCGTTCCGAGAATGTCATTGTCTTTTAAGTTATTTAGACACTCAGGTATCGGGTTCGAGATCCACACGCAGTCGACCTCGAATAAGAGAAGACTTATGTCCCTCAACAGCAACTTATAGATAATATATGTACGCACAATCATCAGCTTAGTGTAGCCAACACGTGCAAATATCTGGTTTCCTCGAATGTCGAATTCTTTAGGTAGGCAGACTAAATTGACTTCAGGCCACTCCCTCTTCAGTTTATCGAAGCTTTCAGTGTTTGTAACGAAAAACAAGACTTGTCTATGTATATTCATCGTTTTTGTATTACACAGCCAACTATAAGCAAATGGAAGGTAAGCTTTAGTGAGTAGTGTCATTAAAACCGGTGGCTTTCTTTTGTTAATTTTTCTGCTTATTACGACTGCCTCCTCTATAGCTCTCTCCAAAGATGCGAGATTATTTTTCTTCGAATAAAAAGTAGACGCGCTTACATTCTGGTGCACTTCTCCATATTCAATGTTATGTCTTAAATTCCTTTTCGGAAAGTAATGTTTATACTTAAACGACTTATTTGTCTTTGATATATATACCGTTATGCATATTGTCATAAAAATCAACGACTGAAGAAAAAAATAGAGTGTTTTACGCATTGTAACAAGATAAAGTTTCGATTAACAACGATAAGAAACTGGATTATTTATAATCGACAAAAGTTGATTAAGCAATCGTAATTTTCTCAAGGTTCCAGTTTCACGGAAGTCGGAGCATAGATGAAACATCCCGAGTCAAACAAATGACAGTGTAAATATGAATGTAAAAACGAATCAAATGATTTCCATTACAAAAAGTGTTGACAGATATAGAGGAACTGTTTGCGTAAAAAATTGCTCCTAGTAATTCAGAATTAAAAAAAAAAGAACCTTTCAGCTGTTTCACACGGTGAAGAAATAACATATTCGTAATTCTTTTGTTCGGTTTAAATGTTATCTATGCAGAGTTAAATGTCAAAATGTTAACGATCAGTGTCGAAAATGTTGCACCTTCAAGAAGTGAAAATCATCACTCTGTTGCGGGGCCGATAAGGATGTCGCCCCCGCAAGCTTTATGAGGAAACGTGTGAACAGCCAAGACAATGAGGGGACAAAGGCGAAGGTTTATGAAGCAATAATGTCGATTTTATTAATGCCAATTGTACAAGAGTGTACTCTGAAGAATGTGTTCAAGTCGGTGTCGGGTCCGGTATGACTGGTTTCGATTAGGGGTAGCTGCCTTCGGTCGTATTGGTAATAACGAATGTAGAGTTGATCGGCAAAACGGATGTAGCTGGTCGACTACCGGATGGGAGAATAGACGGGAACAGCAACAGGTTGATCGGTGTCCCTAAACAGGGCCAAGTCAGAATAATGAATGACTTCACAGGGCGGACCGACAACAGTGATAGACTTCACAGGGCGGATCGACCGCGGAAACGGGATCGCGCCAAAGCGTATCACTTGGCGAAGACGGAGTCCCTAAACAGGGCCAAGGCAGACTGTGATAGACTTCACTGGGCGGATCGACCGCGGAAACGGGATCGCGCCAAAGCGTATCACTTGGCGAAGGCGGAGTCCCTAAACAGGGCCAAGGCAGAATGTGATAGACTTCACAGGGCGGATCGACCGCGGAAACGGGATCGCGCCAAAGTGTATCACTTGGCGAAGCCAGTCAGAGAGGTGATACGTCTTCCAGGGCGGATCGACCGCGGAAACGGGATCGCGCCGAAGAGTAACACTCTCGACAAAGCACCGGAAGCTCACAAAGGCAGCGTACTACACTTTGATCCAGGGTATTTATTGTAAAAATTTACAATTGTGGCACGTGGCCGATGAAGGGGAGGGGTAAAGGCTGGTCCAAACTAACTATCCTATACCTAGCTAATCAGATTCACGACCCATTCATACATTACAATTTACCCATTCACCACAAGAACTCATCCATCACCAATCGTTCTCTCATGCACCATAATACCACATTCTTACCAGGGGGTCCTACAAAAAACGCGCCCCACACCATAAAAAATTGATGATGAAATACATGCTATACATTAAAATTCTAATAATGATAGAATGAGAGGGGAGGGGAGATGAACCCAATAATCAAATAAATATAAACACAAAATATCAACTAAACATAACAGATGTTAGTAGGGGACCGTCCAACCCTCAAAATAGAGAGGCCGCTGTATTCTGCCCAGGGGACAGAATCAAGAAGCTCTCTCGCTAAGGGAGTGGGGAAAAGGGATAAAATATTATGCGGGAATGGGGAAATATACAGCTGACCCAGTCGAGATGAAAAGGAGGGTTAAAAACAAACTGGGGAGGTTGGGAATCTCGACTTGGATCATAACCAAAGAGTAGCCGGGTTACAGGCCAGGAACAACACTTACTCACATTAACTAGGTACACTGAAGCTTGTCTAATCCTAACCAAGGGGAGGGTTCCACAGGAAGCCACCCCGATGTGCAATAGGTTGACCTAGAAGAGAAAATCAAGGCTAGCCCCGGTCACACGAACCAAGCTCGCCTCTTTTACCCACCTTTCGCTAAAGACTGTCGAATGCAATCGTTTTCTATCAGATCTAATCTTCATCTTGAGCTGATGCTCAAAGAATAGGATTAGATGCTGATGAGAAAGATGGTTGCCCCGCAAGACTTCCTCCTTTCGCGTCGTCCAAATCACCATTCGAGCCGTGGCCAGCAGCGTCAGAAACACCATTCGTTTCACCCCGGAATACGGGGGCGACACATTGTCACACGCGTATGCGCGATCAATGGACACAAGCTGTTCGGGAGCGAGACGAGCCGTCAGCTCGCCGACATGGTCCCATAAGGGGCGGACCCGGGGGCAATGGTAGAAGGCGTGCGGAGCCGTTTCTTCTAAGCCAAGACCACACCGTTCACAGTCTGGCAAATCCGCCAAACCCCATATGAAAGCCTTGTCGTTGAGAGGCAGCCGATTCCGAGCCAATCGCCAGGTAAGCGAAAACTCAGGGTTACTGAGGTAATCCGCCGCTGGCGCCCAAGACCAGTAGGAGCGATACTCCTCCTCCGACAAGCCGAGCGTATCACGTAGGGAATCCTTCGCGGGCCCCTCCACTAATCCACGATAGAAGACCTTCCTAGGCCGTGAAAGGTCACTGGACCGGGGAATGGCCCTCAAGGCCGACCGACACTCGCGGATGAAATCCGACTCGTCCCGGGGTTTACGACGGCGCTCAACCCACGAGATGGGGGGTCTGATGGTAAGGCTAGGGAAGGCGTCCCTAACAATCCCCTCCAGGATCGGATCTCTCCCAGTCAATGCGCGGCGTAGGAAAGCCAACCTAGAGGCACGGACGTGACTCAAGAGGTGCGGCATTCCCAGCCCCCCATGACACGGACGTTTAGTGCAGACTCGTCTGTCGACCCTGTTCACGCGTCCCCTCCATAAAATGGAGGATAGCGATCGCTCGAGCGCCTTCCAATGGGTCTCACAGAGAGGAAGTACAGACAATCGATAAAGAATCAGGGGGAAAATGTATATAGCACACACCTCCGCCCTGCCCTTCACGGACAACCGCCGTCGATTCCAAGTCTTGCCGGCAGAATCGACCTTTGCAAGTACTTCAGACCAATTCTTCTCCAGCTGGAGGTCCGGTCCAAACCACACTCCAAGAATGCGGACAGGTCCATCCGTCCAACCGAAGCGGCCCGGAAGAGCGACCCCCTTCCAGGCACCTAACCGCAAGCCGGAAGACTTGTCGCGGTTTATCTTGGCCCCTGTCACCTTCTCGTACCGGTCAAGCGCCTTCTGTACCGCCTCGATATCGTCCCGGGACGAAACGAAAGCAGATACGTCATCGGCGTACGCGGAAACCCTGGCTCGAGCCCCTCCAGGAACGGCGATTCCGCGTAGGGCCGGACTGCCGGTCTCGTCCTTCAGCCGGCGAAGGAGAGGCTCCAACGCCAAAGCATAAAGGAGAGGCGACAGCGGACAACCCTGACGAACCGACCTAGACAGCACGAACGCGTCCGACAACCTTCCGTTCACCTGTACCACAGCACTGGGGGAGCGATACAGGAGGCTAATCCAGCGGCAGAAGTTTGGTGCGAATCCAGCGGCCTGCAGGACCGTAGCAAGGTAGCGATGGTCGACCCTATCAAATGCCTTGGACTGATCCAAATTGATCAGCGCGGCTTGCTCGTCGTCTTTTACACCCTCTATGATCGTGCGGATCAGATGCAGGTTGCTCTGAATTGTTCGGCCCCTCACAGAACAAGTCTGCTCAGGTCCCAACAGAGACTCGGCAACTGACTGCAAACGCTCCTGCAGGATCTTGGCCATAATCTTTAACTCTGTGTTTAGCAGAGTTATGGGCCTGTAGTCATCTAGTTTCCCCCCACCACCTTTGCCCTTTTTCAACAGAGTGATCACGCCCCTGGTGATCCGATTGGGGATGGACCCCGACCGAAACCAGTTGTTGAACACTGCAGTCAAAATCAGATGTGCGACAGCCTCAAGTACAATTCATAGGGCAAACCATCCAGACCGGGCGACTTGCCTCTGCCGACCTTCTTCAAAACCGCGTAGACTTCGCCCTCCGTGATCTCTCCCTCGCAGCTAGCCGCTTCAGTCGGCGAAAGCCTAGGAAAGTCAGCCAAATAGCTACGAAACTCCTCCTCACGGAGACCAGGCTCCTTGGTAAACCGGCTCTCGAAATGGCGCCGAAACGCCTCGCACATGTCGTCAGTGGCCCGAAGAGTACGCCCCTCCGGGGATTCGACTTCACGAATGTAACGATCGCCACCTCGACGGACCTCTTCCCTGCGCAGATCTGCGCCCAAGTTCACCGCTTCGGAAGACATCTTGCTTAACTTATGTCTAATTACCTGGCCCATGTACCGCTCGCTATTCGAACGATCCAGGGCCTCCTTAGCTAAGGCTATCTCTAGGGGATCCCCCCCAGCCACCGCCCGGGAATAACTAGACTTGAGTGTCTTCACCTTATCAGCTCTATCTAGAGCGAGCCGTTTGCCGAAATCAGTGGTGAAGGACCTAATCCTACACTTAAGGCGTTCCCACCACTTATTCCCGATAACCGCCCCCACTAGCTCCCGCTGCACTAGTCTAATTAGCTGTTCCCGAAAGTCCTCCCTGTCCAGTAAGGACAGATTGAACTTCCAGTAGCCAGCCATTCTAGGCCTACCGTCTAACGCCACCCGGGCACAAACGAGTTTGTGGTCCGAATAGCCTACCCAGTGGAACGTAGGGCAATCTAACAGATCTATGTCGGCTCTTCTAACTAACATTCTGTCAAGGTAGCTGACTACCTTGTCACAAGGCCAATTAAGAGCCCACGTCCACATTTTCCCCCCGGGATGATCGACCCGGTATCTATCGACGAGACCATAATCGACGATCAGATCAACCAGGCTACGATCGCCCCTTCTCCCGCTAGCTCCCCGCCCCCTGTCTAACTTGGGGTCCAGGATGGCATTCCAGTCCCCCATTAAAACTAGGCGCGTTGAATCCACCAGGAACGGCCCCAACCGCCGAAAAAACGAGACCCGCTCCTCCCGGTCGTTGGGCGCATAAACCGCAACGACCCGGAACGAACCACTTTTCACGGCAATATCGGCCACGATCAACCGGCCCTCGGCATCGGTATGCACAAGGTCCACCTTCGCATCAAGAGTACGCCTGACAAGCAAAGAAACTCCTCTGGCAGAACGGTCCCCATATGCTGAATAGACGACAAAGTCATCCTCCAGCACACACGCATCGGAACTGCAAACAAAGTGGGTCTCCTCGATCGCGGCAACATCCACATCCAGGGACAGAAGGTCCCGGAGCAGGCGGGCAGCCTTACCCCGATCCCTTAAGCCCCTCACATTTAAAGTTGCTATCTTAATAGACATCTTCTAAGCCTGCAAAGAAAGAAAAGCAGAAGTGCAATGAACCTATTCACATACAGGACGGAAATCTGCGGGTGAAAGGACCCCGACGGATTGTCCCAGGCTCCCCACGCCTAACTCCGACGTCATCCGTCCTTCTGTGACAATCCCGCCGACGTCCGTGGGGTAGGTTAATTTGATGGCTCTATATAAGGAGGGGTGGAGTAAAACTGGGACCCTCCCAGAGCAAAATTGTCTTAGATTTTTTAAGTTGTGGTTCTCCAGTTCGAACATCCTTATATTCGGGAACGCCGCCCTCGCTTCGTATAGGTGATTCCATACTTCGAGCTGGTTCCCGGTTTCTCTTATGCAAGTTATTACACCTGGAGCTCGGGGGAAATTTTGAGGGTCTTCGATGTTTTTCCCCTCTATAGTCTCCATTTTGTAGAGTCCACCTAGAAGGGCTTTCCTCTGTTTGGGGAGGCCCTTTTTGTATTCCTCTTTATCTATTTTGCAGATCCATTCCGGACCAGCAAAGGTCTTTCTCTTTCTTTTCTTCTTTTCCCTTGATGGATGAGGAGGGGAGGAAGTGGGTGAGAGGGGAAAGGTGGAAACTGAATTACGGGGAGGAGTGGAGGGAGAAGGGTGGGTAGTACTGGAAGGGGAAGAAGAATGACGTCTGGTTCTTGTTGGATCTTGGGTATTTTTGAACGAAGCAGGGACGGAGATTGCCCTGGACTGCTCCATGACCTTCTCCGCCCTACCACGGTCATGATGCCTTTGTGGAGGTTCTTCATCATCTTCCTCCCTTGACCTCTTGAGGGATGTAGCTCTAGGTGGAGGTGTTTGTTCTACCTCCATTTGATCTTGTTCCGGTTGCTGCTGCTCCGACTGTAGGGGTTGTTGCTCTTCTGGCTGCCGGAGCTGTTGCTGTTTGTGTTGATGCAGCTGCTGTTGTTGCTGCTTTTTATCTCCTTTCTGTCTTGGAGCTTCCACCTGTTGCCTCTCTTTCTCGCCTTTTTGTTCCGGGAGGGGCACCTTCTTTGCCCTCTGTTGTGGTGGCGTTTGCTGCTTCCTTGGGGTGTCTTCCTTTTTGGGTGGGGTAGACACATTCTTGGGTTTTTTGCCACCTCCTACCACTTTCCAAGTTCCTTCAGCATCCTTTGGGGTTGCTTCAGTTGTCGGGGATGTTGCCACTACTGCTGCTGTTGTCGTTTTCGATGATGTGGGCTGCTTTGTAGGAGGAGGGCGTTTAGCGGGGCACTCTAAAGATATCCCACAGGACCAACAAGAAGGCCTTCTGCCCTCCACCACCACCAACATTCTTCTTTCTCTACACAGAAGAACATTGGGAATCTCCATAAAACTTGATCTGGTTATTGTGACCTGTAGTTCAATATCGCCTGTTGCAATCCCCGATTTCCCGGTTATTGCCTTCACCTCCTCGACACTGCCAAACTTTGAAAAGTATGCACCCATTCTATCGGTGGATACATCCACGGGCACACCATGTACGGTAATCCGTGTCCTCCGTGTGTCCATGTATTCCGTTTGCAGTCGCAGGTTTTTCGTTGTCAATATGTTTCCGGCTATTTGTTTGGCATCCTGCTCTGTAGGAAGAAGAATATCCCACATGGCATTTGATCTTCTTGCCAGCACTTTGGGGGAAATTTGTAAGACCTTTAGGACTTCCTCCATTGTTTCCCTGCTGACTCCGATTAATTTCCGGCTTTTTATGTCGGAAGTCAGCAGGGATACTGTTTTCTTTTTGACTGCCATAAATGCCTCCTCAATTGTAAGGAATTCATTTTCCTTAAACGTATCCTTCAGTTGAACTCTTAACTCCTCATAATATTCGGCGTTTTTTCCCCTGGGTCTATCTTCAGCCCAGACACTTTTTGCCGAGGACACCGGCGGTGTTATGTTGTCATCGCTCATGGTGGCCGAAACGACCACCACGACCGATTGGATGTCTTTTAATTATTATTTTTTAAATGGAATATCATTCCAACACGGAAGCAATGTCCAGTATAAACCAAATAAAATCAGAAAGGAAAAACGGGACAAAAAAAGACAACCAAAAAATAATTCAATAATAAAAGTAATACAAACAAAAACGGTGGGGAGGGTAAAAAGTAAGAAAGGAAATCAACAAAAAACACAAGTATATCTTAAGAAAACAAACTGAAAAGACAGACAAAGTTTTTAGGAAAACAAAGTAAAATCAAATAAACAACTTATCAGTTAACGTATGCTATCAACCAGTTTGATGTACACAAACTCGTCCAAGGATCAACAAGACTGCAAACAGGCACTGGTGAAATGCTGCTCTCCCCTGAAATTTCGAATGCTGTCCGTACTACACTTTGATCCAGGCCCCCGGGCCGAGTAGCTTAGTATTTATTAATCCACCCACGAGGATTAAATGTGGCACAAGGCCGGTTTAATGTGGGTAGCCCGCGAGCCCGTAGGCTCGGCCAAAAATATGACCTTTGAACCCGCCTGGACGGGTTCAGGTCCTGTCTACCTCCCCGAAGGAAACCTTGCCCTTCGGCAAAGCTTCCTCCGAGTTCCTCCCTGCATTAGGGAGTTCGACAGAAGCCAGCCCGCATGATCACAAAGCACAGATACTACACTTTGATCCTAATGATATTTGGAGCGATTCATTCAAGAACTCCCCGGCTAGGGGGAGTAGAAAACCGTAGATATTAAATTAATACAATTGTTGTTCGGTGTTTGAGGAAGCGCTGCATAATCCGATGCTCACGAGGTACGGTTTGGCATCAATCATATTGAACTAGTCGTCTGGTTTCTCGCATGTTGCTTGACTTAAGTCTGCAAGATCAGGAGTTGTGAAGGTCAAGGCCGTCTTTCTAAGGAGCGGCTAATGGCGACCGCGACAACTCCAAAAATAAGGATGATAAAAGCTTATATTATCAGAAAGTCTGTTCAAGTAGAGATGATTTTAAAGTCTATTCAGATATGCATGTTTTTTAAGTTAAAAGAGAACATCTCAGCTGTTTCACGCAGTGGAAAAATAACATATCCCTAATTCTTTTATTCGGTTTAAATGTTATCAATGCAGATTTAAATCTCAAAATGTTAACAATCACTAAGTGAATATCCTCACTCCAAAAGTAAGAATGTTAAAAGCCGTCGTTTATATTATCGGAAAAGCTGGTTAAATACCAACAATAATATGTCTGGGAATAACATAAAGTTTATGGTTGTTATACTCTACTATAAATTAAATCTATTTCCGATTCACTCTACGTGTCCAATGGATGTAAATGCTAAGAAAGCAACAATAACATTTTTTAAAAAGTCACACTCTGAGCAGGGGCTTATAGCGACTGTTATATTTTTCACGCCCACATACACTCCAAGTCATTTTATTCGCCTGCGATTGGCTAATAAATTACTACTACCTTTGTATAGGACAATTTAGGCATCGCAGTCGTTCCTTTGAATCTTTTGGTTCTGAGCATACTTACCTATTCTGTTTAGTACGTGTGTAGTGATTGGTTAATTTTTACCCAATCACATATTTTTAATGTAAGATCAAGTTTTCCCGCGGTTCCGTGGGCGCCTACTTCTTTTCCTTAAATAGGGTGACTTTTCGCAAGCCGCCAGTAGGATCCAGTAAGATCCCAGCCGTCAACACAAATCCACGATCTTGCTCATCACACTTTAACGCACACTCATACACAGAATTTCGTAACTACAAACTTATATTTTCTCTCTGTAACTTTCGCCAAGCACAATCAACCAGAACTTTCTTGATTCAAACCAGTTTATTCACAACACATTTCAAGCAATTGTATTCTTGGTGTTTGTTATATTTTCGTAAAAAAAAAGGAAACTAACTTTCTTGCCCACGTGACTTTTCACACGTTCCCTTTCCTCTTTAAAAGCTGCGTTCTTCTTCCTTTTCATTCTGAATTCTTTCCTTTGTTGATTACTGACTGCTGTGAATTAAGTTCAGTAAAGCCTTAAGAAAAGGTTATTCTATCCTTGCTTTCTTCTCTTTACAACGTAACAATTTACTGAACTTAATTCCTCATGGACAAGATTATTCGTCTGGACAAGTTTGATATATCTTCTGCAGACCCTCAGGCTAGCAAGCTCTGGAGACTATGGTACCGTAATTTTAATTATTATTTATCAACTATTGCTTCTTTAAACCCGGACAAACTCGAAGTCCTTTATTTAAACATCGGTGCTACCGTTGCTGATGTTATCGAGGGTTGTTCTGGATTTGAACATGCTGTTGAATTGCTGAAAAGTGTTTATGACAAGTCTCCAAGTGTTATTCATGCTAGACATTTGTTGTCTACACGTCTGCAGCAGGAAAATGAGTCTGTAGACCAATACCTTCAGGCCTTGAATCGACTTGCTGCTGACTGTTGCTTCCAAGATGTTACTGCTACTACTTACAGGAATGAATCTGTCCGTGATGCATTTATACGTGGTCTCCGGTCCCCCGTAATACGTGCCAGACTGCTTGAAAATGATACGCTAACTCTCAAGGAGGCTACTCAATGTGCTAGAGCCTTAGAACAGGCTCACTTTCGTGCTGAATCATACGCTTCTCAGATTGGATCAGTCGCTGCTACTACCACTAGGACTAAAAATGTGTTTACTGATTCTGCGGAGGAGGCCACTTCCACTACTATTACTAAAAATATGCTTTCTGACTTAACTGATTCTCGTACGGAGTGTGACTCTGTACAATTGTCTACTGCCCTTGCTCGTGGCAAGTGCTACAACTGTGGAGGGAAACGTCACTTTAAGGATAATCGTCGCTATTGTCCTGCCCGTGATAAGAGATGTCGAAACTGTAGCAAACTCGGTCATTTTTCTAAAGTTTGCCGTTCTACCATGCCGGCGCCTTCACGTTCTACCTCAGCTATTATAGTAGCCCGTGCTAAAGACGATGATAGGTCTCCTCCAGTTACTAAAACTTTAGAATTAAAAAGAAAGAAATTAACTGCCCTCATAGACACCGGTAGTTCTGATAACTTTATCAGTGCCCGTAATGTTAAAGCAATGAAACTGTCTACTTCTAAACGGAATTCCGTAATTTCCATGGCATCATCTGCCATTTCCCTCAAACTATCTGAATATTGTACTGAGGATATTATCTTCAATGGTTACGAATATAAACAAATTGACTTTACAGTACTCCCTGATTCCTGTATGGATATTATACTCGGAGTGCCCTTCTTAAAACTACACCAGAGTATCACTATTTCTTTTGGTGGATCTCAGGATAGTTTTAAAATCTGCGCTTTAACCAAGATCAGTTGTGCTCCTGTTAAGTTGTTCCGAAACTTGACCCCTGACTGCAAACCTATTGCTACTAAATCCCGAAATTACCGTGCGGAGGATGCTCGGTTCATTGAAAAAGAAATTCTACAACTGCTTGAGGATGATATAATTGAAACAAGTTACTCCCCGTGGCGTGCTCAAATTGTTGTAACTTCGTCACCTAATAAAAAGAAACGATTGGTAGTCGATTTCTCCCAGACTATTAATAGGTTCACCTTACTTGATGCCTACCCCTTGCCTCGAATTGAAGATCTCGTAAACCAAATAGCCCAGTATCGTATCTATAGTATAATTGACTTGTCCAAAGCGTACTATCAGATTGAAATTTGCCCCGAAGATCGCCGCTATACGGCCTTTCAAGCTGGAAATCGTCTGTTCCAATTTAAACGAATACCCATGGGTGTTACTAACGGGGTTTCTGCCTTTCAGCGATTTATGAATTCTTTCATTTCTGATAACAAATTACCTGGAACCTTTTCGTATATAGATGATATAACTGTTTGCGGTAAAACCCAGGAGGAGCACGACGTCAATTTGGAATGTTTCTTAAAAGCTGCCTCGACATACAACCTCGAAATAAACCGGGAAAAATCAGAGTTTTCACTTCGTTCTATTAACGTGCTAGGATATCAAATTTGTAACGGAACTATCCAACCCGATCCTGAGCGTTTGAAGCCACTTTTGCAAATGCCTCCTCCTTCCGACTCAAATTCGTTAAAAAGGTGTCTTGGTATGTTTGCTTACTATGCGAAATGGATACCTAAATATTCACACAAAATTCGTCCATTGGTCGAAAATAAACAATTCCCTATGCCTCCTATAGTTATAAATTCTTTCGAAAAACTTAAGAAAGACATTGCCGAGTCATCTGTAAAAGTTATTGATGATGAATTGCCATTTACTATTGAAACCGATGCTTCAGAAAAGGCTATTGGAGGCACTCTTTTACAAGCTGAGCGACCTGTAGCATTCTTTTCTCGGTCGCTAAACCCCTCTGAAATACGACTTTATATAGTCGAAAAAAAAGCATATGCCATAGTCGAATGCGTTCGTAAATGGAGAGACCTCCTTGCCGGGAAACATTTTACTATTATTACTGATCAACAAGCCGTATCTTTTATGTTTAAACCTGCTAATCGCGGAAAAATTAAAAACGATAAAATTATACGGTGGAAAATGGAACTTCTTCCCTTTTCATACGACATAAAACACCGTCCTGGAAATGAAAACACAGTTGCGGATACCTTATCCAGAGTATGTGGTGCTGCTGCGTCTTCCTTGAAGGAACTTAAATCGATACACGATTCCTTAATACATCCTGGGGTACAGCGCTTTTGGCATTTTGTAAGGTCTCAGAATATGCCTTATTCGCTTGATGAAGTCCAACGTATGACTTCTGAATGTACGACCTGTGCCAAAATAAAACCCCAATTCTTCGATTCTGCTAGTAATGTTCTGATCCGTTCTACTGCGCCATTTCAGCGTCTTTCCATAGACTACAAAGGGCCTGTCCCGGTATCTCCGACAGGTTACCGATATATATTTACTGTTATCGACGAATATAGTCGATTTCCCTTTGCCTTTCCTTGCCGCGATTGCTCTTCGCAAACTGCTATTCAGTGCCTGACAAGTATTTTCTCCATTTTCGGGATTCCCTCGTTCATTCACTCCGATCGAGGAACTTCGTTTATGTCGGGAGAATTTAAACAATTTCTAACACGACTTGGAATTGGATGCAGTAATACTACTGCTTATAACCCTAGAGGCAATAGCCAATGCGAACGTTACAACGGCATAATTTGGAATACCATATTATTGGCCCTGGAATCGAAACAGTTACCAATTAGTGCTTGGCAGGATGTTCTACATGATGTGTTAAATGCTATCCGCTCCCTGCTATGCACCACTACGAATGCAACCCCCCACGAACGAATGTTCAATTTTGAAAGGCGGTCCTCCTCCGGTACTGCGTTGCCTGTTTGGCTCTGTGAGCCTGGAGAGGTATTATTAAAACGATTCGGTGGCAGAGGTAAATATGACCCTATCGTTGAGGTGGTGGAACTCCTTGAGGCCAACCCTACGCATGCCAAAATACGTCACAATGCAAACTTTGCTCTAACAGATATTCCGGAACATTTATCTCACAAGAGAACTTTCTTCAAACGGTTGATTACAATCAGTCTACAGTTAAAGGGGAACAACTTTCTTCTCTTTAATCTACATTGTGAATACAATTTTATTTCATGCTTGTTGTTGTATTTTATTCAATATATATATTTGTTGGTTAACAAATTGGAGTTGTTGGTATTATTTCTTGAATCCTGTACGTGGAAGTATCATTAATATAAATAGTAGTCGTACCTATATATTTGGTGTTCCTGCTACATTTAGTGAATCGACCCGACGCTATATTTGGTACATACGCTACAGGCTTAAGGCACCACACCCGACTCTCAAAACAACCCCCATCAATATATATATATATATATATAAGGAACTAGTTACAGATGTTGCTACTAAAACAAAAGGCATGATCCACATAGTCTGCTTTTAAGAGAACAGTTCATTTCATGACATTGTCCGACTCATGGGCAAGCCGTCAGTGTCTACGGTCAGCCAACCTGACAGAGGCATTTACTCCAAGCTTGACCATCTTTCCTCTTCCTCCAAGTTGCTTTCCTTGCCCACGAAATGACATTTCGCCTTGATCTCCTATATCGACACTACAAATAATTTTATCTTGACAACTCTTGTCTTTTTTCTTCAGTGACTGAACCAACCTGATAGACACATCTACTCCAGGCTCTACTCCAAGTTGCTTGCCTCGCCCACAAAATGACATTTCGCCTTGATCTCCTATATCGACACTACAAATAATTTTATCTTGACAACTCTTGTCTTTTTTCTTCAGTGACTGAACCAACCTGATAGACACATCTACTCCAGGCTCTACTCCAAGTTGCTTGCCTCGTCCACAAAATGACATTTCGCCTTGATCTCCTATATCGACACTACAAATAATTTTATCTTGACAACTCTTGTCTTTTTTCTTCAGTGACTAAGAAAGAGATCTAATTTCATGCAGAGTATTACAAGGGGAATTGGCGCTGTGTACCGTGTGCTTAAACGAATTAGACTCAGTCAGTTATGCGCAATGCGTGAGACACCTTTCGATACATAACTGACTCCGCAGTAGGTTGCCATTTCTTTCTGCGGTAGACCATTCCTGCTATTTAAGAAGAAGAGGATTCACATCTTTCCAAAGAAAGAGAAGAGGATTCATATATTTCCCAGTCAGAATGAATAAAAAGAAATAGAATAATCTGTACTATTTAAATATTTGTAATAGCCAAATCAAGAAACGAAGAGAAAAAGTGTATGCAGACAATCTGCGTCTGCCGACTTAGCTAAGAATTAAAAAAAACAAACCCAAAACTCCGCATGTCTTGTCAGCAGTCCTTGTTGAATAAGTCCTTTTAAATCCCTTTAACTAAGTAATAGCAATTAAGTAATAATTTATCTTCAGGTTGCCGTCCCTGTTCTTCCGTCACTCTTTAGAGCTGATGGTAAAGGGTAGATTTTCGTTTAGAACCCACTGAATAAAGTAGTAAAAGAAAACAATTATATGGTTCTTTGAATTTATATAGCCATTGTCTCGCGACCCTTGTAGGGGCCGTGATTTGCCCACCTTTAGTCATTATGCACTTCCGTTTTATTATGTACTTGATTAAGTTGCTTTTCCGATTAATTATTCTAAATTCCCAAGAAAAGCACTACGTAATTTGACTGGTCTGATCGTAAAAAAATAGAGGGAAATAATTTTGTAGATTGTCATTCGTTAGACGTTTCAAAGCCACGGCATTTGTTAGAATCGAAAAATATTGATATATTATGAATTTAGAAGGAGAGTCCTGCTCATAAAATAATTTTACATTTATATCTTGATCAGCTTGTGAAGTGCCTTTTTCATAAATTACTATCAAATCCTTTTTTCATTTCAAGCCATTCTGATAATGAAAAGAGGATTTAACTTTAATTCGATACAAAAGAGCAGGGAAAATACATAAACAACTTTTGAATCGAACTAAGAATTGTTTAAAAAATACCAGAATAAATAGTAACGATTTTTTAAAAAGTCGTTCGTTTTCTTTGTTTAATCACGAGAAAAGCCAGCATAGTGAAAGTAGTAAGATTGTTTATTTAAACAAACACAAATACACACATTTTATTCTTTCGTTTTCAGATCTTATGAGGTCTTGAATATTGAATTTTCAATCAAATCTATTTCATGAAACGTTTCCATTTGTCAAAATTTAAAAATTATGTCGGGATTTCTATATCATAATTGAAACACACACACAAATACACACACACATACATACATACATACATACATACATATATATGTGTGTGTGTGTGTGTGTGCGTACGTAGAGTTACAGGAATGTTTTATTTGCCAAACACAGTCAGCACACTGTGACCGTATTCATTTTTAATATTATTGAGTGTTGTTTTTATTTTATTTTTTATTATTAGGGCTTCTATTATTTTTATTCCTTTTTTTTCATTTGGATATAATTATTTATGAGTTTGGTTTGAACTAAATCAAACTAAACTCAAAATAATTACATCGGTCACACTACTACATGTATATCCAGACGACTTGCGTTACACCTATCCGACCATAGCTCCATTAGTACTCATTTAAACACACACAAAATCCTACCACACACCATCCGAAACATACTAGTAGAAAATACAAGAATAATCGAACATTTTAGAGTTCGGAAAATTAAATGGGGACGAGAATTATGTAGGAATTTAAAATCCCTACCAACATAGGTTAGTGCAGCTTTAAAGTTATCTAAATTAAATGTTAATCACCTTGCATCTTAAAGTCATTTTCTAGGAACCAAAGAAACGGGATTTTAAATAATTGAAATGCCTTCTTTGAACATAAATTTTGGTTTTAATTGAAAGATATTAGCTTCCTAAAAGTAAAACTAATCCGTATTAAAAGTAAAATCGATGCCACTTTAGCGTGTGTCCTACCGATGAGTGTATCCCAAGAGTCGGCAACCTAAGGCATGCGTGCCTCACGTGGCACGCCAAACAATTTCCAATGGTACGCAGACGCAAATGACATCACGAAGTCCGAACCAATGACTACTACAACGCAAAGAAGCTCACTCGTTGGACTTGTTGGTAATGTTGAACATCGAACGTCGGGGCCATCAGTTTGTTGGGGATGTGTGATGAGTTAGAAAGTATCAGAAGGTTTGAATGGTAAGAAGGTTAGATAATGGGTGTGTTCAAAAATATTCATCCACAACAATATAACAAAACGAGCACGCAAAACGAACCAATCGTAAGGCAATTCAATAAGAAACAACGCTATTTTAGGTTTGAACAATAACAATAGACATTTATATACAACTTACATATAGTGAACTTGTGGTTGAATAATGTATAAATTGACCGTGAATTGATTTGATGTCTTAATAGTTCACACTTCAAGGTTGTTCACGTATTTAAACAGGTTTTGTGTGTGGTGGAAAATGTCAGTAGCGCAGAAATAAATGGTATTTGTGTACGTGATTAAAGTAGGAAATAAATGTCTTAAGTTTTCAGGATTTGTTTACCCTGGACTCGTTTATTTTTATCTGGTTGCTGATTACAATTTCTATTTTAGTAGTGAATATTATCACTTTTCTTAGAAATTTGTAAGTAAAGTTCTTGAGAGAGTTTAGAGTTCGTACTTGCGTGAATGTTGGTAATGATCTTTGTTATGGTCCGGTTCCTTGTACCACAGTGATAGTCCAAGGTAGAACCAATAAAGAAGAACTCGAACACGGATATGGAATAACACAGATATATTACAAACAGGAATATATACAGAGAAGTAGAAAGCGTTAGTACGAACAATCAGGTTTAGTAGTAATTGTCTGAACGCGACTCTGTTACGGTCTGCCTCTGACTCGACTGACTGACTGACTCGCTCGCTCTGACTGACTGACAGACTCTGACGGACTTCACTCCAGACTGAACGGTATTTAGTCACCCCCCCCCCCCCCACGAGGGCATCATGTGGCACAAGGGCGGTTTAACGTGGGGTTTCCGAGCCCGTGGGGTTTCCGAGCCCGTGGGCTCTGGCAAAAATATGCCCTTTGAACCCGTATAAACGGGTTCAGGGTCGGTCTACCACCCCGAAAGAGACTCCGCCCTTCGGCGTAACCTCCTTCGGGTTCCTCCCCGCCCGAAGGCAGAGGGTTCAACGGATCAGCCGGTCAGCCGGTCGCCCCACTTCGGACTGAACACTCCGCTTCCTCTTGAGGCGCAGTATTTATTACGTATGGAATAGTCCATTATGTTATTATGGGTAAGGTTTCATAACAATCTTGGCAGCAAAGAGTGAGACGCGAGAGAGAGAGAGAGAGAGAGAGAGAGAGCTTACACGTGTTTTGTTTATATAAGATCGTGTATCACGTGATCGGCTTAACCTTAGTGGGCGGGAAATTTCATTACTTGCGTGCAGGATATCTGATTGGTCGGAATTGACCAATCGGCGAGCTAGTTTTGAGAAGATTAACCAATGAATGCTTGTCGCATGATCTGTATGTATGTATGTATGTATGTGATGATAATTTCCACAGGGGAAGAGTGTATTTTCCCGCGGGGTGTAACTGGAAAATGTGGAATCTTCCACAAACTCACATTAATAATAAAAACTTAAAAAAAAACTTTTAAAAACACAGAGTTAATTTCTGTTAATGTGGTTTGCATATTATTGTATATATTACTATATTAAATATATTGTAGAACAAGTATATTGACCTTGACTTTGTTATAAAATAAAATAAGACATATCTCGACTGATTTGCAGGAAAATAAACTAACATACTCAAGAGCGAGAGCCGGATGTGAACGGGACAAGGCCCCGTCACAAAATGACCATTATCGTCGTTTACACATAAGCCCGACGCACAAGTTCCGGTCGAAAAATAAAATAATATTCTAAAGTGTTTCTATTTTTCGACCAATAAAAATCCTTCTCTCCTAATTATACTCGCATCCTTTTACGAGCCTGTTAAGCCATAAAAAACGCCATAAAAGGGGACA
>OZ010606.1:33775571-33825571 GCA_963932145.1 Acanthosepion lycidas
TAAGGAGGATTGAGAAAATTATAACAGATGAACGGAATTCAAGAAGCCAGAATATTGCGATTGTTGAATTTTTTTTTTTTTTTAGATTGTCATAATCATGGAAGGAAGTAAACGGAAAGGAATTCCACAGGTACGAAGTGTTAGAAAATAAACTGTTCGAGTAGAAGTGGCTGTTATTTCAACAGTAAATAGTGGGACCTATATGCAATTCTAGTAGCACGCTTAAATTCATGTACTCAGGGCACCGGGGGAAAAATCCTCGACAGAGCAGTTACCATGAAAATATTTGTAGAAAAGAGAGAGGGAAGTCATGTCACGACGATGAAAAAATGACTGAAGATCAGTCAAGATCGCCCAACATACAAATTACACACTGGAGATACCAAAAGCAAACAAGTAGAACTATTTAAATATTCTAGAAGCGCGTTGAGGACAGAAAGTGTGATAACGAAATCCGAAGGCGCATTGGGATAGCGAAAGATTGCCTTCCAAAAGCTAAGCAAAGTATTAAGAAACAGGAAAATTTCATCAGAAACAAAGAAAAGACTACAGAATAGTTACGTAATTTCAGTCCTCTTATATAGCAATAAATGCTAGACCATCTCTTCACAGATGAAGTAGCCACAGAAATGTGTTTCTACAGAAGGATGCTGAGAATTCCATGGACTGGAACATGTGAGTAACAACGAAGTTTTAGAGAAAGAAAAAAAGAACATCTATATTTAACATCAGTTGAAATTTGTAAGTTACATAATGAGGAAAGAGAGCTTGGAATATGTGACACTCACAAGTACTGAGGAAAAGAAAGCACATAATCTAAACTTGTGTAAATAGATTGCAGAACAGATAGAAAAAAAGATAAAATCTAGCTACAAAGGACAGGAAACTGTGGAGAGTCATAAACGTCTTGAAGGGACGTAGAAGGAGATCCTTTTTTAGCGAATTTTTGGAAATACTTAAATTTAATCTGTTAGCATGGAATTCAAGAAAAAATTACATTTTTTAGATGCATTTTACAATTTCGATATCGATTCTTTTTTTAGGAGGTGCCTATGTTATGCACGTTAAAAACATCGCCACACATTGAACCGATGGCGTTTCGATGTGTGACGAGTGAACCTTCCCAATTTTTAAAAGTTTTATAGACAAAAAAATTAAACAAAAAAAAATCTCTTTAAAATATTTGTCCTAGAGATGTGTTTCGAAATCACTTAGTAAATAGAAGTATTAACTGGATTTTGTATACGTAATCCTTAAATTTTGCTTTAAAAATAATGAAAATATTATGAACGCGCCGTAGTCTGTGAGTTCAGAGGTCAAAACAATAAATATCTCTTTCAATCCCACTCTTAAAAAGCGCACGAAATTTTATTTAAAGAAATTAAAAGAAATACGGAACATCAGCAGTGCAATAATCAAGAAATTGATATTTATGTTTAAAAATAAATTATCTTTAACTTTATATAACCAATAGTTTAATAATATATTTTGTTAATCTATCCGATTTTATTAAACTTAGTGGGATAAATAATTTTATTTTTTATACTTCATTAGAAGTAAATTTTGATTTTTAGTTAAATGACACATTTCGTTTATTTTTTCTTCTCTATTTAATGTCATAACATATCTAATTGCACCCAATGTGGCCCTTTTTAATTGTTCAGAATTTACGTTATTTAATTATCATATATCATATTACACATCCGACAGGAAAAAGTAGTCAGTCAAAGGTGAAATTCAGAATCATTTCGTTTTTGAGCATCCATACAATAATCTAAAAGTTGCTAAAATGGAAAATAAAAATAAAAAATATTCATCCTCGAAAGTATTATCGAACTTTATATTTTACGATTCTTCAAACATGTTTTTATTTAATAAAGAAAGAACTCTTCTTACGAATGAATTTCAAAATGACATTGAAAAATTATAATTAATTAAAAACAAACAAAAAAAAAAGTCTGTTCCATGCTAGACGCAATCGTCAGGCGGCCTGACGATTGCGTCTCAAAAATAAGATGTATTGTAATAGGTTTTCAGCTGTACAAGTCAATCACCAAGCTAGCCCACCAACTGAGGCGAAACAGATATGAATATATTTTATTTTAAGGTTTAGCACAATTTTTGTAATGAACGGGAAACGTTATAAGAAATAAAGAAAGACTTACCATGGAATGATGTCGGATATGGTTAGAGTTTGGTTATTGGATTATGATCTTTATTATTTTATTTTTGTTCATATTTTTCCTTTTTTGACGCTTCGTTGATTTAATATACGAAAGATCACTATATCATAATTTAACGACCCATTAAAAATGGCGGACAGCTCAGTGATTGATTTGCACAATCGACGTTCTTTTCCTTCCTTTCTTTATTTTTCTTTAGAAAATGAAATCTAACCGTTTGTGACTATGATTATATTATAATTTAACTATTTTGTCTCGTAGCGTCTCGTTGCATACCCAGTCATCGTCGATAAACCAGTGGCCCCACTTTTCAGCCCTCGCTATCTTATGTTGATTACCAGCTATCCAGTTATTGTTTATTAACAAAGGATCTGTAGCATCTCGCTCCTGTTTGGACATGTTGTACCACAATCCAGCAGGATACTTTTCCCATGGAAGAAAGGCAAATTTTATACCGAAGACTTTTTTACGAAACAACTTTCCCAAGTAGTCCTGTTCATTTTTCCATTCTACATCGTAATCACGCTTTTTGCTGATATTCGTTAAAAGATCCTGTGTTTGATGATTGAGTAATCCCCAGAATTTCTTCATTGTATTCGTTGTGCTGAAAAACAGAAAACCACCGGCGGGTAAGTCTTCCGTTTTACTTCTTCTTGTTCCGAGAATGTCATTGTCTTTTAAGTTATTTAGACACTCAGGTATCGGGTTCGAGATCCACACGCAGTCGACCTCGAATAAGAGAAGACTTATGTCCCTCAACAGCAACTTATAGATAATATATGTACGCACAATCATCAGCTTAGTGTAGCCAACCCGTGAAAATAACTGCTTTCCTCGAATGTCGAATTCTTTAGGTAGGCTGACCAGATTGACTTCAGGCCACTCCCTCTTCAGTTTATCGAAGCTTTCTGAGTCTGTAACGAAAAACAAGACTTGGCTATGTATATTCATCGTTTTTGTATTACACAGCCAACTATAAGCAAATGGAAGGTAAGCATCGTTAAGTAGTGTCATTAAAACCGGTGGCTTTCTTTTGATAATTTTTCGGCTTATTACGACTGCTTCATCTAAAACTCTCTCCAAAGATGCGAGATTATTCTGGTGTTCGGCTCCATATTCAATGTTATGTCTTAAATTCCTTTTCGGAAAGTAATGTTTATACTTAAACGACTTATTTGTCTTTGATATATATACCATTATGCATATTGTCATAAAAATCAACGACTGAAGAAAAAGAAAGAATGTTTTGCGCATTGTAACAAGATAGAAATTAAAGTGCCGCTTAATAATATCAATAAGAAACTGGATTATTTAATCGACAAAAGTTGATTAAGCAATCGTAATTTTCTCAAGGTTCCAGTTTCACGGATGTCGGAGCATAGATGAAACATCCCGAGTCAAACAAATGACAGTGTAAATTTGAATTTAAAAATGAATCGCATGATTTTCATTACAAAAGGTGGTGACCGATATAGAGGAAATGTTTGCGTAAACATTTTTCGTAGTCATTCAGAGTTAAAAAAAAAAAAAAGAACCTCTCAGCTGTTTCACACCGTGAAGAAATAATGTATTCGTAATTCTTTTATTTGATTTAAATGTTATCTATGCAAATTTAAATATCAAAATGTTAACGATTAGTGTCGAAAAAAACGTTGTTACGTTTAAAAAGAAAACTTTATTACCAGGTTTAAAGTATATATATTATTTTGTTTCCTTAATGTTCTCGTCTTCCATTCTGGTAGTAATTTCTTAAATACGAACTTAATCTTCCTGGGGAACATCAACTCTGCAGGCGACATTCCAAACACGGTGTACGGATTTAGTGTTATTCTGTAAACACTCAAAAATAGTTGTAGCATTATTTCATCTGACTCCTCTCCCTCCGACTTTTAGTGCCTTTTTATCGACAAACCGTTCCACTTGTCCATTTGATCTTTGATGATAAGGGGGAGTTGTAATATGTTCTATTGCTAATTATATGCAAAAAAAAAAAAAAAAAAAAAATTTAAATTCACTAAACGTGAATTGAATCCCGTTATCTGAAACGACAGAGTCAAGAACACTGAACCTTGCAAAAATCTCGTGTAGGAAATTTGCCGTTACCGCGGTAGTCGGTCTTCTACACTTGAATATTTCTGGCCATTTAGTGTAACTGTCAGCTGCCACTAGACAATACACTCCGTTTAACGGTCTTGCGAAGTCTATACGGCATATCGGTTTTAGTTTTCGGTCAAGGTTGAATTTTGATAGGCGGTGACTTCGCTGCCAGATCAAAACATCTGCATGATTTCACTAAATTTTCGATATCTTGATCCATTTTAGGCCAGTAAGTATCATTTCATTCTAAAAATTCCTAGATCTCCCATGTGAAATTCTTTTAGCATACGTCTTTGCAACAATGCTGTTATCACAATTCTTTCTGCTTACATAAGAACATCGTTACATAGTGAAAATACATTATTTCCAGTAATATTTTTACCTTTAAATCTTAATTGCTTCTTCATTTTCATTATAAAGTCGTCTTTTTCCGACTTAGCTCTCATTTCCTCCAATGTTATGGGCAGTTCTCTTACAGTATTGTATAATACATTAATAATTTCATTTTCGGTCCTTATCGCCGCAATGACTGTGTTTTCAAGTGGTTCGCAGAATCTTGGTATTAGTCTAGACAATCCGTTTGTATGACTTAATTTTTTGGATGGTTGAAATTCTATTTTAAAATTATAGTTCAATAGGATTATTCCCCAGCGCTGCAGTCTATTCGTTGTGTGGGTTGGAACATATTTTTTTGGTCCATATATGGACAATAGTGGACAATGGTCTATCTGTAGCCTGAATTCTCTACAAAGTATGAAACTTTTTCATAGCAAATATGATGGCCAATGCTTTCTTTTCAATCTGGATGTAGCTTTTTTCAGCTGCAATTAGTGATCTTGAAGCATGAGCTATTGGTTCAGTTGGTCCGTCCTCATATTTGTGTAGTATCACTGCTCCCATAGCCGAATCACTTGCATCTGATGTAATCATAATCTTTAATTTAGGGTCAAAATGAGCTAGTGACAAATCTGACATTTGACTTTCTTGATCTCTTCGAAAGCACTTTGACATTTATCTGTCCAATCTGATTTCACATCTTTCTTCAGCAAGTTATTCAAGGATGCTCTTAATTTGTGCATATTAGGTATATATATATATATATATATATATATATATATATATATATATATATATATATATATATGATATTAATTAGCAAACCCTAAAAATGCTTGTAACATTGTTACATTTGTTGGGGCGGGCATGTCCTTTATTGTGCTCGCTCTTGAAGGATTCGGTCGTCCACTGTTTTCATCAATAATTTATACTTATTATTTAAGTCTGGACATAAACAATTCACATTTTCCTTCACTAATCTTAAATCCATATTCCTTAATTCTCTCAAATTACATCTTCGATATGTTGCTTTCGAGTCTGACTTTTAACAAGTACGCCATCCAAATATGTTTGAGCACAATCCAAACCGGCAAGCATGGTATCCATAATCCGTTGGAATATAGTTGGAGCTAACCTTTATACCGAAAAGAAGTCGGTTGAATTTGTACAAGCCTCTATGAATGTTAATTGTTAACAGTTTTGAGCAGTCTTCGTCCACTAGTACTTGTAGATAAGCGTCTAACAAGTCCAGTTTAGAAAATAAATTGCCTACATTCAAATTGGCAAAAGTTTTCTCTGGACTTGTGTTGTGGCCTTGTTAGGGGCAGAAATAAACACACAAGAGAGGAACTGAGTTAAACAAATATATTAACAGAAATAGTAATACAAACATACACACGCGAGTGTTACGGCAAGAATGTTCGCTCCGGCTGTCAGAGTTGACTGCGTACAATCATTTGAAGTTTTTTTTCATGGTTTTTGCTAAACAACTCAAAAACTTCTGTTGTTGTAGTTGCAACTGTAATTGCTGTTCAGTTTGTTGTTTTTGTTGCTGCAAATGTTGCTGTTCTTATAATTTTTGTTGCTGAAACTTTTGTTCTTGTTGTTGCTTCTATGGCACCAACATTTGAACCATGATAGCTTTTAGTTCTTCCATTTTGCTGTACTCTGCTGAACGAATCTTCGTGTAAGTTCAAGGAATCCTTGCGAATCCTTGTCGCTACTTTTGGGACTCAACGAAAACCAGTTGTCACTTTTGTGATGTCAACGAATACTCGTTGTCTCTTTCGTAATGCTCATTGTAGTAGAGATACATATACAACTATAGTACGCCGTTAAACAATACTGGTGTCAGACACCTTTGAATAAGCTCGCACTAATAGTATTTCCTCGATAATACTCGCTTGAACAGTAATATGTATAGTGATCAGAATAGAGAAATAGCATAGTGAATAGAGTAGAGAATAGCGATTGGTATAGTAATAGCGTATAGATGAGAAATGGCGACCAATCTAGATGTCACAAGACTTCCTAAATATGCGTTTCCTCTATGGTTACGTGGTATACTTAATTCAATAAAGGGATCGACAGTGTTTGCTAACTTGCGATCTATGTTCAAACTCAAGTTTCGTCAGCGACACTTTATTCCTATATAACATCATTGTATCATCAACATAGACATTCACAAATGGTCGGTAGTCCAGATTATTATGATAAATTACATCCGGCAGCAATGTCTCTGATCTGGAGATTAGAGCTTTTGAGGAGAATGGAATCGCCTCTTAATTACTGTTTTTCCTTGTCCCACCCTGACCCTACCAGTTAGGAAGGACTTTATTATTGAGAAGATTCTTTCAGTGATTCCATTTGTAAAGAGTTTAAGCAGCAATCCTTTATACCACATCATGTCAAAGATCTTTTAAATATTTAAAGCTATTGTCCTTGAGATGTATTTTTTCTCTAGTATCTCACTGATTCTATGAGAAATGGTACTCTGGATTGGATCTGGCCGATCGAAACTCATACTGTTTGTCACTCATGTGGTTATTCCTATTTAGGTGATCAACAACCTTCTTGTTGATTATAGCCTCAAAAAGCTTGTAGAAGAGACTGGTGGGTTCATACTGAAAGGAGATAATTGAGTGCTTGCCCACGATCTTGAAAATCAGTTACACACCTGACACATTCCACAGACTTGGGAAGGATTTCTCTTTCAAGCAGTGGTTAAATAATTTCGCTAAGACCGGGGATAGTTCCGGGTTGATATTCTTAAGGACAACCATAGGGACGTTGTCTGGACCAGTGGCTTTCTTAGGGTCAAGGCTTTTGATAAATCTTGAGATTTCACGGGTTGTAATAAATACCACTGAGATTGTGCTTAGTGAGATAGAGGAAGTCGGGTAGGGGATGTCCAATGTTTTTTAATGTTAAGTTAGAAGAAAAGATTGAAGCTAAGAGCGTCACATTGTCTGAAGAGGAAGATATGACCTCGGGGCCATTTATAATAGTTGTCACACC
Organism: Acanthosepion lycidas; assembly: GCA_963932145.1. Lineage (NCBI taxonomy): Eukaryota > Metazoa > Mollusca > Cephalopoda > Sepiida > Sepiidae > Acanthosepion > Acanthosepion lycidas. The sequence continues at coordinate 33,783,206 of OZ010606.1, forward strand.
CGCTTTGCAACTATTTATAATTTGGTTAGTGATTTTCCAGAACTCTCGCGATCCAACTTGTTTTTTAATCTTGGCCTAGGCCGCTTGTACATAACTAAACTGCATTTTCCAGAACTTTCTTGAAGTGGTTGCGGGTAGTTCTTCATAAAGAATGGGACCAACTACACCTACACCGCCTCCTATGATAGATATTGAAGTACTACTTACGGTGAGCTATGGCTGCAGCGCATTGAGGAATGAACCAGGGTTGGCTGTTCTTTTTTTATTATTGGGATGTTTTGGGGGATATAAACTCTCCATGCCAGAAAGGATTCATTCCGAGACAAGGACAGCAGTTTTGGAGGCACTATATTTGAAGAAGGTTGAGAGAGGAGCTTCCGCCACGTAAGATCTGAAGCTGTCTCTGTCTGCCACCGTGTATCGAAAAATGGTTCTGTGGAATGGCAAATCATGGATGCCACTTTTGGCATCAGTTTGAACACTGACTATGGAATAGTCAGACCAGTCCATGGTGGAGGGGATAAAACCTTTGCGAAACATTTTTCAGGGCAAGATTTTAGGTAGAGGTCACGGAGGTTGACCTGATGTCTTGTCGCGTCAAGAAATCGGGTGTGTTCTTCAATAATCTGAGCTAGTTCAAAGGGGATAGGAAAGTCTTGATATTATCTGCCTTCTTTATCTGATTTGTTCGAGTGGACTAACCACTCTTTGTGAAGAATATTGTTATCACTACAGATATAAAAGCTTGCCTAGGGAAATTCAGTGAGGATATTATCAATACTCTCAGATATTCTGTCGAAAATTAATGTCTGATCGTCCTGAGGACGATAAAGAGCGAAAATGAATGTGTTACTGTGGATATGTGCCACGCCGAAGCACATACCGGGTGTCACAGCAAAATTGTCCAATTCTTAGATTAAGCTTTGAACCGTAGTATCTTAGAAATGATTAAAGATATCTTACTGGAATTCTCCGAGGTTTTCATAACACTATTGTACTCTACTTTGAGCAATAGGAATGTATAATTACTCTATAAGCTTAACAGAAGAATCATGATGAAATCGATCATAAACGAAAATAACATGTTTATCATTAATCATAGCTAAGGATCAGAAGCTTATGAAGGATTGAAATAAAGTTCAAATATATATTCAAGGATCATTTTCCAACTTATTCAAGATGATCTTCGCCCTCTCTAACTTTCTGTTCCGGTGTAACAAGGAGCCTCACAGGTTTCATGTATGATTTCATTTTGAAGTCTTTAAAACCTGCTCATTGGCCTATCATGGCCGAAACTCCTCTCTCACGTGCTAAAAGTCTTGTTAATTGAGTTGTTTTTTGTTTTTTTTCAAATTACCTCTTTAGCTCTAAGTTAAAATGATGATCCCTCTTCTTGTTGTAGCCTCCCGACCCACTTTTCCCCTCTACTGTTCCCTCTTTTTTAAACTTATTCACTGTTCTGTTGATGATTCTTGAATAGACTTTGAAGATGGAAGCCAGAGTATGAATGTTGGCACCATTACCAAAGGGCTGAATGATCTTTTCCTCTCACCATTGCTCGTTTTTAAATATAGTGGGGGCTAACAGAAAATGATTTTAACCTGTTCTCTTTTTAGCTGAATAACTCAAAATGTTTTTCAGTGATCCTTATGACAAATGATCTTTTCTGAAAACCTGGAAAAAAGAAACTAAATTAGTTTCGTTTTTTTTTTTTTTTAGATCTAAACTTTTTGTGCAATGAACAATTATGCTGTTACATGATTTGGACAAATTTGCTGTTACACCCGATATACAGGAAATAAAGTCTTCGTTTATTGCGTCTCTACTACAGGTTAACATGTCTTTAAGTGCCGTGGATGTGGCGATTTAGGTAGTTTGGCTATTAGATATGAGTAGCCCAGATTGTGAGCTCCTGCAGTGAGGTAGTTATCTTTTGGAATGTGTCCTTTTCTATCTCAATGTGCCTTCGGATTTCAGTGCCACACGTGTTTCTTTTGCATTACTGTGCAATAAAAAAAGGCCTGAAAAAGCAGTAGATTGTCTTGCTATCTGTTTTATCAAGAAAATAAGATGTCTTCTTATTGTTGATTATCCTTTGTCTTTATTAAATTTAATTTAATTTATTAAAATTAATTTGGTACTGTGGATAAGTACCACGCCAAATTACATATACGAGAGATCAGAGTCCTCGTTTTCTGTTTCTACCGCAGGGAAACCCGTCATTAATATAGGCGCTGAGTCTGTGGTCGTGGTGATTTAGGTCATCGTGCTTTGGCTATGAAAAGCCCGACATTGGGAACTCCTTCAGTGGGACTGAGTTATTAAGCCCTGTTTCCGACAGAAGTAAGAGGTAGATTTTTGTCTGAAGATGGTGGAGTTCCACCTCTGGAAAGTTGAAACGTAGACCACTGACATTGGTGTAGGAGATGGTATACATTAGGTTTTTTTTTTTAGGTTGGGTGTGCTGATTTTGTTCGTTTTAGTGGAGTTCATGTGTGGATATTAGTGTTTCTGGTGGAAGATTAGGTAGTTACACACCCACAGTCACACCCACAGGAGATGTATGCATAAATAACCAGGACTAGATCGTCCTGAGATACAGCCGTAACTGTAGCCTTCATAATGGCATCGAGTGGCTCAACTGGAGACTACTACACGGTTCAGAACCCATTTACAAAATGGCAGTACAATAGCCCTGATATTATACATCTGTTGATAGGATAGCCCTTCGAAGTTAAAGGTTTGGATCAATAACTATCAGGCAAATAACGCCAAAACCCCAGAAAAACGTCTATTTTCAGCACTTTTAATTAAGTAACAAATAATCTAGGAAATAAGATACAGGCGTGATACCCCGAGTCGACATGTCTCGTGTACCAAGAAATTAAGGCAACATAACTGCTCCTTGGTTCAGAAACTTAGTACCGGTCAGAGACTTAAGATACCAAGACTTTTTTTTTCTTTTCTTCTTTTTGTAACAGTAATGTTCACCTTGTACAAGGCCCGGGAGTCACTCGCGGTAGAGAGTTACATTAAGAGGTACTTTATATGGATAGGAGGGGAAGATAACGGTTGACACTAGACTCGTAGTAGTGATTGTAGTGATTGGAAAAAACATCCTCTTGGGATTTTGTACCACAGGGCAGTGGTTCGCGGGAAGAAGCTGTTTGAGTAGATCTTCTCGCCGATCAAATACGGTGGGAATGTGGATGGTTTGCTATTATGTAAGTGACATTGGCGGATCCTAGCTGTAAAGGTTAAACCTGGCGAAACCAAGAAATGCATTTCGTCCGAGCACTTTCCATGGTAATAGCGATAGAGAAGTAATAGACTCGCCATATTCCACCTGTAAGAGACAGGTTGGAGAGTGGAATATAACCTCGCTCATATAATATATATATATATATGTGGACTAAAGGGCCCATTGGGAGAAGAGGGTATAGCGAAGGTTGCCCCATTTGATCTAATCTTATCGAATTAAAATTATTTTGGCAGTGGCAAGCATTGTCAAGTATGTCTATATGTTACAACCACAAGATTTACAGGTTTTTTAATTTGTACATTAACTAAGCGATTTGACTTAACAATTAATTTTGAGCTTTATATTTTTACTCCTATTTGGATTTATATCCCCCCTAAACCTTTAACAAGGAGAGGAAGTGAGATCGGAGAAGGAGCACTGGGGTTAATAGTATGGCTAACTCCGAATATATGTTCTCGGGTAGAGTTATGGAATTGAAGGTATTGTTTACTATTTAGTTTCAGCTTGGTATAATTTCAAATGTCTCCTATTAAAAGAAATTCATCCTTAGAATCACAACTATGTTTATCACGTTACTTAGCAAATTTCTTTGAAACAGCTAATCAAGAAATGGAATGATACTGCGTAAAAAGATAATGTTATAATGTTATTCCAATTATTTAAATCCATATATATATATATATATATATATATATATATATATATATATATATATATATATATATATATATAGTAAAGTTAATAAATCCGGTAGTATATAATCCAGGTGGATCCCAGTAATATAAATATTAAATCTGATCCTTACGGCTTGGTCTTGGTAGTCATTGGCTTAAACTTACACCTCTTGATGACACCCCGGGAAATGCTGCATGCAGAGAATAGTTACGTTAAAAGCTTCAAATATGCATTGGAAGCTCCACCTTAACCTGACTTTTCTGTAGTCATCAACTCTGACGCAAAGCTAGCTGGCTTGGATGAAGGTCGTTATAATGCACCAGCATGTAAAGAAATGTTTTTTTTTGTTTTTTTTTCATTCGAGGAGAAGAGCAACACAACAAACAGGACATTGTTATCCAGTACCGAGACAAGACCATCAAAAGGATCAGTGAAACGTATAGGTCCTACGATGCACTCCAGTACCCGACACTTTTTTTGTGTAGTGCTGATGGGTACCACTTCGGCATCATGTTGCAAGGCATAAACAAATCAGTTTCATGCATGCAGTTTTATTCATACCGCTTCAAGGTCCGTGATAACTCCTTTAATCACCTGCATCGTGCTAGAGACATTTTCCTACAGTTGACATGTGTGCAAAGATGGAGACAGAACGATTAGGCGTCATCAAACTAACCCAGAAGCGTTTGCGTTCAAAGATATTCATCCATCTTAGAGACGAAATGAATAATGACTTTCCTCCTGAAAAACTTAGGCAAGTGTGTATCCTGCCGTCAACATTTAGCGGAAGTCCTCGGTATATGCCCGAGCGCACACAGGACGCCATGACGTATGTCCGGTACTACGGCAGGCCTGATCTCTTCATTACTTTCACTTACAACACCAAGTAGACGGAGATCAGCAATGAACTTTTCCCTAGCCAAAAGGCCAAGGACAGATATGACCTCATTGACTGAGTATTTTGACTTAAATTAGTTAACATTATTATTGACTTAATACAAAATGGCGAGCTGTTTGGAGCAGTTAAGTGCTACATGTTGTGTAGCAAAAGAGAGGTCTACCACATGCACACTTACTGGTTTGGCTATGAACAAAAATCAAAAATTATCTCCGAGATACGCGATCCTAAGTTGAACAAATACCTGTGTGAGATAGTGCTGGCGCACATGATGTACGGTCCTTGTGCTCGTAGTTTTAATTTGAATGTACCATGTCTGAAGAACAATGTGTGTTGCAAGAGATTTCCCAGAGACATCCAGACCGGAGGTGATGGTAATCACTTATATCGCCGTAGGCAGCCAGCAGATGGAGGATTTACGGCCAAAATTGGACAACACGACATTGACAAGAGATGGATAGTAATTTTTTTTTTACATCTATTATCCCCATTTAATTTTATGAAATTACTTGGACATTCAGGCCAGTAAATTAATTAATAGTAATTAATACTATTTATATAAACAGAGAATTTACTTAAATAATTGTATCTATAAAAATAATGTATAAACAGAAAATATATTAATATGTGTGCGTATATATATATATATATATATATATATATATATATATATATATATAATTATTTATTTAAAAATATGATTCCAACACGCTACATAAGAGGTCTCATGTTTCAAAACAAGAGCCGAAAACTTCAAAATAATATTTGAATTAACTTGAGTTAAAGTAGGCTCTGTTCCATCTTCAAGCGAAATTTTTTGGGAATGACTTATTTCTGAAGTTTACGAGTTTTAATAGTATGGTCAGAATTGAAATCAAAAATTTCCATGGTAACATCAAGGGCGGATTGTTTGGAATCGGCAGGGGTGGGGTGTTAATAATTTGTATCAGTATAGAGTTACTTTCATAGATGTCGGGTCACGGTAATGTGGGGGTGGCTGAATTTACAACGGAGGAAGTTTTCGCATAGTCTGGCTTGAGCGTCTACGGAGATTTATTAATTTATTTTTATTTTATTCTTTTATTATATCTCTTTATGAAAGGGATTTGTGTATATGAAAAGGCGGTAACTTTTGTTATTTGACGACTTCATAAAGGGTTATCAATTTTTGTGGGTAATTAAAACTATGTATATGGGCTATGGATTTTAAAATTTATATGCGTGTTTTAGGCTAGTTATTCAGAGCATAAGTTCGGTTGTGTCGGCAGAAAACCGTTAATTCTTGCCGGTTGTTTAATAGGTTTTTATTGTTTAGGAGCTTAATAATGTGTAGTTTCTCATGGAGGCACAAAGGGCATGGGTCATCCCAAGTTTTGCAAGTCCTAGTTCTGTTAATGATTTTCCATTTTACTTTAGGTGTCCTATTTTTTTCTTTCAGGTGCCAAAAATATTTAGATAGAGAGGTCTGATGTCTAGTTTATGTTGTTGAAGGAGCATTTATGCTGCCTCCATCTGGTTTTAAAGGCATTTTTCGTGGACCCAATGTATATCATATTATTGTTAGGGTTCTCCGTGGATGATATAGTGCATTGGTATACCACAGATTTGATGCAGCACTTATTTTCTAATGGGCAGTCTACCGGGTTTCTACAATCGCATAATTTTTCCCTATCATTATCAGATTTAAGTGTAGAGTTAAAACTATTCAGGTAAGGGGGTTTGTTCAGGATATTATTATTGTGTCTTCTTATTATACCTTCTAGATTTTCAGTGCAGCAATAACTCAATTTTAGTGTGTTCTTATTGAATATATTACTAAGCCTACTATTGGTGGGAAAGTGTTTATCGATTAGAGCTAAGAACTTCTGTCTCAGTTTAATACTAACCATTTGGTTGAACGGAGGTGTATACCAAATGATGTTTCTTTTCCTGTTTTTTTTCTTTTGGTTATTGCAATTGTCCCTATATTTAATGTTAGCATTTTTATAACCACTATTTTTTAGGGCAGTGTTGTAGAAGTCATTATGTTGGTGGAATATTACTTTGTTAGCGGAGTTACTGCTAATTCTATTTTCTATTGATGAGGGTATATGTTTAATTGTGGATGGAGGGTGGTTAGACTTCGGGTGTATATATAAGGGGTTAGCATTTGGTTTTCTATAGGGTTGGTACGTGTTGCTCGGTAAGTCTAGGGTTACGTCGAGGAAGTTTACCTTTTTCAATTTAGAAGAGACTGTTATATATATATATATATATATATATATATATACACACACACACACACACACACACGTATGTATGTATGTATGGGAGGTGGGTATCATTAAAGGTAGAGGGCTATAATGTAAGTGCACTATAATATAGACTAGTCATGGGCAAACTGCAGCTCAAGGGACACATGCAACCTGTTTGATCTTCCTGAAAGGCACACTTAATTTTATAAGGAAAATAAGACTTAAAATTCTTTGTATTGTTTGCACTTGTTCACCCATACACACAAAAAAAAACAATGATTAATGAATTTTGCAAACTTTTTGAAAATAAGATTTTCAACATTTTAAATCATTGATGATTTTCACTAAAGAAGGTCATACATGTGCTTAATCAGTGATATTATTATACAAAGACTAATTTTTTCATCATAGAAAAAATCTGTATTCCCCATTTCTAAGGTATATATTTATGCACATGATCTTCTACAGTGAAAATAGCAAAGGTACCTACTATGAAAAATTACCAGTACTCTGGCCAGCCTCATGATGAGCCATAGATCATGTAGCCAGCTGCTCAAGAAAAGAAGCCCATGCCTGCTGTAGACTATATCATGAAAAGAAACTGGCTATAACCATGTTGCCAGATCAAACAAATTTGTTGAATAAAAGGAGATATTGCCAAAATGATAAACAGGCTATACTTTGAATTCTCTAGGATCTCATTTGTTTGAGCAAGAAAGGGGTCCCCTACTGTTTGGGAAGCATGAAGCCTCTATGCAGCATTGCTCAGGCTTGCACCCTGGAGAATACATTCCAGTTTTATCATGTATATGTCAGCAACCTTCAAGAAAAAAAATGTCCACACCATTGACTGTGGGGGACAGACAGGTCATTGTCATTGTCATGGCCATCCTACAGGAAACATGACTGTCTGGAACACTACACCTGGCAGGAAGGGAGCAAAGTAACTGTAACATGAAGTTGGATTTGTCATCAGGAACACTTTCTGCATAATTGAACCACCTTCAGGCAGCAAAGAGAGTATCACCAGCATTTTTCAAATGGTGCACATGGGTATACTAATACACCCTGAAAGGTAAACAAGTCATATGCACAGGTACACTAATACACCTTGAACAGTAAACAAGTGCACCCCAAGTTAACAGTAATTTAAAAAAAAAAGTAAACACTAGAGACACCATACACATGGCATCCATGTTGAAGTCAATTCTGTCATTTGATATTTTAAACTGGATGCTAAATCCATTCATCTTTAAGGACTGGATAATTTTTCTTATTAAAATTTAAAGTTTACTTCCAGAGATATAAGGGTGTCTTGCAGAAAAAAAAAAAAACAAAAAAATAAACACTTCTCTATACATTGGAAGGCCTTATAAAACTTGTGCATATCTGTAAACCAACACAATCTACCTCCAAAATCAAAGATTCATTTTATTAATGACTAGACAGATTTGTCATTAGAATTCCTGCATCAAAACATGTTTACTATCTGAGAAACTTAAACACTAGAGGCATCCTAAGGAGCCTTGGGCCCACATGCCATAAAACTTTTACAAGGTCTTCCAAGACTTCTGCTGCTATAACTTGTGTAACAAAACCTTAATTTGCATGCTACAAAGCGTTGCAACATTAAAAGTCAAACCAATGACATCTACTGGGATGACATAAAAAGCATCTGCAACATTTGCCAAATTGACCTCCATTTTAAAAGGTAAAGCCAAAAAAAAAATTTCTGTCTAAGAACTGTTAGCCAAGAATCAATCTGTAATTTATTAGTTATTAATTTTAGTATTGACAGTATCATTGTATGTGTTGTCCAAATGCATATTTTCTGTCCCCTTGAGATTTTTCTTCATCTTTGAGGACATTGTGCAACATTTGCTGCTGTAAAGAAGGACAGATGTGACATAACAGGTCAGTATTCTTTTCTTTGTTATTAAAAAATCCTCCTGTCGAGTCAAGAATTAGAATTGAGAAGAAAAAAAAAGATGATTGAATAGTTAAGCGATATTGTCAATTGAAGGGAGAAAAAAGTGGGGTATATATCTCACATCCACTTCAATAGGAACAAGAGTGGCAAATACTGAGGTGATGTGCAGTATCTGAAAGAATAGAGGTAGACATAGAAGAAAAAAAAATTGATTTCAAGAAAGGGGAAAGTAATTCTAAAAAGCCAGAAAACCACAAATATGAAGAAAGAGGAAAACATTGATTTCAGTCACATATTTGTTATCGTGATTTTTGTTTTTACACAAATGAATCAAGAGCAGAGCAATATCCAGACTTTGAAGCACCAATAAATTAGGAAAGAAAAAGAAAAGAAAAAAAGTAGATAAAAGAAAATGTCCATATTATATCAAAGTTTGATTTGTTTGTCTATTAACCACAATAGCTTGTCTATTAGAAACGGTCATTTAGTATTTAAGTGTCTCCCAACAAAGGCTTTCATAAAGATACAGAGAAAAGCTTTGACGAGTTACACAAACATAAAGCCAATGTGCTCATTAATCATTACCACTTGCACATTTGATGTGCAAATGTGCATCTGAAAAGAGCAAGCAGCCTTTTTTGTTTAGATTAGAAAAATAAAAATAAAGTCGCTCTTCATTTTGTAAGTGATAAGTTAAGCAGCGTTGTAATGTCTTAAGTGGTTTGGAGCTTTTTATTTTTTTTTTTATTTTATTTTTTTTTTTATTTAAAATGGCCAAACTGTTAACCTCAGAATTGTAATGCCAACCATAATGTCCATTCAAAATCCACAATCAAACATGGTGAAAGAGGTAGAGAGATAGGGGAAAGAAAGGAAAAAAATGTGTTGAAGTTGTTGACAAAATGAAAAAGGTGAGAGCAGATAAAGAAAAGTTATTGGTCAAAGACTAAACATTTGGAAGGCTGGACACTTGTGGCCATTGACAGGTGTTGCTGGCTAACAGGCACCTCAGAAAAAGTCATCTCCCTCCAGGTGTTGATTTGTTTGTTTTTTTTTGGTTCATTTTTTGTTTTGTGTTACTCTGCTTTCCCGCCCTTCATGCTGTCAGAGACAAAATCAGCAGCAGCATCTGTGGCAGCTTTGGTCACAGTTTTCTTGGCTGTGGAAAAGAAAAAAAAACACCAATTAAAATGGCATTGAAAGACTAGATATTTCAATTTATTGAATGACAAGCTTTAAAAAGTGGTAGGTATAGGAGTGTACACACAATTCATTTTTTGTTTTGTGTTACTCTGCTTTCCCGCCCCTTCATGCTGTCATATATATATATATATATATATATATATATATATACATAATTTAAAAGAGTTCAAGTAAACGCTTTAGAACACGTTGGAATTTGGTAAAAGGAAAGTAAGATCTGTAAAGGGGAAGTAAGATCTTCCGGAAAAACACGTTGATAAGACGATTGTAGATCATTTCAGCACCATTATGACGTATTGGCATCATACACCACAACAGGAAGATCCACTGTAAAGGGAAAAAATGAAAGAAAAGAGACAACATTACATAAAAGACAATCAAACAGCAAAGTAACAAACCAGAACAGACAATATTAAATGTTCTTAGCCCACAACTGAGAAGTTTTCATTTTCTATCAAAAACCAGCTTCTGCTAAAAAGAAAAAAAATAAAGAAATTTTCTGTTTTAAGTCGTGCTGGGTACTTTTAAATAGCCTTCTTCATGAAGAAATTTATATACACAAGAGTGGGAAGATGGAATTGTAAAGGAAATGCCGACAGCCTTAGATGAATTTGGCATAGACAAGATCACAGAAATAATAAATGAAATCTACAACAGTGGTGATATACCGGAAGATCTCAGCCAATCTATTTTCATAGCACTGCCTAAGAAACCAGGTGCAAATGAATGCGAGCTACACCAAATAATCAGCCTAATGAGCTATGTAACAAAACTCATCATCCGTATTCTGATGAATAGAGCATGCATCAGAATCGGGCAAGAGATAGGACAAGAATAGTGTGGGTTCGTTAAAGACACCGGAACAAGAAATGTGATATTTATGCTTAGAATATTATTAGAAAAGGCAATACAAATTCAGAAGGACGTGTATCTATGTTTTATAGATTACAACAAAGTATGTCACAAGGATCTGCTGGAACTGCTCAGCAACCTTGATATATTCAAGAAAGATATCAGAATAATGAAGAACTTATACTGGCAGCAAACAGCGTGTATGCGCATAGGGAACGAGTTCGGAGATTATACAAAAATAGAAAGGGGCATAAGGCAAGGATGTGTCTTCTCACCCGACCTGTTCAACCTATGCAGTGAAGCAATTCTGAGAGAATTGGAAATTCTAACTGGGATTCAGCATCAGCGGTTAAAATCTTAACAACATAAGGTATGCAGCCAACACAGTACTGATAGCAGACATGGAAAAGAAACTACAAAACCTCCCTACAAAAGGTAGCGAGGGAGAGCGAGAAGAAAGGACTAAGCCTAAACTACAAAAAAGCAGAATGCATGGTCATCAGTAAAAGGATGAGCCCGAAATGCTATTTGCAGGTCGGGGACACTAAAATCAAGCATGTGCAGAAGTTTAAATATTGGGGAATTGTTTTGATGGAGGATAGTAGGCGCAACGCTGAGATCCTTAGACGGATTGGGAAAATGGCTAGGTGCTGAATACAATTGCTGATAGACTGATAGGCCACAAGGCCTACCTGGAGTTGGGTGTGTGGGCCATTTTCTAATGGCTATGCACAGACAGCAAGTTGTGTTGGTATGTGGAGGTGGGGACACCACATACACTAATGAATAATCTGAAGAACTGAACTAAGCTAATAATAGTCAATAAGCTTTGATCAAAGTAATACTTTGGACATTAACTTGTATATGACCTGAAGTTCTATGACTCAAATGGATGAAATTTCTATCACAGAATATTGGCAGCACGTGTTTGGTACAAGAATACAGAAGTGGTACACCCAGCATGGATTGAACACAATAGTAATAGTGTAGAAATCAAGCTTACTAATCACTATTTCACAACGATAGAAAAACAAAAAGTTAAAAACTTGTTAATTTTATAAAAATCAGCTTCCCTTGAATAACATATTAACAGAATCAGAATTCAGCAAATTTAGCAATAGCACCATTGCAGTTTAAAAAAAAATATGAAGTCACTCACACAGGATATAGACAGAGTGTTAACATTTGAGAAAAAAAAAGCATGCATTTGTGCAGTAGATATGCAGTGGGGGAAAAAAAGACGCAACTTACCTTGAAGAACCAATAGAATTGAATCCGGAAGAGAAGCCAGTCAGCAAAGAATTCAAGCATATTGTAAACACTGTAGATAAGCCAATACTTGGCCCACCGACTGACATTTTTGCGTGAAGATATGATGGCTTTAATCCTGAGAGGCGGGGGAAAAATTGTATAGTTTGTAAAACAAATCCCTGAAAGTTTTCAACATATATAAATTTACAGATGTGTTTAGCTTTAGAACCCGACTTCTACAATTCAGTAGATCACGGCTAATTTCCATAATGCAGTTATTTAACAATGTCCTGATTGGGCAATAAATAATAAAAATACATTTTGTGCATTTGCACTTATACAGTTCTAAAATCTTGTACAATCTAAACACTTGTAGGCTCCAGGCTACGTTTGCAGTAGCTGATGTTTTGATTGGTTTGTTAATACCAATACCATATTTCCGCCTACGTCCACACGGTTGACCTGAGTTGACCTGTTCAAAGTTAATTTTCTGCCAAAATCTAGTTACATGTTCTCGAACCGATCACATGATCAAGAACTTAATAAATTCAACACACGAGCGCATCTCGACAGCGACAGCAACCAACTCATCAAACAAATTCCTGTCACTCCATTCTGACTTAAGCTAAAAGTTAATTCTTAGCATAATCTCAGCTACCAGAATATTCACTCACTCAACACACAACAGTGAGCATTGTGGTTTCAACGTTTTTATAGGAACTCGTCGCTCCATAGTGAAGATTGAAAACTTTTCCTATCCCAGCCTTCCTGGCTCTCTCACTCATTCACACAGCAGGTTCGATCTCACCTGGTGAGAAATTTACAAGCACCCAATTGCATCCTGAATTTATGATTCTCCAGTTAAAAGTTTCTTCGGAACATAATTCCAGCCTGCAGAAAAAAAAACAAAAAAACACTCACTCACCGACTTGCAAAGCAAATTGTAATTATTTCACACCAGTGAGTTCAATGAAACTTTACCCGATTTCAACACTTGGTAAGTGAACTAAATAACTCTATTAAAATGTTCACATCAATTCACCATCACTTTCTAAACAAACTACTGCAATCAAAGGGAGACAACTTCTGAATAACTGTAAATCGGAAACTAATTTACATCTAAAATTCAGCTCCGAAGAAACTGTTTAATTTTAACATACACCCTTTAAACATTCATTCACCTTACACAATTTTCATCCAACAATTTATTCAACACACATACTTTCCACAAAACTTTCATTACTATATCAAACACACTAGGAAAGGACGTTGAACTAAATTTATTCTTCTACGCAACAAACAACAAGCACATTCACAAATTCAAATCAAATTCAACACATCAACACAACTTGTATCACTTTTTTTGTCATTGATAAAAGAAATTTATATCGTTGTTATTATATTGATTTGTCGAATTTGTTATTTCTCTTGTTTGTTTATTGTTTATTAAAACATTTGATGAAAGTAGAAATAACAGTGATTGAATTAAGGCCAGTTTAACCTTTATAAATTGTTTTTTTAAACAATGTTCAACCCCCTACAAGTTACAAAGTCATTAAACTTATTCTGCACCAAAAGTAGTCAACACATTTACAGGTTTATTTTCTCACTTTTGTTGCATTGGAATATGCATGTGTCCATTTTTCCGCTAAAAAAAAGTGGCATACCCTTATGAAAAAGGCCCCAGACTTAATAAAAACAAAGTTTTATCGTGAAAAAGTTTAAAGGAGAGACCAAAATATTTTTAATTATTTTTTAAACTTTTTTTTTTATTCCTTTTTAGCACGTTTGAAATTTTGGTTGAAAATCTTTTTTTTTTTTTTTTTAGGTCAGAGGTCACCTAATTTTTTTTAGTGTCTTTTGCAATTGAAAAGATATTAATGTGGAAATTATTGCAAAAATCAAATAATTGTCGGAATTCAATGAAACTTTAGAACTTATTCAAAAATGAATGTATTCATTTTAGAAATGTTTGTTTTTTAGAAAATCAGGATAAAAATATTTTATTTTACCTTTGATACCCCCACTTAATTTTATGAACACTTTAAAACTAGTGACTGTATAACTCTGTCATTTTTTAATTAAATGAAGAAGGCTTTGAGGAATATAAATCATCAATGTTTTGTAAAATTCTAGCCTCAACAACCAAAACTTTAGCTCTGAATTTGAAATACAAAACTCAAGAAAAGTAAGACATTATTTAATTAAAAAAGCTTTTAATGGCTTTCATGAATAAAATATACTAAGGATGTTTTTGTCTAAAGGCAAAATTTTCTTCGGTTGAAAAATTAATTTTTACAAAAACTGTTTTCTTTTTTTTCCAATTATATTAAAACGATTATAAATTTAACACTTTTTTTTATTTATTAGGTTGGTGCAAAAATAATGACGTAATAATGTCGTTTTTCGACGTTAAAAAATACGTCAAAAAACGACATTATTACGTCATTATTTTTTGCACCAACCTAATTAAAAAAAAAAGTGTTAAAATTATAATCGTTTTAAAATTAAATTTAAAACTATAACTATGGAAATGCTCTTATTAAAAATGCCTATTTTTATAGATCCTAAAGTAGAAAGCTTATTAAAATCTATTACATATGTCTATTTTTAAAATAATTTTTATTACGCCAAAAAATGTATTAAAATCGTCTCCGACAAAACTATGGATGAACATTTCTGAAAAAAATATTACGTGTGCTAGAGTTTTTCCCCCCCCTGATTGCATTTCACTTAAAATTACCACAAATTTTGTTACTTCTGTCCTACCACCCAATAAATTCTCCTGACCAAAGTTGTCAATACGTTGACATGCCAGTTCACGCCCCCACAAAAATCAATTACCACAGTTGGACATTTCTCTCTTAAAAAATTTTCTGCTAAAAAGTAAGTAAATGTTTCTTTCAAATAACATTAAGTATACTTTAATTTTTTTAATTTTCCTAAAATAACTTTTGAAAAAAGTATAATTGAATTTTACACGATTTTTAAATGGGAAATTTAACTTTTGTTAAAACTGTCAATAATGGGAGACGAAGATTGATTTTACGTCAATTTTGATGACTCAAAAAAAACAAAAAAACAAAACAAAACAAAACAAAACAAAACAAAAAAAAAACAAGATTTTTAGCTAAAATTTCCGACGTGCTAGAAAGGATTTAAAATTTTTAAAAAGTACTGAAAAAATCTTCTTAATAATGACGTAAACATTTAGACAATACAATTTTTTAATCAAGGGCATTTTTTTCATCAGTTTATATGCTCTTTTTTAGCGAAGTTTTGGACAATAATGTAAATATGCTATTCCTATCGTAAACTATTAACATTTAGAGAATTCATGAATTAAGCTTAAATAAATAAAATAAAATAAATAAATTACTATTTGATATATTTAGAATGCAAGTGACTAAATCCGATTATCTTAAGCAGCGTTTTATTAACAAACCTTGTCCAGCATAAGTTTTAAAGGTTTTCATTTCACCATAAAGAGAAAGCAACGAACATCAATATTTTCTTTATTATATGCTAAAGTTTGAAAACCCAAGCTACAGACCAATTGGCATTCCCTAAGTTGTTACTAATTTGACTAATAAAAAGGGGAAGTCATAAATATAAAGAATATCTCTTATACTACACAAAAAATAGTTCAATAGTCAACGTGTGCGACTTTGGTAAAAAAGACTGACTGGTTCATCCCAATGTTTATTTGCAGTTCTATTATATATGAATTGAAAAGGCTTCATATCTGATGGTGTTATGAGACATTACCCATAAAAACATAATGGACTATTCCATACGTAATAAATACGGTGCCTCAAGAGGAAGCAGGGAGTCCATCGTTCACCTCTGAACCGGCTGTTCGGTTGAACTCTCTGCCTCCGGGCGGGGAGGAACCCGAACGAGACTACGCCGAAGGGCGGAGTCTCTTTCGAGGAGGTAAACCGGCCCTGAACCCGTTTATACGGATTCAATGGTCATATTTTGGGGCCGAGCCCACAGGCTCGGATATCCCACATTAAATAACCGACCTTGTGTCACATTCTGCCCCAGTGTTGGGGGTGACTGAATATCGTGAGTCAGTCGTTCACTTCTGAACCGACTGTTCGGTTGAACTCTCTGCCTTTGGGCGGGGAGGAATCCGAACGATGCTACACCGAAGTGCGGAGTCTCGTTCTGGGAGGTAAACCGGCCTTGAGCCCGATTATACGGGTTCAATGGGCATATTATTGGGCCGAGCCCACGGGCTCGGAGAACCCAAAATAAATAACCGACCTTGTGTCACATGCTGCCACAGTGGCGAGGGTGACTGAATATCGTAAGTAAGTCGTTCAAGTCCTGAGCGGCTGTTCGGTTGAACTCTCTGCCTTCGGGCGGGGAGGAACCCGAACGAGACTACATCGAAGTGCGGAGTCATTTTCGGGGAGGTAAACCGACCCTGAACCCATTTATACGGGTTCAATGGGCATAATTTTGGGCCGAGCCCACGGGCTCGGATATCCCACATTAAATAACTGGCCTTGTGCCACATACTGCACCAGTGGGCGGGGGGTGACTGAATATCGTCAGTCAGTCGCTCGCTTTCTCGTCCGACTGGTCGGTTGAACTCTCTGCCTCTGAGCGGGGAGGAACCCGAAGGAGGCTACGCCGAAGGGCAGAGTCTCTTTCGGGGAGGTAAACCGGACCTGAACCCGTTTATACGGGTTCAATGGGCATATTTTTGGGCCGAGCCCACTGGTTCGGATATCCGACATTAAATAACCGACCTTGTGTCACATGCTGCCCCAGTTGGTGGGGGGGGTGACTAAATATCGTCAGTCAGCCGTTCACTTCTGATTCGACTGTTCAGTTGAACTCTCTACCTTCGGACAGGGAGGAACCCGAACGAGGCTACGCCGAAGGGCGGAGTCTCGTTCGGGGATGTAAACCGGCCCTGAGCTGGATTATACGGGTTCAATAGGCATATTTTTGGGCCGGTACTACGGGCTCGGAGAACCCACAATAAATAACCGACCTTGTGTCACATGCTGCCTTAGTTGGGTGGTTCACATCTCGACCGACTGTTCGGTTGGACTCTCTGCCTTCGGGCGGAGAGGTACCCGAAGGAGGCTACACCGAAGGGCAGAGTCTATTTTTTCTGGAGGTAAACCGACACTGAACCCGTTTATACGGGTTCAATAGGCATATTTTGGGGCCGAGCTCACGGGCTCTGAGATCCCACGTTAAAACCGGCGTTGTGCCACATGACGCCCTCGTTGGGGTTTGACTGAATATCGTCAGACAGTCGCTCAAGTCGATCGGCTGATCGGTTGAACTCTCTGCCTTCGTGCGGGAGGAACCCGAACGAGGCTACGCCGAAGGGCGGATTCCCTTTCGGGTAGGTAAACCGAACATAAACCCGTTTATACGGGTTCAATGGGCATATTTTCAATGGGCATATTTTTGTCCGAGCCCACGGGCAGGGAGATTCCACGTTAAACCAGCCTTGTGCCACATGATGCCCACGTGGGGGTGACTAAATATAGTCAGTCTGGAGTCTAGAGTGAAGTCCGCCAGGAGTCTGCCAGTCAGTCAGTCAGAGCAAGTCAGAGACAGTCCGAAACAGAGTCGCGTTAATACAATTACTACTAAACCTGATTGTTCGTACTAACCCTTTCTACTTCTCTGTATACATTCAATATATAATATATAATAGTATATGTGTTATTCCATATCCGTGTTCGAGTTCTTCTTTATTGGTTCTGCCTTGGACCATCACCGTGCTACAAGGAACCGGACCATAACAGATGGCATGGGCATAAAAATATATAAATAAAAATACATGCACATTAACATCCTTCATAGATTTTTCAGGTGGTGATTACTTGAAACGATTATATGGAAAGAAACGACATGAGCGACTGATCACATCAATCACAAATTAATTCTCGGGACAGTTTGATAATGTTAAACAAGATATGTACAGACTTAAAATCAACATTCTAGGTGTATGTGAAGCCTGATGGCCAAACAATGGTGACTTCGTCAGGGACAAACACAGGATAACTTAGGCAGGAGGCGAGAACAACAACAAAGGAGTAGGACTAATACTAGATAATGCATTTAAGAAATGCGTTCTAGGATACCAGCATTTTTCTGAAAGAATACTGGTAGTGAAGCTGAAACGTGGCTATTATAGTAGTTTACTCACTGACGTCACAAAGCAAAGAGGAGGACATCGACTCTTTCTACTTCAAGCTGGACAGTGCCAAGGCTCTATGCAAATCACAGGAAATCATCATTATCATGGGAGACCTAAACGCCAAAGTAGGCAGCGAAAGGGCAGGGGATATTGCAGGAAGATTAGGATTGGGAACCTGCAACGAACGCGGAGAAAATTGGATACAATGGTACACAGCTAATCACAGCAATGGCCAACGCATGTTTTCAAGATCATCCGAGATGACTATGGACATGGAGGAGTCCAAGAGGAGAAACTAAAAGCCAAATTGATTATATAAGCATCAACAAAAGATTCAGGAATGCAATGATTCACTGCAAAACCTACCCAAGTGCCGACTGCAGGAACAATCATCGCCCTCTTATATGTAAACTAAGAGTGAGACTACGGAAACTGAAGAAGCTTCATGCAACATCCAAACTGCAATACAACAAACTCCTAAATGATCCTAACCTAAAAGAAAAATATATGGACAATGTGAAGAGAAGATACGAGTCACGCAATGGAAACTCAAAATGGGACGCACTAAGAGACTCTTTAGTGATATCAGCAAAGGATATCATGCCAAAAGAGTCAGGTCGAAAAGGAAAAACGATTGGATAACTGATGAGATTCTCGACATGATGGAAAGGAGACAGAAAATCGTGCCAAGATACGGGGCAGAAAATTACATAAGTACCAAATGCAGGCAAGCTACAGAAGAATGGCTAAACGAAAAATGTACAGAAATAGAAAGATTGAGTAGGACCAACAAAAGAGACATGCACAAAGAAATAAGATGACTAACATGACAGAAGATGTGCTCGTCAACAGGCTGCCTAAAATCAAAGGATGGAACGCTCATATTAGAGGAGGAAAAAATTCTTCAACGCTGGAAAACTATTCCACAACGAAAGGAAGCAACCAGAAATACACAGAACTACCGACGGACCTGGAATTCTGAAAAGCCGCTCTTGCCAAATTGAACCGAAACAAGGCAGCTGGGCCAGACGTAATTGTAGCGGAAATGCTGATAAGTTTAGATAGTTTTGATATAGACAAGAACACTGAAATAACAAATGAAATCTACAACAGCGGGAATATACCGGAAGACCTCAGCAGATCTATCTTCATAGCTATGCCTAAGAAACCAGGCGCAAACGAATGCGAACTCCCGCGTACAATAAGCCTGATGAACCACATGATAAAACTCATCATCTGTATTCTGTTGAATTTAGCAAGCAGCAGAATCAGACCAGAGATAGGACAAGAACATGAGAGTTCGTTAAAAACACCGGAACAAGGAACGCGATATTCATGCTCAGAATGTTATCAGAAAGAGTGATCCAGATGCAGAAGGACGTGTACCTATGTTTCATAGACTACACAAATGTCTTCGACAAAATACGCCACAAGAATCTGATGGAAATTCTCAGCAACCTTAATATATTTGGGAGGGATATCAGAATAATCAAGAATCTATACTGGCAGCAAACAGCATGCATACGCATGCGGGGACGGGTTCAGTGAATATACGAATATAGAAAGGGGCGTAAGGCAAGGATGCGTCTACTCACCCGACCTGTTCAACTGATACAGCGAGGCAATTATGAGAGAATTGGAAACGCTACCGGGATTTAGCAATGGCGGCCACAATCTTAACAACATAAGATACGCAGATGACACAGTACCCCGATAGCAGACACGGGAAAGAAATGACAAAATTTCCTAGAAAAAGGTAGCGACGGAGAGTGAGAAGAAAGGACTAAGCCTAAACTACAAGAAGACAGAATGCATGGTCATCAGTAAGAAGAAGCGCCAGAAATGCGATTTGCGGGTCGGGAACACTAGAATCAAGCAGACGCAGAAGTTTAAATATCTAAAATATCAGAAACTAACTACGATTGTATGGAGCATGGAAAGGGCACGAAACTTTTTGATAGGAAAATATTCTTATTAAAATCAGACCACAAACCATTAGAATTCATATTTAACCCGACAAAAGAATTGCTAAAAGTCACATCGTCAAGAATTTTAATATGGGTAGTAATAATCATGGCAATCGATTTTGACATTGTATACGTAAAAGGGAACACAATCCCTCACGAAGATGCTTTATCGAGATTATAGTTCAAGAATGAAAGAGAAGAAAACAGGAAAATACTGAAAATAAAATAATACACTGGGTAGAAACGGACGTTCTTCCTCTAAATAGACTCAAAATAGAAACAAAGCAAAACCCAATATTAAGAAGAATGGTAGAGTTTATAAAGAATAATATATGGAGCAATTGTTTGATGTCAGAGCGACCCTTTAAAGAACCGAAGCACAAACTAACCATAGAATATGGCATAATATGCAATGGAGATATAATAGTAGCTCTACAAATACTGAGAAGAGACATAGTAAAAGAACTACATGATGATGACGTGCATTGCGGCATAACAGCAACATAAATAAGACTAAAGTTACAAGCCTGGTGGCCAGGATATTCAAATGATGTAGAGGAATACGTTAAGTGAGGCCCAATACGTGAGAAAATTAAAAAAAACTTCAAGCAAGAAAAAATTCACTGATGGTCCAAGGAAGCAGATCCATGGGTTAGGGTCTACATGGATCAAGCACATATCAAAGATAGGGGACTGTTCTTAGTATTAGTGGACTCATATTCAGAATGGCCAGAGTTTAATACGAACTATATTCTCAAGGAATGGAGTACCCCAGACAATCATCACCGGCAATGCATCCGAATTTTGCGATGAGAACATATGTGTGTAGCTAAAACAGATCGGATGCCTCCCATACAATACACCACCATATCATCTACAATCTAATGGCATTGCGGAAAGAATGGTAAAAATGGGCTCACCACTTAATGAAAGCATAGAAGCGTATCTACCAAAAATGCTCCTCAGTTACAGATCCATTCCACATGTGAGAAGACAAATCGCAGCCCTCATAACTATGTCCTTTGCAACGATAGAAAAGGTATGGTATAGAAAGAAAGAAGAGGCCAATCCAGAAGAAGCAAATTTCCTGATATAAAAAGAACACAACACGGCTATACTTGAGAAAAAGGGACAAAATATACTGGCACATGCAGATCAGTTCGGAAGCAGAAATGAAATGGATGACGTAGAAATGGAAGACCAGGAGCAAGATGAGACAGAAAGTTACAAAAGTGGAACAGAGCAGGAAATGGAAGAAAGTGAGAATGAAAAGACACACGAGTATAAAGAAGAAAATGAAGAGACCGAGATTACCATTAAAGAGAAAACAAGAAAGGCAAGAGGAAGGACAACAAAATATGAAAATAATCAAGAATATTAAAAGAAAAAAACAAGGGTATACGGCCTCTCCGATTCAGGGAGCAGGATTATTGATTTTGCTTGTAATCAATATCTTCATAATCACTAACTGATGAAAGTTTGTTGTGTAACTTACAATTTGTAAGCAGGATAGAAGAAGCCAATGAGGTTGCAAAGGAAGTCGATTCCATATCTAACCATCCGAAAAAGTCTGAGGAAATCAATTATGCCTGCAAGAAAAAGAAAAATGAAGCTCATAACAGTTTCAATAGCAAATAAATATTTTGCATTACAAAAGTTCATTAGAAATTCAGAAATTACTAGATTTTCAGTCTTGGATTTTAAAAAAATCTTTTTTTTAATGCAACGTTCCTTCAGAATGTGTGCAATCATGGCTCTCCAGAATTAACTGAATTGCCATTACTTTAGAAACAAAATGGTTTCCTGTTGCCTTCTTGGTTTTGAATTCAGAATAGAACTTATTGGAGGCAAACTGCTGTCCAAAGATATAGAACCCAACCTACCCTGGGTTTTAATCTCTAACTTTGGTAGAAGAGAGATTTTACCCACCCAAGACTATCAATATGTAATTGAACAGATGGGACAGAAATCCATGATAACTTATGTTATCCTGCAGAATCATTTTAATTTCTGATCCAAATCAAGTTTTTATATCTACAATAATTCAGTTATCCTAAAATAAGTTTTCTAGTCTAATTAAGGAGTCCAATTTTTCATTAAACAAACATTTCCCCATTTCCAACTAATTGAATGCCTTTAACAAATGTAAAAGTCACATGGCCTTAAGAAACAAAAACAACATGCAAGTTATTGACCCCAAGGAGGAGGGAACTAAGAATTCTTATTCATTAGAAACAATTTGGCAATTATACATTCCAGCTTTGTCCCATACATTGCAACATTCTCAGAATTTTTAACTAAATGTTAAAGTTTTCTCATTCTTTATTCCATGTTTAGCTTCAGTTAATCCATTTAGGCTATTCTGCTTTGTGTTACTCATCTGTTTCTTCCACACCACCATCACCCAGAGAATCAGATAATTTGCTAAGTTATGCGGATCTTTCAAACAGATCATCGATTATGACAAACACCTGAAGAGATTTGGAGTACAGCCTAAACTAAGGATGACTACAAGAATATGTTGGTCTAAATAGAAAGGCTCAAAGATTCCAATGCAAGTTATTATTCAACATCCTACAAGGAGAGATGTATATATATATATATATATATATATATATATATATATATATATATATATATACTAAGTTTATGTAGTAATAAAATCTAATTCGTTGGGAACACTGACAAATTGTACTGTATTAATGAAGAGGCAACTAGGACAAATCCAAATAAGCATGGGTGGGGATGTAAAGTACCATGTTAAGATGTTTTTAGAAAAGCTTTTAATAATTACCCTGATGGAAACTATTTTGAACTTGCCCTACAAAATAATAGTGAATCCACATTCAAAATGTCTGGAAATATCTAGAAATATCTCTGTAAAAAGATTTTCAAATCTATTGGCCACAATTTGCCTAACAGGAAAAAAGTGATTATCAGTGACCGCCTGTCAAGCCAGAAACCAATGTTCCCCTACAGTTTCAGTATCAGTTACATTTATAATTTAGCTTTGTGAATAATAATAATGTGAATAATAATAATAATAATAATAATAATAATAATAATAATGAGATAGGACCTATTACAATTCTATGGGACTACACGATATACACTGACAGAACAATCAAAACCAACCGCCCAGATATGGTTATTAAAGACCACAAACAAAAAAAAGTGCCTCCTTATTGATATGGCAGTCCCTGCTGACTGCAATGTATCTTTGAAGATATTCAAAAAGCTGTCAAAATACAAGGACCTTGAAATAGAAATCTAATGAGAACATCATATGGGAACATCAACAATCCCTGTTGTAGTTGGAGCCCTAGGACTGGTTGGAAAAGATTGTAGTAGACTAATTGAAGGGATTCCTGGAAGTCCATGCCTCAAGGTGATACAAAAAATTGTTCTGACAAGTACAGCCCACACTTTACAAAGGGCTTTATCTATGTAATATTTTTTTTTGTCAGTGGAAAGTGTCATAATGCCATTTCTAACCTTAGGTCTCTGAGCGGGACCCGGATAGAAATGAGTAAACGCCAGAAATCAAAAAAAAAAAATAATAATAATGTGAATAATAATAAATTTTACAGGGAAATTGGAATAGTAGTCTGAGGACGAAAAATCTGTTACTGGAACAAACTCTTCCACAAACGAAGAGACACTAGGTCACCAAACCCGGATTATTGCCAACCTTGCACCAAGTGACTCAATACCAAATCGACTAATAAAAAGTAAACGAACGAAATGAAGCCGCGAAGAGTATCGACAAGTCATGACATCCTTCTTCACTGCACTCGAAAACCCAGCAAAGAACACCACCAATCAAACATACCAAATATGGAGGAGTATGGTGGGAAATGATATAAGACCTAACCCCAATCCAGACATGCTTGCCAATGTCCGTAGGGATATTATGCGAAACAACAGACTCTCAAAGGCAGAAATAGACAGGATAAAATTAGATATAAGACAAAATACTATGACCCATCACTCAAACTGTAATGAGATGAGAGTAGAAATAAGTAACGTGACAGAGGATGAGATAAAAACTAAAACAAATGAAATACGAAATAACCTTTCAGGAAATAAAATCAAAGACTCTACCTTAAACACAACCTGCAGTTCTCCAGATAATGTCACTGAAGATGACTCCAGGTACATTAAGTTAGAATTCCCTGAAAACCACAAGGCTGAAATCACCGAAGCGAAAAACCGCGTCATCCAAGTACTCAGCAGATTAACTTTCATATAATTGTCAGACAGAGATCAGCTCCCCAAAATCCATATGACGAATTCCAACAAGCACATTGTGAAAATATACAACGCTGCTCTGGAAACATTGTTAACAGATAAACTACTGGGAAACATCACAGAAGTTAACAACGTCATATACGCAACAGCTTTAGCAGCGACTCGGAAGCTTGGGGTCAAGACAATAAATAAAGTTAACAGAGATAGAGAGACAACTTGGAAAGGAAAACTGATACGAGAAATAAAACAAATCAGATGTGAGCTTCCTATATTAGATGAGCTCACCAGAAACCCTAATATTTCCACACGCAAGTGCAAAAAAAGATCAAGCGGAAATATAAAATGAAATCCGTAATTGACATTTCATCAATCACGGAAATGCTAAAGCAGAACAAGACGATACGAAAAACGTTGTAGGTTCTATCGCCAAAATAAAATATTCCAAACGGACTTTAAGAAATTTTACAGGGAAATTGGAAAAACACCTATACATGTCGAAAGGCCACCATCGATTGATAATGTACAGACATTTTGGGAGAATATTTGGAGCAGCCCAAAGGAATATAACGCAAATGCAGAATGGATCCAACGTGAAGAAGAACGAATGCTGGATAAACCTCTGCAAAAGTGGGAAAATATGGCCACAAATAATGTTAGGCAAGGTCTAACGAAGTTCCCAAAATGGAAATCCCCAGTAAAAGACAAGGTGCCCAAATTCTAGCTCTGTTATCTCTCATCAATCCCTTGCTAAATCTCTATCAGTTCTTGTAATTAATCCCAATGAAATCTCAGAATTGTTCACTGAAGGTATAACATATCTCATGCCAAAAACGAGTGAAACAGATGATCCGAAAAAATTATAGGCTAATAACGTGTCTGTCCACCACGTATAAATTGATCACGTCTGTCCTGACAAACCGTACAACATTCTTCCACTGGAACAGAAGGACTGCAGGAGAGGTTCATATGGTTACAAAGATCAACTACTGATAAACAAAATAATCCTGGAAAATTGCAGGAGACGACGTAGAAATCTGAGCGCAGCGTGGATTGATTATCATAAAGCCTTTTATAGTGTGCCACACTCTTGGATCCTTAAGACTTTGGAAATGTACAAATTCTCCCCTGTTGTAGTAAATTTCCTTAAGCAACGCATGGGAATGTGGAACACCACACTATACTTAAATCACATTAGAGGTACTGCTATCTCTAACCGTCAGAATATCCTACATGGAATCTCTCAAGGAAACTCCCTGTCAGCCCTTCTGTTTTCTCTGTCCTTAATCACCCTTTTGCGTGAACTAAACAATAATAGCTATGGATACAATGTAAACAAGAAAGTATTCAATCACCTAATCTACATGGAGGATTTCAAACTCTTTGCCAAAGGGCCTCCTCAATATTGTAAAATGTTTCAGGGACGATATAGGTATGGATTTCGGATAAGGTAAATGTGCAAAAGTAACATTCAAGAAAGTGAAAATTAAAAGAAACTCCCTCAACAGATAATAATAATAATAATAACGTGAATAATACTAATAATGTGAATAATAAAAACAAACACTAAAAAGTTCATTAGCCAAAATAGTTTCCTGAAATCCTTGCTAATAAAACACAAACCGTTTATACATATTTTTACGCAAGCATGCTATAAGATCTATATACCAGTTTAATAGCAGATAATTGAGTGACAAAAAGGGGTGATAGTCCAAGGTAGAACCAATAACGAAGAACTCGAACACGGATATGGAACAACACAGATATATTACAAACAGGAATATATACAGAGAAGTAGAAAGCGTTAGTACGAACAATCAGGTTTAGTAGTAATTGTCTGAACGTGACTCTGTTTCGGACTGCCTCTGACTCCACTGACTGACTCGCTCGCTCTGATTGACTAACAGACTCCTGACGGACTTCACTCCAGACTTCAGACTGAGCGGTATTTCGTCACCCCCGCTACGAGGGCATCATGTGGCACAAGGTCGGTTTAACGTGGGATCTCCGAGCCCGTGGGCTCGGCCAAAAATATGCCCTTTGAACTCGTATAAACGGGTTCAGGGTCGGCTTACCTCCCCGAAAGAGACTCCGCCCTTCGGCGTAGCCTCGTTCGGGTTCCTCCCCGCCCGAAGGCAGAGAGTTCAACCGATCAGCCGGTCGCCCGAGTTCGAACTGAACTCCCTGCTTCCTCTTGAGGCGCAGTATTTATTATATTACGTATGGAATAGTCCATTATATTATTATGGGTAAGGTCGCGTAACCCTTATATATTCCACAAACCTTGTTTATATTTATGTTATTGTTGGACACCACAAAGGATTACGATGACAATTACTTTAAAGAAGACAATATTTTAGGTTATTAAGGATCATTATACACTTTCATTTGTCATCTAACTGAAACAACTTGTTTGATAAAAAGTTGAAGACCCTTAGTAAATTGGAAGGAGTACAAAAAATTAAAAAATAAATAGAATAATATAAATCCTGTGTCTAGAGAGCATCACAATGCTGAAGAGTCATACAAAGTAAATTTAAAGTTTGCCGAGTCTTAATTGTACATTTTCTTTCAGATGTCACTAAAAAAAATAATTTTCTCCAAGTCAAATTAGTAGAGAGGAAAATTAAAGTCTAAACAGTCAAAGGTTTGTCACTTATGATAAAGATAACTGGCTGTCATGAAGTAGGAAAACAAAACTGCTATGGCAAAGTATTTCAAATTTATTTGTGAAGGACATTTACTAAGACAATAACCTTTTCATGTGAGACATCAAAGTTTATTTGAAAATAAACCACAGCTATCAGTCCAAGATGAATGAACCCAAAACACCACAACACAAATATTAAATGGTCAGAGCATAAAGACTACAAGATTACTAGAGAGATGCTTTCTAGTATACAGTTTAAATTACTGCATATAAAATTAAGTAATGTGCTCAACTCGTAGCTTTGTTGCTTATTGGCCATTGTTCAAGCACTCCTATATATTAATTGGCTTGTAACTGCCACAGTAAGTTTATTCTACCAAAGTCTAAAGATCAAAAACAACCAGTAAAGTCCCCCGGGATACCCACTGGAATGCAAAACTGTAGAAGTGTCACTGTGCAAAAAGTAGCAAGCTTTCCCAGAAGACAGTGTCATTAGAAATATTTTATAGATATAGAGGGCGGGGGAGGGACAAAGAAAAAAGGAATAATTTTTTGCATAAATAAAAGAAATAAGTTACCTTCGGTTACCAGTACAGATCAAATGGGTTTAAAAAATGACAACCAATTATCAAGAAATAGTACAAAAGAGTAAAAAAAAAAAAAATCTAATTGAAGTCGGCGTGAACATTCGCCTGAGTCCCTCAGGCAGTTTTCAGCAACTAGTCAGCCTCATCCCTCAGCGTGTATGCATGCAGGAAAAAAGAAATCCTCTACCCTGTAATTGATTATATGACCCCATTACCAGGATTCCCTCCCGCCTGGTCAAATGTCATTTTACCCCAAGAGTTCTAGACAGTGGGTGGTTGCTTTGAAACTCATCAATTTTCCTGGCAACACACAAAACCTGCCAGTCACTCACTTCTTTACATACGTTTGCCTTGAGTAGTCATGTGGCACGGAAGCTTCACTAGTCTTGATTACTGCGCAATGCGTGAAGTTTGAAATGAATCCGCGAAATAATGCGCTAAAAAAAAATCCAACAATTACAATAAAATAAAATAAAATAAAAACTACGTACCTGAAAAGTAAAAAAAGGATTTTTTCAAAGATGTTTTTTTTTTATGTGTGTCATGAAAGTTTCTTGAATTTAAAGCTTCATAAATTACATTTCAGGGTGAGATTCATTTAAAAAAAAATAAGTGCATTTTAAAATAACATCCGCGAAAATCGCGCACTAATCAAAACCAGTAAGATACGAAAAGCTGTAAAAAGGCCGTTAACTAAGTAAGCTTCCGCGCATTAAAACTAGACGAAAACGTATGTTAACAACGCCAGTAATGGCGGCCGGACAAAGCGAAATCGAACTTACATTGATGATAAATCGAAAATGGTAATCGAGCGCAATATTTTAATGTCATTTTCGAAATAACCAGGATGGTTGGTACACCCTGAATACCGGGAGCTTTTGGTGCTTATACTGCAAATTAACCATAAAAGTCATTTGACTACGTGGGTGGATTAATTAACGAGGAGGTGTGGCCTCCATTATGTGATTGAAGAGGGAAGGCATATTTCCCCTTCCTAGACAAAAAAATTAAAATATCTGGAAAATTACCTAGTCAGATGGTCACAATTTTCTTAAATCAACTTCTAATTTAAAAATTGCTATGAGTGGAATAACTATAAGTGGAATATTCAGTCTTGATTATTGAGCACGCTGTATAGTGCTCTTGCGCAGTAATTAAGACAAGTAAGATCAGTAAACAAGGCCGTTAACTGCGTTCTCTTTCGCGCTTAGCTTTCCGCAGCATGCAAACAACGCCAGTAATGGTTGCCGCCAATGAATCCGAACTTTTACTGTCGATAACTCAAAAAAATTTATCAAATCATTTTCGAATGAAACATGCATATTTACATCTAAAAGTGTAAATATTCGGGAAATTCTTATTGCAAACTGAGCGCGGGTCATAATCTGTAAATTAAACGAAAAATGTAATGACTTCATCATCGATAATGACTAAAACTTTAAATTTCACTCACAAAATTTAAGTTAGCATAATCCCAAAATACAAATTATAAACAAACATTTACCAAACTTTACACCGACAACAATAACATTCATAAAGTAAGTCGTAAAAGAAAACATTTAGGATTTCGTCGAAATCATATTTGATGTTTTTTTTCGTTTTCTAAAAAGCCTTAACAATAAGACAGTGTTGTTAGTAAACACTAAACAGGCCATTTGTTCTGGAGAGGATAATACCCATCACATATACATATTTACAAATACAGAAAATAAAACTTTTTACAAATCACTCACCGATATGAAATGACATATTTGAAAAAAGGAGTAACAGCTTCAGGCCAAACACCTTCAGTTGATGTACAAGTGTTTCTCACTGCAAAATCTACTATTATAGAAGCCACATGAACTTTAATAATAAAAAAAAAGACAAGTGTTCAGTGTCCACCCTAAAGAAATTTGTACGATACAGTGTGGCGAATGACGAGACTGGAGAAAATATCTTTGGGTGATTAAGGTCTTATTCAACTCAAAAAGACACACGAGGTGTTAACAAAAATGACGATTTTAGAACTCTTTTAGGAAGGGCAGATAACTATAATAATATTATTTTACCATACACAGGATATCACACACCTGATAAGGTCTTATCAAGGATAAATATTACACACATTAATCTTAAAATCATTTAGATCAAAAAGATCTAAATAGCTTAAGAACAAATAAACGTCTATAATCCATAACTATTTTTTACTGCACATATTGCACAAACAGTAACAAACACTTTTCTTATTGCTAATTGAGAAGAATATCATTTACCTTAAGTTTTATATAAAAAAAAACATTTCCACAATGGGCATTTCAGGTGTCTAAAAATTAAATGCCTCTACCCACAAGAACAGATTCATTAAAATCATTTAGATCAAAAAGATCTAAACAGCTTAAGAACAAATGAACTTCTATAATCCATAAATATTTGTTTACTGCACATATTGCACAGTAACAAACACTTTTCTTACTGCTAATTGAGAAGAATATCATTTACCTTAAGAGTTATATAAAAACATTTTGACAATAGGGATTTCAAGCGATTAAAAACTAAATACCTCTACCGACAAGAACAGATTCAGGGAGTGGATTTAGATTTACAAATTGGAAAGTAAAAAACTTCTGTGAGCAAATTAACCTTTTTGTTCTGTTATGCATATCTCTCTGCATAGCATCAGTCGTAGTATAATTTTCGGTGTCCCGAAGATCAACCGGGTTCGCCAGTTGTTCTCTATTTATACTTGTCTATCTAATTTGCATACGATACTACACCTCCCTGAATCGGAGAGTTCGTATACCCTTGTTTTTTCTTTTACTATTCCTGATTATTTTCATATTGTGTTGTCCTTCCTCTTGCCTTTCTTGTTTTCTCTTTAATGGTAATCTCGGTCTCTTCATTTTCTTCTTTATACTCGTGTGTCTTTTCATTCTCACTTTCTTCCATTTTCTGCGCTATTCCAGTTTTGTAACTTTCTGTCTCATCTTGCTCCTGATCTTCCATTTCTACGTCATCCAGTTCGTTTCTGCTTCTGAACTGATCTGCATGTGCCAGTATATGTTGTCCCTTTTTCTCAAGTATAGCCATGTTGTGTTCTTTTTATATCAGGAAATTTGCTTCTTCTGGATTGGCCTCTTTTTTCTTTCTATACCATACCTTCTCTTTCGTTGCAAAGGAAATACTTATGGGGACTCCGATTATATATTTTACTATTATTATGATAATAAAACTCTTTCAATTGCTTTTTGAAAAATATGACTTTAGCCCAAACGGTAGACGAGTCCATTTTAGCAAGCCTATAGGGGTGTTTATCGCGATGATTTCCTTAAATTTCTCGTCAGTTTCTATTTGGTTGTTTGCTGCCTTGAGATCATTTTTTAAAAATTGTTCCATTTTTGCTAACTCGTGGTTCACAGTTTCGATATTTGGCAAAGGAAAAGAGTCTGAACATATCTGGTGATTTACCTCTATCTTGTAATCAGCACATATCCTTAAATCTCCGTCAGGTTTCTTTATCGCTTTTATTGGTGACTCACAATTGCTACCACCTTGAGTTATTCTTTCTAGTATGCCTTGTATTATCATTTTGTTTAATTTGGCTACCACCAAAGTTGGGATATGAATTGGAACATTTCTTGACACTATATATTTTGGGTGATAATTTTCTTTTAGTCGAATGCTTGCTTTATTGCCTTTCAATCATCCTATTTCATTTTCTGCTGCCATGGAACTGATTACTCTCGCTGTATCTACTTTTATTAGATCAATTCCTAGTAATCCGTGATCTTTCTCGCATTCTACAACTGTAATGGGAATTATTTCAAAACGCTTGCCGGTTTCAAAATTGCCTTGAAATGTACCCATTATTTTTATGGTCGTTCCATGAAATTGCTTTAATTGGATGCTGCTCTTTTTAATTTAGGTCGTCCTAAGATCAATTCCTAGTAATCCGTGATCTTTCTCGCATTCTACAACTGTAATGGGAATTATTTCAAAACGCTTGCCGGTTTCAAAATTGCCTTGAAATGTACCCATTATTTTTATGGTCGTTCCATGAAATTGCTTTAATTGGATGCTGCTCTTTTTAATTTAGGTCGTCCTAATTTACCCAATTTTTTTTTTTTTTTTTTGGTATTAACGTGACTTCGCTGCTTGTATCATTCATTGCACGTTAAATATTTGGCAATTTATACTTATTTTTTCTCTGCTTCTTATTTGTGCATTCATTGTAAATATTTCAACTTCTTCTTCGGAGGGGGCTTGCACTCGTTCCATTTTCTTTTCCTATTTGTATACGTTCTGAAAATAATGTCTATTTTTGCAATTTGAGCATATTTTTCCTAGAGCTGGACATTTGTGCTTTTCTCTTTTGTGATTTTTTTCCCACAATATCTACATTTAATTATTGATTTGGCAGTGCTCGTCCCGTACGTCTCGAATTCTTCTATTGTTTGATTAAATTCTCTAATCAACTCTAATTGTTGTAAAAACTCGGTGTAAGCTTCCATACTCATGCTACTACTCTGTAGACATTCTAGTATTTTTCCTTTGTGGTTTTGGTCTTGCAAGCCTTCAATTATTCTGAGAAGGATTATTTCATCTTCTATAGTCATTTCCCGTGCTCCCAATTGTTCAAATTCACAATATTTGGTTCGTTCTTTAATCTATATAAGTATTATATAAGGGACTCAGTCTTGTCTCTAAAAACTTTTCAGCGAGGACCAATCTTTTCTTTGATTAAAATGTTATTTTAATAAATTCTTCAAATGTCATTTCTTCTAATTCGCTCGGGTAACACATCGTCAAAATTTTCTTCACAGCTTCGCACCCAGCGGTAGCAAGAAATAAATCTGTTATCTCGTTCTCTGCTCCGTCGGTCTTTGTGTCTCTTAATTTTATCATTCTTGCAAATGCTGCAAAACGTTTTTATACATGTTTCGAATCAAATTTACGATCCTATCGGCAACGCCATTGTTAGGTTTTGCACGTCTCTCTGTGTAGTAGTAGCCGTAGTACAGTTATCTGTGTCCTGAATAGCAACCGGGTTTGCTAGGCATAGCCACCCTATGTTCGCCAGTTGTTCTCTATTTATACTTGTCTTTCTAATTTGCATATGATACTACACTTTTCTTATGAAGATTGTAGACTATGCAATGGCCTTCGATAAAGTACGCCACACGGATCTAATGGAACTGCTCAGCAACCTTGATATATACGGGAAAGATATCAGAATAATCAAAGAACCTATACTGACAGGAAACAGCATGCATGCGCATAGGGAACGAGTTCATCGAATATACTAAAATAGAAAGGGGCGTAAGACAAGTATGCGTCTCCTCACCCGACCTGTTCAACATATACAGGGACGCAATTCTAAAATAATTGGAAAACTTACCGTTCAATTTCAGGAATGTGCGTCCGGATCCAGCCCTGAATGTTTTTACTGTGCTCATGGCGTCAGCCTGATTTCAAAATGTTATGATTTGTTGGGCTACAGCCTCTAGGACTAAAGTTGAAAAAGTGTGACACACTGACACACTGACACTCGCATTTATTATTATATATATATATATATATATATATATATATATATATATGAATAAAAAAGACAAGAGGCAAGGCAAATATATATATTTGCCATATTAAAGTCTGCCAGATGACGAAACGCATCGGCTAAGTATAGTTTTTCCTCTTCTCTTTTTTATTCATTTTTCTCTTCTACAGATAGATTCCATTTGAGAATTTTTACACATATGCACGATACAAAGTTGCAATATATATATATATATATTTATTTATTTATTTATTAAAGACATTTTTATGTTTAACGTTCTTTTTATAGATACAAGTATTTAAGTAAATTTAAATAAAATTAAGTAAATTTAAGTAAATGCTTTGTTTATTATAAACAGAGCATTTACTTAAATACTTGTATCTATAAAAAGAACGTTAAACATAAAAATGTCTTTAATAAATAAATTGTCGGATTCTGTCCATTTCGTAATATATATATATATATATATATATATATATATATATATATATATATATATATATATAACTAGGCGTGCGGCCATGCCCCCGTCTGCGTGAATGTGCTTTCGCGTGTGTGCGCCCGTCTGCGTGGATGTGCATACGTGTAGGGTTTCGCGATTATTTCTTCGTTTTTCTCCACTTTACACTCACTTCTTAACTTTTTCTCTTTTTTTTTTTTTTTTTTCCTTTTCCTCTTTTCTTTAAATTGTAGCTATTTACTTCTGGTTTTATCATTAGACGTGTTATCGTTTTTATTTTTTGAGCGTTCTAGCCTTTTCTTGAGATAGAAAAGTTGTATTTGTTTTTTTATACAAATAATTAATATTAACGCATAAATGTTAAATACTTTTATATGCCTTCAGTTGACTAGTATTTTGTTTTCTTATTTGATTTGGCGGTATCTTAATTGTCGGAGGTTAGGTTTATAATTAAATTTTCATTTATTATTGTTTGAATTTATGTGCATATACACGCGTGCATGCATCCATGTATGTATATCGATATATACACGTGCACGTATGTACAGATATAAACGGGCGTACACATGCATATGTACATTTGTGTCTGTCCTTTGTTATTAATCAACTTGTGCTTTTTTAAGCATTTCACCCCAAGGAAGGCGTAAGTGCCACTAGTACGCAAGGAACTACAGAGAGAGTAAGTAAGGGAAAAGACTGGGTATAGGGGAATGAGGAATGGATAAAAATAAGAAGGGAGGGGATAAAGAGAAAAACGGGTATCAAGGCCTCAGAAGATGCCAATTGACATTACATTAAAATTTTTGAAGATTGTAGTTATCAGAGAAGCAAGTAAGAGGGAGGGAATTCCACTGTCGAGAAGTGCGAGAGAAGAAACTTTTGGAGTAGAAGAGTTAGCTACTTTTAACTGTTTCGGCAGCAAAAGGGTGGGAACGAGATGCCTACCTAGTAGCACGCTTAAATTCATGATGTCGGGGCACCAGTGAAAATATTTATAGAAAAGACAGAGGGAAGCCACATTACGTCGATGAGAAAATGACTGGAGTCGAGACCCCAAGTCAGGACCGATCACATTGCATATACGTCTTTGGATTTTGCCGAGTACCTCGGGATGAACAGAGGAGTCATCAGATCATATATGGCAACATTATTCCATGGTAGATTTGTAAATGTGAAGGATATGGACACAGACGAGGAAAACCTTCTTCCACGATACAGAGAACCAACTTTCCTTGTGGTAGATGCAGCTATTGATTCAATATAGTTGTTCCACCTCAGGTCAGTGTAAAACGTGAGACCAAGAAGGCGAAGTGAGGTGCTCTCGTGGAGTTGAGCGTCAACCATGTTGATAGGAGGCAGGGAAGTTTCTCTATGGTAAGTAAATGACAGCAGTTTCGTTTTGGATGCATTAAAATTCACAAGCCATTTCCTGCACCAGTTAACCACAGATTAAAGGTCGTTTTTGAAACCAACGGCCAAGTTAACTTTGTCAGCAATGTCAGATTTTTTATTGAGACAGGAGTAAATGGTAGTGTCGTCTGCGTAGATGCCTACTAGCGTTCGTATGGAAGAAACTGGAAGAGCACCCGTTCAGAACAGCTTTCACTTCACGATTAGACTGGAATGATTGGGTTAAATCAAATAATCGTCCTGTAATACCAGATCGAGTTTCTCCGTTATTATCAAGAGCTTGGTATATTCATTTATGGCCGTAAGCACGTCAGGAGTAAACCAGACAAAGCGGAAACCATATTGTTTTTCAGAGAAAAGATCGTGAAATGCTTAACTATTTCGACATTGATTAAAGCCTTGAAGACTTTGCCGTAGAGTAGTAGGAGATTGATGGAACGGTAGTTAGATGGGACAGAAGGGTCTCCAGAGTTTTTAAAGACCGGGACGATAGAGGAGGACTTCCAACAGTCTGGAAAGCAAGAATCGGCGAGGCAATAGTTGTATAGTTTGAAGAGAACTGGGGCCAGTTCAGGGGCACAATTCTTTAGGACTACGGCTGGTATCCCGTCACTACCACTTGCTTTATAAGAGTTTAATTTAGAGATGATGTCTAATACCATCAGCGGGCTTATACACATCTCACCCAGTATAGCCTTAATTCTAGGGGGAAAATCAAGTGTAGGTACCCCGGATAAGTCGTGTGTACAGTTGGATGAAAATTTCCTAGCAAAGCATTCAGCATTATCAGCTGAGGATATCAAGATTTCGAATTGATTGAATAGAGGAGGGATTGAGGATTTGCTGTAGTTCAGTACACTTTTGCATAGCCGCCAATAATCTTTAGGACCAAATTTGCGAGATGCAATACGTTTTTTCAGCAAACAGTTATTTTTCTTTGTTGAGGACACACTTGCACTCATTACGAGCAGAGACAAAGAAACACCTGTTGATTATCAGACATGTCGTTTCAGTACAGACAGAAGAAGTGCAAGCAGGTGAGAACCAAGGGGATGATCGCGATTTAACTTGTATTTTCTTCCTGGGATGAAAGCCTCTATTTCGGCTTTTACCCAAGAGGAAACCTCAGACGCACATTTTTGTACGGGATGATTAAAAACTACATTCCAATGGATGTCGCGAAGGAAATCACGGAACGACTCCCAGTCTGCGCGTTGATAACAGAAAGATATTCTGTTAGTAGGAGGTTCATGGCTGGAGGGGGCGCGGGAGGAGATGTTAGCAGACACCACCGCGTGATCAGAGTTGCCAAGAGGGTAGAGCTGCGTAGCGCGACAAGAATCAGAGAAGGAGGTAAAACAGATCGAGAAGGGAAGCGTTACTGTACGAAGAAACGCGTAGGAAAGTCAACCACTTGCGTGAGGGATTGACTGATTGAAAAGTTAAGGGTTGTATTAAGTATTGTGCTTAAGTATTATTTTCTCCATGTTATCCAAGTTTGTTTTAATAATTTTGTTTATATTTTACTTTACCTTCAGCATCCGGAATGCAGAGTTTCGTAGACGGACCTGTCTGTCCACTCTTCAGGAGTATCAGCAATTTACTGCTTATATTTTTCGATTTTTTCTTTTTTTATACAATTATCATTGGTGTTAATTTTTTCCCTATTATTTGTGTTCGTGTGTGCGTTTGCGCGCGTGGCCATGTATATGGGTAAATTGTGGCCATTTTATCTTTGTAATTTCGCGCATACGCGTTGTTTGTTTGTTCGTTGTTTGGGTTTTATGGCATATCAACCACTGTGGGTTATTTAATGCCAAATCCAGTTTATATGAATTTTAAATGCCTATTTTGTATGGAATAAAACATGTATAGCTGGCAACATTATTGTTTTAAAAACGTATAGCTGGCAACATTATTGTTTTTATTTTGTTGACTGCACAGTAGAGGAGGTACAGTACTCTGCACCATGCCACACAAGCAGGAGAACTCAGTGATGGCAGTCAATTTCTGCAGCCATATCACCCCTTACATCTGTCCACCTAACTTCCCAGACTGCAACTCACTTGATTATTATGCGTGGAGCGCAGTTGAGCGAGAGACCAACATGTAACACCAAAGATGAAATGAAGGTAAGGATTATGGCAGCATTCACCAACAAGTAAGCCTCCAGAAGAGATGCAGCAGATTCCGAGGTCGTCTGGAGGCCGTGGTTGAAGTTAATGGCAATTTTATTGAAAAAATTTACACTTTAGTTTTTTAAGATATTCTTGTGTAATTTTGGTAAATATATCTGTTCATTGAGAAGTCATTTTTATTTTGTGTCATTTCGACGACAATTTATTCATCGCACCCGGTACATAGGATCAAAAGAGCGGAACAAAAAATCGTATTCTTTTTTAAATGAATTTCAAAGACAATATCTAGATACTTATACAAAGATTTATTCAACTGTACATTTGCCATTTTCGCCATCTTTGAGGCAACTTCATGAGTCCATTCTCCTAAATCTTTCCAGCTTTCTGGGTGAGGGATTAGTCTAAGTGTTCCACACAGTCTTATAGAGAATTGAAGTTTTTTCCTCTTAAGAGAATTTAGCATAGATCGAAAGAAGTCGCAAACCGAAGGCGGATGTAGTAGGACATCTAAACCAAACTGCCCCAATTACTACCAGATCTGTAAAGAAATGTGGGAAAATGAAACAAAATCGATAAATAAAAAAATAATAATTAATAATAAAAAAGAAAAGAAAAAATAGGTTTTCTCATGACGCTAAGAATAAATGAACCAGAAATATGATTACCACACTTGTTTTCGTAAAACGCCGTTAGCCGGCGCTGCTTAAGTCTACTATCCCTGCCTAAATTTCTGCCCCATGCTCCAAGATATAGTACTACGTTTCTCCGGCCCACTGACTCTCTCTTTCCACTTTCAAACGCATGGCGCTTGCACGTGTCATCCAAAAATGTTTACCTATGTAGTAAGTCAAGCTTTCTCTTTGGTTGTTCCAACTCAGAACAAGGCTGACTTGGGCTCGACCATTAATACGATACTTATACTTGCTTACTGTAACAAGAAAAAAAAAAGAAAACGGACATATCCAAGAGACATTAAAAACTTTGTTTCACTACATTTAATATAAAAAGAGATTAAACAGCCCGTGTTTGAAATTCCTCAAGTTTTTGTATGCTTCTTTAATTATTTACATATTAACACGCACCCATCTAAAATAGATACAAATACACAACCTTTTAAATCCCATAGAGATATGAGGTCTGGTGTTGTCTTGATTGAAGACGACACCATTCCGAGATATATATATATATATATATATATATATATATATATATATATATATATATATAATATATCGCACATCTAATGCTAGCGGTAATAAAACATTACTCGATGTAATACAACAGAGCTATTAAGTATATATTAACAAATATACGTATTATCCCTCACCGATAGAACGACTCGGAGTTTCATGCACAACGCAATCTTCAGGTGCTGAGTATAGACTGGTCTTTACGTAATTTAAATGTTAGATAATATATCTGGTTATCGCAATGTTGACACTTTTTTATATTATACTGGGATTACAGTTTTTTAATTTTTAAAATTATATTTGGCATTTAAAATAAACGAGATTTGTAAATATATTTAGAGTTGCAAATATTAATTTTTTTAGTTAAAGGGACATTACTTGTTCTTTATTTTATAAGAAAACAAACCTTAATTTAAACCGTTATTTATATGAAAAAATCTATCTGGGTCAAAGTATTTAAGCAGGTATTTGTTTTTAGGCTCACATGTAACCATCAATTCATCTCTCTTCCATATAATAAATGCGAATGTCAGTGTGTCACTGTGTCACACTTTTTCAACTTTAAAGACTGAAGTTTTGGATTCCCAACTTTTCATTACTGCGATTGATTTCGGCGATTTTTTACGTATTTCTTTTTTTTTTTTCGACGAATTCTTTTGTGCAATAGCAATTTTTATAACTTGCCAATAAATCAAAATTAATTGCGAAACCCAGCGAAATTCACCCATGAAATAAAAATAATTGTTTATACGGAAAGTAAGTACCTACGTACATCAAAGTGGCGACAGAAGAATTAACGGTAAACTTTTAAAAGGTAATCTTAAATATTAATGTCATACTTAAATGCAGCGATTAATTTTTAGTTCTTTTGTGATTTATTGTTGCTTAATGCATCTACACCTCCCTACGTATTGTGATGAAGGCCCAATCAAAAGCTCTTTGCAGAAGCTAGCTTAATTGCCGCCCGATAACGCGGCTTTTAATAAGCTAGAGTTAATTATATTTTTAGAGAGCCAATTTTTCAACAAGATATAAGTTACATCTATTTCCTTTCCCGTTATAAGAATAGAAACGATATTTCCAAGGATTTTTCAGTGTAACCAAAATAAATTTTAACACCATTACCGGAATGTATGTCCGCACGGTCGGTATACAATTTATCCCGTTTAAGGGACGGATCATATTTTTTCGACTGTTGCATTTGTTTTCAGAAAAAATTATGTTGTCTTTGTTGTCTTAGTCGTACTATTGGTGAAGGATAATTGAAGGATATTAGTGAAGAATAATATGTATATTTATTAATATATATATATATATATATATATATATATATATATATATATATATATATAGTACGGGTAAAAAAAAATCCGTTGGTATGTAATTCATATGCGCCTTATTAATATAAATATTAAAATTGATCCACAAAATAAAGCTCAATTTATTTATTATAACAAAGCATATAAATTACACAACAAAGAAATCCAAAATTACCTTATGGGTATAGTCTATTTCAACAGACACCAAGTACGTCAATCATATTCAATCCAGACGGATGGACTGTATTCAGTGTCGAAACTAAAGATTTAAAATTTTAAATTTAACAAACACAGCAGTTGAAATTTTATGTGGCTAATATATTTACCGTTAAATAATTTTTATTTTTATTCCTTAATAATATAATATTTTTAATATATTAATTTTTTATATAATTAATAATTAAAAATTTCGTTTTATAAAACTGCTTTTTTTGGCCTTCCTTTAGTTCATTTTAACACTTCATCTTTCTTATAACCCCAATTTATGGTCTTAAGGTTAATATCTGGGTTGAATTTGTGGAACTTCCTTCTTTTTAAGACAGATAAATTCCGCCCTTTCCTTACCATTACTCGGGCAGTCTCTCCTGGCGAGGCTTCAATATGGGTGGGCACTGTATCAATTTTTCAACTGCTGTGTTAAATTTAAAATTCTAAATCTCTAGTTCTAACACTGAATACGCTGGGTTGAATAAGACTGATGTACTCGGCGTCGGTTGAAATAGACTATACCCATGATATAATTTAGGATTTCTCTGTGGATTTGGGCAGAAATCCCACTTTTATACAAGTTTCGGTAAAAACAACTGACAAGGTACTGCAATTAAGCATTTTTATTTAATTTTTCTTTTGTTCGAAAAAAGTGTTTTCTTTTCTGGACACAAAGTGTGTAAAAACTGCCCAAAGGTTCTGCATATCCGAGCGTTTTCAGCTATTCTTTTAGCCATTATGGAGAATGATTTTTACTTTTAATTGAATGTGTGTGTGTGTGTGTGTGTGTGTGTGTGCGTGTGTGTGTGTGTGTGTGTGTTTTTGTGTGCGTCTAAAGTTATAGGAATGTTTTATTTTCCAAACACGGTCAGCAAATTGTGGCCGTGTGCATAGTTAATGTTATTGAGTGTAGGCTTTTCTTTTTGTATCATTCGTGCTTCCATTATTTTTAATAATTCTCACTTTTATTTTACTTATACATAAATATATATATTTATATGTGTATATTGAAGCAGCATATTATAATTCAAGCAGGTGTGGTTAAATGATTTAGACATAACGATCGAAACCAAAAATAAATAGACATAATATGTCTAAATTATTTCACCAAACTTGTTTGAGTATATATATATATATATATATATATATGTGTGTGTGTGTGTGTGTGTGTGTGTGTTAACATAATGAAAGTAAGTAATTCCCGAAAAATATTCTAAAATGTCATACCGGAAAAAGTGCTCATTGCTGTAATACACTGGATTATTATGATATATAATATGCGTGTGTTTTTTGTTCGTGTGTATGTATGTGTGTGTATATGTGTGTGTGCGTGTGTATTGGACTTTCCCTTCGGTTTCGACCTATGAGAGTCCATCAGTTCATTTCTGAGTACCGTACAGTCAGACTGACCCGCACATACAGTGGGGAGGAAACAAATATTCATACACATACTAATATTTAATTTATTGTATTTCTAACTAATAAATAGACATACTTTTCATATAATTAATTGTAAAATGAATTAACTGTATAATAACTAAATATGCACAGAAAGCAGAAAAAAATTGATTTAATTGAAATAAATCCCATTTATCCATTTTAATGGATGAAAAAGGTATTCGTACAATACAAAGAAGAATACATGATCTTCATTTAATACTTTGTAGAATAGCCATTATTCACTTCTACAACAAGCCACCTCTTCTTGTAGTTCTCAATTAATGATTTGCAAATTTTAGTTGGTATTTTGTTCCATTCTTCTTCACATATGGTCT
The DNA here is from genome assembly GCA_963932145.1 of Acanthosepion lycidas. NCBI lineage: Eukaryota > Metazoa > Mollusca > Cephalopoda > Sepiida > Sepiidae > Acanthosepion > Acanthosepion lycidas. Next base: position 33,825,176 of record OZ010606.1, read on the forward strand.
TCAGATCCGGGATATTTGTTGGAGCTCTCGACTGGATTTGAATTTTCAAATAATGCCACAGATTCTCGATTATGTTTAAATCTGTGGACTGACTTGGCCATTTCAGGATATTTACATTATTTTCAGCAAGTCATTTCTTCCTAGATTTTGCATTTTTGTTATTGCTTTGAAAAATTTACCAGTAAAAAAGAATTCTCTTATTACTACATTTGTACATAAACACAGAACCTTAAAATTTAAATTCAAACTCAGCGTTGCGACTGCACGTTCCAAAACAATAACACATTTCTCATAGCATTTTTCGGATTACAACCCTGTTTTCGTTGTCCACTTATTACTGAGAGTAAAAACAAGAACACAATCTATTTCATACATGAGGATGTCTGTAGGAACAGA
>OZ010606.1:33828071-33883071 GCA_963932145.1 Acanthosepion lycidas
ACTTATAGATAATATATGTACGCGCAATCATCAGCTTAATGTAGCCAACCCGTGAAAATAACTGGTTTCCTCGAATGTCGAATTCTTTAGGTAGGCAGACTAGATTGACATCAGGCCACTCCTTCTTCAGTTTATCGAAACTTTCAGAGTCTGTAATGAAAAGCAAGACTTGTCTATGTATATTCATCGTTTTTGTATTACACAGCCAACTATAAGCAAATGGAAGGTAAGCATCGTTGAGTATTGTCATTAAAACCGGTGGCTTTCTTTTGATAATTTTTCTGCTTATTACGACTGCCTCTTCTATAACTCTCTCCAAAGATGCGAGATTATTCTGATGTTCGGCTCCATATTCAATGTTATACATTAAATTCCATTTCGAAAAGTAATGTTCATATTTAAACCATTTATTTGTCTTTGAAATGTATACCGTGATGCATATTGTCATACAAATCAACGACTGAAGAAAAAGAAAGATATTTTTGCGCATTGTAGCAAGATAGAAATTAAAGTGTCGATGAATAACGTCGATAAGAAACTGGATTATTTATAATTTTCTCATGGTTCCAGTTTCACGGAAGTCGGAGCATAGATGAAACATCCCGAGTCAAACAAATGACAGTGTAAATATGAATTTAAAAATAAATCGAATGATTTTCATTACAAAAGGTTTTGTCAGATTTTGAGGAATTGTTTGCATAAAAATTTATCGTAGTAATTCAGAGTTAAAAAAAAGAACCTCTCAGCTGTTTCACACGGTGAAGAAATAACATATTCGTAATTCTTTTATTCGGTTTAAATGTTATCTATGCAGATTTAAATCTCAAAATGTTAACAATCTGTAAGTGAATATCCTCACTCCAAAAGTAAGAATGTTAAAAGCCGTCGTTTATATTATCAGAAAAGCTGGTTAAATACCAACAATAATACGTCTGGGAATAACACAAAGTTTATGGTTGTTATCCTCTACTATAAATTAAATCTATTTCCGATTCACTCTACGTGTCCAATGGATGTAAATGCTAAGAAAGCAACAATAACATTTTTTAAAAAGTCGCACTTTGAGCAGGGGCTTATAGCGACTGTTATATTTTTCACGCCCACATACACTCCAAGTCATTTTATTCGCCTGCGATTGGCTAATAAATTACTACTACCTTTGTATAGGACAATTTAGCCATCGCAATCGTTCCTTTGAATCTTTTGGTTCTGAGCATACTTACCTATTCTGTTTAGTACATGTGTAGTGATTGGTTAATTTTTAACCAATCACATGTTTTTAATGTAAGATCAAGTTTTCCCGCGGTTCCGTGGGCGCCTACTTCTTTTCCTTAAATAGGGTGGCTTTTCGCAAGCCGCCAGTAGGATCCAGTAAGATCCCATCCGTCAACACAAATCCACGATCTTGCTCATCACACTTTAACGCACACTCAGACACAGAATTTCGTAACTACAAACTTATATTTTCTCTCTGTAACTTTCGCCAAGCACAATTAACCAGAACTTTCTTGATTCAAACCAGTTCAAATCAAAAAGCAACATTTTATCTGTTTCACGCAGTGGAAAAATAACATATCCCTAATTCGTTTATTCGGTTTAAATGTTATCAATGCAGATTTAAATTTCAAAATGTTAACAATCAGTAAGTGAATATCCTCACTCCAAAAGTAAGAATGTTAAAAGCCGTCGTTTATATTATCGGAAAAGCTGGTTAAATACGTCTGGGAATAACACAAAGTTTATGGTTGTTATACTCTACTATAAATTAAATCTGTTTCTGATTAATTTTACATATTATTACGATACGACTATACGCCCGTTAGGAACGACGAACGTACGCGTAACGAACAAAGAAACAAAAAAAAAACGTATACGAGAGGATCCCAGATGTAAATGAAATAATAAAAAAATATTTACACGGGAAGGGGACTCTTTCTCAAGACACCGATGAATGAGAGAGAAAAAGAATAATGAACGCTCTTGTGAGATCACAGAAAACAACAAGAATGACAGATTTAAATTCACAAACATTTATTTAAAAATTATACAGGCAAAAGTAAAATATGTAATTAATGGGGGTGGGAATAGGAAATTACTAAAATAATCTATATGTGCGACTAGCGAGCATATAGATTAGAACACCTATACATATCAATCAGTCCACAAAGAAAATATAAAGGTATTCACTTACATTAGAACAAAGGGGTGGCTCATGGAGTTGTCAGCTCAAAATTCAACGTAAATATTAGGTTGGTGCAAAAATAATGACGTAATAATGTCGTTTTTTGACGTTACGTCAAAAAACGACATTATTACGTCATTATTTTTGCACCAACCTAATACAAAACAAATATTCTCCATAAGGGAATATAATGTACCAATTCAGAGACTCTCATTCTTTCACTTGTGACAGCGGCAAATCTTTCGTCTCTCGGAAGCTGGGGAGGCAATGAACTCTTTCTCCTGAAGAAATTCATTCACTTTGGGTTGTTTTTTTTTCCTCTTTTCTTCTGTTTTTCTTCTCCTTGTCTTCTCTAATCAATCTTTAATATTTGCTGTGAAGTTTTCCGCAGACATATCTTTCTTCCGTGAAAACAAGTGTTTTTTCTTACATACATCTATGTCGCAGTATTTCCTTACGGGCTTGTCATCCGGGGAAATATACTATATCTTTTCTCCTAATGTTTAATGCATCTGCTCTAGTAGATGTGAAATGTTCTACTGTAAATAAAGTCGTCTAAAGTGAAAATAAAAAAATAAAAAAACATCTCTACTCGCTGGTCGCACATTTTATATACTTGTAAAATTTCTACTACTCAACGTATTTATTGGTAATACAAAACAAAAGGCATGGTCCTCATAGTCTACTTTTAAGAGAATAGTTCATGACATTGTCAGAGTCGTGGGCAAGCCGTCAACATCACTGTCAGTGACTAAGGTCAGCCAACCTGACAGACACATCTACTCCAGGCTCTACTCCAAGTTGCTTCCCTCACCCACAAAATGACATTTCGCCTTGACCTTCTATATCGACACTGCAAATAATTTTATCTTAACTCTTGTTTTTTTTTTTTTTTTTTCTTGAGTGAATAAGAAAGAGATCTAATTTGATGCAAAGTATAACAAGGAGAATTAGTGCCGTGTACCGTTTGCTCAAACGAATTAGACTCAGTCAGTTATATGCCATGCGTGGTACACGCTTAGGCGATTATGTATCATGTATCTTTTGATACATGACTGACGATTTTTTCCCGCAGTAGGTTGCCATTTATTTCTGCTGTGGACCAGTCCTGTAATTTAAGAAGAAGAAGATTCATACCTTTCCCAAGAAAAAGAGGACGAGGATTCATACCTTTCCCAAGAAAGAGAAGAAGAGGATTCATACCTTTCCCAAGAAAGAGAAGAAGAGGATTCATACCTTTCCCAAGAAAGAGAAGAAGAGGATTCATACCTTTCCCAGTCAGAATGAATAGAAAGAAATACAATAATCTGTACTATTTAAATATTTGTAATAGCCAAATGGAGAAACGACGAGAAATAAGTGTATGCCGACAATGTGCGTCTGCCGACTTAGCTTAGGACAAAAAAAAAAATAACTTCCGCTTGTCTTGTTAGCAGTCCTTGTTGAATAAGTCTTTTTAAGTCCCTTTAAATAGTAATAATTTATCTTAAGGTTGCCGTCCCTGTTCTTCCGTCATTTCATGTCACTATTTAGAGCTGATGGTAAAGGGAACATTTTCGCTTGGAACCCACTGAATAAAGTAGTAGAAGATAACAACTATATAGGTCTTTGAATTTATATAGCCAGCGTCTCGTGACCCTTGTAGGAGTAGTGATTTAACCCCCCCCCCCCGTCCCACTAGTCATTATGCACTCCCGTTTTATTATGTACTTGATTAAGCTGCATTTCTGATTAATTATTCTAAATTCCCAAGAGAAACCCTACTTAAAATTGACTGATCTGATGGTAAAAAAAATAGGGGGAAATAATTTTGTAGATTGGCATTCGTTAGACGTTTCAAAGCTACGGCATTTGTTAGAATCGAAAAATATTGATATATTATGAATTTAGAAGGAGAGTCCTGCTCATAAAATAATTTTACATTAATATCTTGATCGGCCTGTGAAGTGACTTTTTCATAAATTACTATCAAATCCTTTTTTCATTTCAAGCCATTCTGATAATGAAAAGAGGATTTAACTTTAATTCGATACAAAAAAAGCAGGGAAAATACATAAACAACTTTTGAATCGAACTAAGAATTGTTTAAAAAATACCAGAATAAATAGTAACGATTTTTTAAAAAGTCGTTCGTTTTCTTTGTTTAATCACGAGAAAAGCCAGCTTAGTGAAAGTAGTAAGATTGATTATTTAAACAAACACACAAATACACACATTTTATTCTTTCGTTTTCAGATCTTGAATATTGAATTTTCAATCAAATCTATTTCATGAAACGTTTCCATTTGTCAAAATTTAAAACTTATGTCGGGATTTCTATATCCTAATTGAACACACACACACATAAATACATACATAATATATATATATATATATATATATATATATATATATATATATATATATATATATATATATATATATATATAGTGTATTTAGGCAGCAATCCCTCTTTAACATTGGTTTCGTTAAAGGCGACTGACAAGGTACTGCGATTAAGATTTTTATCTAATTTTTCTTGGGTTCGTACAATTGCTATTTTTTCTGGACACGAAGTCTGTAAAAAGTGTCCAAAAGTTGTGCATATCCGAGCGCTTTCGGCTACACCTTTAGCCATTATCAAGGATGATTTTATTTTTTACTTTAAACAAAATGTATGGGTTGTGTTATGTATCTAGAGTTATAGGAATGTTTTATTTTCCAAACAAGGTCAGCATATTGTGACCGTGTTCATAGTTAATATTATTGAGCGTTTTTATTTAATTTATTTTTTTATTAGGGCTTCCATTATTTTTATTTATTTATTGTTTTTTTTGCATGTAGATGTTATTATTTATGAGTTTGGTTTGAACCTGATCAAACTAAACTCATAAATAATTACATCGGTCACACTACTACATGCATATCCAGAAGACTTACGTTACACCTGTCCGACCATAGCTCCATTAGTACTAATAGTAATAAAACAAAGGTCTTATTCTAGGTAATAAGAAAACGGTATTTTAAATAATTTAAATGCCATCTTTGAACATAAATTTTGGTCTTAATTGAAAGATATTATCTTCCTAAAACTAATCCGTGTTAAAAGAAAAATTGGTGCCTAAAGTGTGTCCTACCGATGCGTGTATCCCAGGGGTCGGCAACCTAAGGCATGCGTGTCACACGTTTGCACGGCAAGCAATTTCCAATGGCACGCAGACGCAAATGACATCACGAAGTCCGAATCAATGACTACTACAACGCAAAGAAGTAATTCATCTGCTTCAAAACTGCTCATTCGTTGGACTCACATTAATAATAAAAACTTTAAAAAAACTTTTAAAAACACAGAGTTAATTTCTATTAATGTGGTTTACATATTATTATATATATCACTATATAAAATGTATTGTAGAACAGGTATATTGACCTTGACTTGTATAAAAATACGTATGCTCTTGGCAAACTGAATGATTATAAAATCCTAAATCAAAACGTAGTCAGCAAAAGGTTTCCGATCCCTGGTGTATATCCAACCACCACACATATGTCCTACATAGTCTGATGTAAGAGGAAAAGAAAAGAGGGAAGGAGGGATGACAACATTTATTTTTGTATTATGAAATTTAAAATCAATTATGAAATAAAAAAATTGACTAACAAATCATAAAACAAGATATTTGAATCTTTAAATAAACACAAGCTGAATTTCTTTTAAAATATCGAGAATAAAGTTGAGACAATACCATAAAAATGTAGGATATATTTACAAAGTATTAATAATATCGGATAGAAATGTTGTGGCAAGATAAACAGTAAAGCAGAATCTGATCGGTAAAATATATTTAGAATATCTTGAAAATATCGGATAGAAATGTCGTGGTAAGATAAACAGAAAAGCAGGATCTGATGGGTAAAATACATTTACAGTGTCTTAATAATATCGGGGAGAAATGCCATAGTAGAATAAACAGCCAAAGAGAATCTGGTCGCTAAAATATATTTACAATGTCTTAATAATATCTGATAGGAATGTCGTGGTAGGATAATCAATAAAGCAGAATTTGATCGGTAAAATATATTTACAATGTCTTAATAATATCGGATAGAAATATCGTGGTAAAGAGTAAAGCAGAATATGGTCGGTAAAATATATTTACAATGTTTTAATAATACCGGATAGAAATGTCGTGGTAGGATAAATAGTAAAGTAGAATGTGATCGGTAAAATATGTTTACAATACTTTCATAATATCGGATAAAAATGCTTTGGCAGGTTAAAGAGTAAAGCAGAATCTGATCGGTAAAATATATTTACAATGTCTTAACAATATCGGATTGATATGTCGTCGTAGGATAAACAATAAAGCAGAATCTGATCGGTAAATATATTTAGAATATCTTGAAAATATCGGATAGAAATGTGGTAGGGTAAACAGTAAAGCAGGATGTGATCGGAAAATATCTTAATAATATCGGATAGAAATGTTGTAGCAGGATAAACAATAAAGCAGAATCTGATCAGTAACTATATTTACAATGTCTTAATAATATCGGATAGAAATCATCTGGTAGGATAAACAGTAATGCAGAATCTAATCGGTAAAATATATTTACAATACCTAAACAATATCGGATAGATATTTCGTGGCAGGATAAACAGTAAAGCAGAATCTGATTGCTAAATTATATTTGCAACTTGTTAATAATATCAGATAGAAATGTCTTGGTAGGATAAACAGCAAAACAGAATATGGTCGGTAAAATATATTTAAAATTTCTTAATAATATCGGATAGAAATCTTCTGGCAGAAATAAACAGGAAAGCAGAATCTGATCGGTAAATTATATTTACAATACCTTTATAATATCGGATAGATATGTCGTTGTAGGATAAACAGTAAAGCAAAATCTAGTCGGTAAATTATATTAACAATGTCTTAATAATATCGGATAGAAATGTCATTGTAGGATAAATAGTAAAACAGAATATGGTCGGCAAAATGTTATTACAATATCTTAATAATATCGGATAGAAAAGTCGTGGTAGGATAAACAGTAAAGCAGAATCTGGTCGGTAAAATATATTTACAATATCTTAGTAATATTGGATAGACATGTTGTGGTAGGATAAACAGTAAAGGAGAATCTGATCGGTAATATATATTTACAATATCTTAATTATATCGGATAGATATGTCGTCGTAGGATAAACAGTAAAACAGAATCTGATCGGTAAAATATATTTACAATATCTGAATAATATCGGATCGAAATGTCGCGGTAGGATAAACAGTAAAACAGAATATGGTCGGTAAAATATATTTACAATATCTTAATAATATCGGATAGAAATGCCTTGGTATAACAAACCGTGAAGCAGAATCTAATCGGTAAAATATATTTATAATATCTTAACAATATCGGATTGATATGTCGTCGTAAGATAAACAGGAAAGCAGAATCTGATCGCTAAAACATATTTACAATACCTTATCAATATCGGATAGATATGTCGTGGCAGGATAAACAGTAAAGCAGAATATGATCGGTAAAATATACTTACAATATCTTAATAATATCGGATAAATATGTCGTGGTAGGATAAAGAGTAAAGCAGAATCTGATCGGTAATATGTATTTACAATATCTTAATTATATCGGATAGATATGTCGTGGTAGGATATACAGTAAAACAGAATATGGTCGGTAAAATATATTTACAATATCTTAATTATATCGGATAGAAATGTCGTGGTAGGGTAAACAGTATAGCAGAATCTGACCGATAAAATACATTTACAATACCATAATTATGTCGGACAGATATGTCGTGGTAGGATACGCAGTAAAGGATAATCTGGTCGGTAAAATATATTTACAATGTCTTAATAATATCGGATAGAAATATCCTGGTAGGATAAACAGTAAATCAGAATCTGATCGGTAATTATATTTACAATATCTTAATAATATTGGATAGAAATATCGTGGTAGGATAAACAGTAAATCAGAATCTGATCGGTAAAATATATTTACAATGTCTTAATAATGTAGTATACAAATGTCATGGTTGGATATGCAAAAAAGCAGAAACTACAAGAGGACAACCGGCAATAAACAGAAATATCGAGGAACCAGTGATATTAAAATCTGAAGAGAAAATTGGTCAAACTTAACAGAAACTAAGCAGAAAGAGTAGATAGAATTGCAATAGATATGTAAGCAGCTTTCGATGATATTGGCATTGGCAAGATTACAGACATAATAGATGAAATATACAACACTGATGATATGCCGGAAGACCTAAGTAAGTCTATTTTCATATCACTACCTAAGAAGCCAGGTATAAATGAAATGTGGGCTCCAACGTACAATCAACCGAATGAGCCATATAATAAAACTTATCATACAAATTCTGATGAATAGAGAGCGCAGCAGAATTTGACCGAAAATAGTACAAGAACAGTGCGGTTTCGTTAAAGAGACTGGAACATGGAATGAGATAGTTATGCACAGGTTGATGTAAGAAAGACTAATACAAATGTCAGAGGATGTATACCTATTTTTTTTATAGATTACGCAAAAACGTTTGATAAAGTACGTCAAATAGAACTGTTAGGTAACGTTTACATATTTCACAGTTTACAGTTCACTTAGTAAATAGAAATATTAATTTAAAATTATGCAATAAACATAAGGCAATTCGTCGAGGACATTAACAAAAATAATTCAATAAAACTAAAAAAAAAAAAATTTTCTCTCAGAAAAATTTTTTTTTTTTAGTTTTAAATTAATACTTCTATTTACTAAGTGATTTCGAAACACATCTCTAGGACAAATATTTTAAAGAGACTTTTTTTGTTTAATTTTTTTGTCTATAAAACTTTAAAAAATTGGGAAGGTTCACTCGTCACACATCGAAACGCCATCGGTTCAATGTGTGGCGATGTTTTTAAAGTGCATAACATAGGTACCTCCTAAAAAAAGAATCGATACCCCAGGTTTAAAATGCATTTAAAAAATGGAATTTTTTTTCTTGAATTCCAAGTTAACAGATTAAATTTAAGTATCTCCAAAAATTCGCTAAAAAAGGATCTCCTTCTATGTCCTTTCAAGACGTTCATGACTCTCCACAGTTTCCTGTCCTTTGTAGCTAGATTTTATCTTTTATTCTATCTCTCTTTAGTCTGTTCTGCAATCTATTTAGCTTAGGTTATGCGCTTTCTTTTCCTCAGCACTTGTGAGTGTCACATTTTCCAAGCTCTCTTTCCTCATTATGTAACCTACAAATTTCAACTGTTTCTATTGTTAAAGATAGATGTTCTCTTTCTTTCTCTAAAACTTCGTTGTTGCTCACATGTTCCAGTTCGTGGAATTCTCAGTAGAAGATTCAATTACAAAGGAAAATATTTATTTCTAACCAGCTAAATAAGGTTTCTTGCAAAAATTCGTCCCTTTTTGCTGAGAATAAGATAACCTATTCTCTGAGTAACACAATGTAAGAAAACAGCAGAAAACAAACTTAATTACAATGCACAAAAAAAAAAATGAATAGCGCCCACCTGCTGTGTCAATGATAGCAATAAAAAAGGGGGGAAGAGCCATAGTTCTTCAGTACACTTCCAGTCCTTTCAAGGTTCAAAGGTTTTTATCTTTTTTCTTCGTTCTCTTGTGTAGACAAAGTTCTTTTCTTGGTGACCAAACTCCCTTCTTTCTTCACTTATTTTCCTCCCATCCGCCTGGAAATAACACCTTTCTTTTAAGGCCGCTAGGTGAAAATTTACTTAAACACGCGCTAAAACACTTTTTGAAAATGCACGTGTTTGCTTCTTCTTCTTCTTCTTCTTCTTCTTCTTCTTCTTCTTCTTCTTCTTCTTCTTCTTCTTCTTCTTCTTCTCAAACGGCTTTAGCTCCAAACTCCACTTATGAACTTCTTTTCAAACTTTCTTTTCTGAGGTTCCTTCGAGAAGACTTCTCAAAACTTTTTAAGAAGGAGAAACTTGCCCTCACCAACTTTGTTACCAATGTATCCTTCACTTATGGGTAAACGCTGCCTGCCTTAACAGCAGGGTGAGAGAAAAACGAACCTCTTCTCTAAGCGGTCTCGTTTCCAACTGCTGCTAAGGTTTTATCCCAGTTCTCCCTTCCCCTTCAAAAGGGCGGGGCCGTTCACCTTTGAACCGTCCAATCACAGTCCATTAAAAAAATATCAGCAGGTTCTTAGGGCCAGTAAGACAGAGAGTATCTTTTGTTTTCCCTTGACCTAAAAATTTTCGAAAACTATATAATTGTTTTCTTCTACTACTTTATTCAGTGGGTTCTAAACGAAAATCTACCCTTTACCATCAGCTCTAAAGAGTGACATGAAATGACAGAACAGGAACGGCAACCTTAAGATAAATTATTACTTAATTACTATTACTTGGTTAAAAGGACTTAAAAGGACTTATTCAACAAGGACTGCTGACAAGACAAGCGGAGGTTATTTTTTTGTCCTAAGCTAAGTCGGCAGACGCACATTGTCGGCATACACTTATTTCTCGTCGTTTCTCCATTTGGCTATAAGAAATATTTAAATCGTACAGAGTATTGTATTTCTTTCTATTCATTCTGACTGGGAAAGGAACGAATCCTCTTCTTCTCTTTCTTGGGAAATGTATGAATCCTCTTCTTCTCTTTCTTGGGAAATGTATGAATCCTCGTACTCTTTTTCTTGGGAAAGGTATGAATCCTCTTCTTCTCTTTCTTGGGAAATGTATGAATCCTCGTCCTCTTTTTCTTGGTCAGATTATTGTATTTCTTTCTATTCAAATATTGTATTCAAATTCGGTGGGGGCATCGAGGAGTGATGGATAGCAGCTCGGATTGAGGAATACAGACAGATCCATTACATTCACTTACGTGCTAATACCCTTGGCAAAGGTATGGATCCCCACCCCCAACTCCATCAGGGCAGATCAGGTTCTATAGCCTTCGATGGCAACTGGTCTACCACAGAAAAAATGCTAACCTGCTATCAAAAGAGACATGATCGCTTAAGCGTGTATCACGTATGACACATAACTGACTGAGCCCAATTCGTTTGAGCACACGGTACACAGCACTAATTCTCTTTGTTATACTCTACATCAAATTAGATCTCTTTCTTATTCACTCAAGAAAAAATACAAGTGATGTTAATATAAAAATATTTATAGTGCCGATATAGATCAAGGCGAAATGTCTTTTCGCGGGCGAGGGAAGCAACTTGGAGTAGAGACTGGAGTAGATGTGCCTGTCAGGTTGGCTGACCGTAGTCACTGACAGTGATGTAGACGGCTTGCACACGTCTCTGACAATGTTCTCTTAAAGGCAGACTGTGTGGATCATGCCTTTTGTTTTAGTAGCAACATATGTGATTAGCTCCTTTGATATATATATATATATATATACATACATATATATATATATATATATATATATATATATATATATATATATATATATATATATATATATATATTTGATAGGGGTATTTGTTTTGAGAGCCGGATGTGATGCCTTGAGCCTCTGCTCAGAGTACGACTTTCAAATCTTTTATCGTTGCTTTTTTAGCATTTGCATCCGCTGGACATGTAGAGTGAATCAGAAAGCGAGGTAATTTGAATAAACTTGATGTTATTTCCAGACGTATTATTGTTGGTATTTAACCAGCTTTTCCGATAATATAAACGACGGCTTTTAATATTCTTACTTTTGGAGTGTTGATATCCACTAACTAATCATTAATGTTTTCACTTTTAAATTTGCATAGATAACATTTAAACCGAATAAAAGAATTAGGGATATCTTATTTCTCCATTGCGTGAAACAGGTGAGATGTTCCTTTTTAACTTAAAAAGGAAACATGCATATTTGAAAAGTCTTTCTGAAAATATAAACTTTTATCATTCTTATTTTTGGAGTTATGGTATTTACTTCTTGAAGCTGCAACATTTTCAACACTGATCGTTAACATTTTGACATTTAAATTTGCATAGATAACATTTAAATCGAATAAATTAATTACGAATACGTTATTTCTTTACGTGTGAAACAGCTGAGAGGTTCTTTTTTTTAATTCTAAATGATTACAATAAATTTTTACGCAAACAGTTCCTCTTTATTTGACAACTCCTTTTGTAATGAAAATCATGTGATTCATTTTTAAATTCATATTTACACTGACATTTGTTTGACTCGGGATGTTTCATCTATGCTCCGACTTCCGTGAAACTGGGACCTTGAGAAAATTATGATTGCTTAATCAACTCTTGTTGATTATAAATAATCCAATTTCTTATCCACACTATTTAATCCACACTTTTAAATTTCTATCTTGTTACAATGCGCAAAACATTCTTTCTTTTTCTTCAGTCGTTGATTTTTATGACAATATGCATAACAGTATATATATCAAAGACAAATAAGTCGTTTAAGTATAAACATTACTTTCCGAAAAGGAATTTAAGACATAACATTGAATATGGAGCCGTGCACCAGAATGTAAGCGCGTCTACTTTTTATTCGAAGAAAACTAATCTCGCATCTTTGGAGAGAGCTATAAAGGAGGCAGTTGTAATAAGCAGAAAAATTAACAAAAGAAAGCCACCGGTTTTAATGACAATACTCAACGATGCTTACCTTCCATTTGCTTATAGTTGGCTGTGTAATACAAAAACGATGAATATACATAGACAAGTCTTGTTTTTCGTTACAAACACTGAAAGTTTCGATAAACTGAAGAGGGAGTGGCCTGAAGTCAATCTGGTCAGCCTACCTAAAGAATTCGACATTCGAGGAAAGCAGTTATTTGCACGGGTTGGCTACACTGAGCTGATGATTGTGCGTACATATATTATCTATAAGTTGCTGTTGAGGGACAGAAGTCTTCTCTTATTCGAGGTGGACTGCATATGGATCTCGAACCCGATACCTGAGTGTCTAAATAGGCTGAAAGACAATGACATTCTAGGAACAAGAAAAAGTAAGCATGATAAAGTTCTCGCGGGTGGCTTTCTGTTTTTCAGCACATCGAACAGGATGAAGAAATTCTGGGGAGTTCTTAATAATCAAACGCTGGATCTTTTAACGAATATCAGCAAAAAGGATAATCTCCCTGCAGAAAAGAACGATGAATAGGCCTACATGAAAAAGATGTTAATGAAAAATTACCATGGGAAAGGTATCCTGATGGATTGTGGTACCGCATGTCCAAACCCCCGCGAGGTGCTACAGATCCTTTGTTAATAAACAATAACTGGATAGTTGGTAATAAAAATAAAATGATGAGAGCTAAAAAGTGGGGCCACTGGTTTATCGACGATGACTGGGTATGCAACGAGAAGCTACGAGACAAAATAGTTAAGAAACGAAAATTTGTAAAACTCTCACTTTCTTTCTTAAAAGAAAAGAAGACACTACGTCACAACGGAAATACAACTGAAAAAATTATAATACAATTATATCCCGTGAATATTATATTCCATCGCTAAAAATTATTACATATATATATATATATATATATATATATATATATATATATATATATATATATATATATATGTTGTCAATTGTGCAAATGGATCACTAAGCCAAATTGTCATTTCTAAGTGAAACAGATAGCGTTCTTTTGAACAGTATATGAAGAAATGGACAAAAAAGAATGAAAATAAAACTTAGATACTCAAAACCTAAGCACAGTCCACGTTGTCATAAGGTAAGTTTTCCATTATTACCACGTTTCTGGATAAAAACTGTGCAAAATTTGAAATACTTTGTTATCTGTTCCTCCAACCGTTTGTTGGATTATATAATTAAAACTCCTTATATCTTAATATATATATATATATGTGTGTGTGTGTGTGCGCGCGCGAGCGTGGGTGTGTGTGTGTGTGTGTGTGTGTACAGAAAAATAGGAAAGAACCGTTAGGTTAATAATCCAAAGTTGTTTTGTATTTTTGTTTTTATTTAAAAAAAAACTGTGCTCGATACAAGAGTAGAGCCTATATTATATTTTTGTTTTTTTTTTTTTTGTTTTTTTTTGTTGTTTTTTTCAAAATCAGTTATTCCAAAATTCGCTTGGGAATGAAACAGAACTAGGTGCTTTAATTTAATTTAATTTAATTTCTATAAATGAAATTGAAGTTTTTAGCTTCTGTTTTTAAAACATGAGAACTCTTATGTAGCAATGGAATCATATTTTGGATAAAAATTGTGCAAAATTTGAAATACTTCGTTATCTGGTCCCACAACAGTTAGTTGTATTATATAATTAAAACTCCTTATATCTTAATATATATATATATATATATATATATATATATGTATATATATATATATATATATATATATATATATATATATATGTGTGTGTGTGTGTGTGCGTGTGTGTGTGTGTGTGCATTAGGCTCCACGCATCACATCCGGTTTAAGGAGATGGTCCGGTGGTGGTCAATCGCAAACGATCCCGCCGGTAAAAGAAATGTCTTTGGGGACTACTAGACCCGATTAAAAGCAGGTTCTGTGAATGTCTAGGACAGAGTAGCGGCACGGCCGCCGGTCGTCACGCAGGACACTGCTGCTGCTGCTGCTGTTGCTGCTACTGCCAGCATCACCTCGTAACCATGCCAATAGAGTGCTGCCCGGCCGTCACGCAGGGCACTACTGCCGCCACCGTCCCCACCTTCGTCGCTACTACTAAATATAACCGCATAATCTAAACGACCGTTACTACT
Organism: Acanthosepion lycidas; assembly: GCA_963932145.1. Taxonomy (NCBI): domain Eukaryota; kingdom Metazoa; phylum Mollusca; class Cephalopoda; order Sepiida; family Sepiidae; genus Acanthosepion; species Acanthosepion lycidas. The sequence goes on from OZ010606.1 coordinate 33,842,991, forward strand.
TTCTGGTTTGACCAACCACCTCAGCTATCCAGCTTTGACTTGAAACATCTCCTACCTTGACTACAACCAGCGGAACTATCCAGCTTCAACATAAAACGTTTACCTCGATTCCTCTCACCTACGAGTCTTTATCAATAACAACTCCCGCCTTCATCTCGGCCTACATCGACTAGTTTACAAGGCATTCCCTTCACAGTCGAACCCAGCGACCTCTTTTCCATAGAACAGGTCTACTTCGACTCGTTTACAATGCATTCCTTTCACAGTCAATACCAGCGACTTTCGTTCCACAGAACAGTTCTACCATCTCCCCCGCCATCGCCTCAGCCTACCTCAACCTCAACCTCAACAGCATTCCCTCCACAGTTAGCACCGCGACCTCTGTTCCACGGAACAGTGCTACCAAAACCATGACAATCCGACGTCACTCTGGTTCAACACAACATGTCTACCAACCGACGAAACGACCTACTACCGTGACCTCGATCAACCAAACGTGCACCAACCGTATCAAGCATAGTATCGGCAGTTGACCCATTTCAACTGCCGATACTATGCTTACACCAGATCGCTATTCCTGTACTCTCTTCCAAAAATAAACGTTGTTTCAATCTAATCCTCGTTATTCCTTTATCTCGTTTCCAAACGTTTAATATAACAAAACCATAGAAGAACAGATGCTTCACGAAAGATTTCTGCAATATCTACATGAAATTAATGCACCAAATTTAACAAAATCCAATGGTTACTCGTAAAGAGTTGTAGGATGATTTGCTTTAATCAGAAAACCGTGTCACTAAACGAACAATAAACAGTGAAATTCATAAGACCGATCTAAAGTCACGTTCCACTGCTATTGAAAAGACACAGAGATGCCAGGTTGAAATTCGTTCGTGAACATAAGGATAAGGAAAAATCGTATTGAGAAAGAGTGTTATGGACAGACGAAACCAAAATTGAGTTGTTTGGGCGTAATTCTAGAAATCATATATGGCGGAAAGATGGCGATACAAAAGAACACAGTTCCAACAGTGACATTTGGTGGTGACAATATCATAGTTTGGGGATTTTTTTTTCTGCCAAAGGTACTGGCAACATATCAGTAATAGATGGTAGAATGAATCCAGCAGCATATCAAAATATTTTGAAGGCAAATTTAATGATTCTGGTTGAAATCTTGAACTTTCTCCTGATTGTTTCTTCCAACAAGATAATGATCCTAGGAAGAATTGACTTGCCGAAAATAATGTAAATGTCATGAAATGGCCAAGTCAGTCCACAGATTTAAATATAATCGAGAATCTGCGGCATTATTTGAAAATTCAAATCGAATCGAGAGCTCCAGCAAATATCACAGATCTGAAGACCATATGCGAAGAAAAATGGAATAAAATACCAACTAAAAAGGTTGGTTGTTGTAGAAGTGAATAATGGCTGTTCTACAAAGTATTAATTGAAGATTATGTATTCTTTCTAGTATTGTATGAATACTTTTTTCACCCATTAAAATGGATAAATGGGATTTATTTCAATTAAATCAATTTTTTTCTGTTTTCTATGCATATTTAGTTATTATACAATTAATTCATTGCACAGTTAATTATATGAAAATTTGTATGTGTACAGATATTTGTTTCTTCTATGTGCGAGTAAGTCGGACTGTTCTCTGAAATGAGCTAATGAACTCTCATAGGTCGAAAACGACGCGAGAGTCCAATACACACACACACGCATGCGCGCGCGCGCACGGACACATACACTCAAACAAACACACACACATTATATATCAAAAACTTTCAGTGTATTACAGCATGAAGCACTTTTTCCGGGATGACATTTTAGTATAATTTTCGGGAATTGCTTACTTTCGTGTGTTAATACACACACAAAGACACAGACACTGACAGACAGAGACAGACAGACACACACACACACACACATATTCAAACTGGTTTGGTGAAATAATTTAGGCATATTATCTCTATTTTTATCGTTATGCCTAAATTATTTAACTACACCTGTTGAGAATGAAAAAACTAAACATTATTAAAAACATGGACGCACGAATAATAAAAAAAGGAAAAGCCTACACTCAATAACATTATCTATACACACGTCAGTTGTCTTTACCGAAACTTGTATAAAAGAGGGATTTCTGCCCAAATACACAATATATATATATATATATATATATATATATATATATATATATATATATATATATATATATATATTAATCCACAGAGAAATCCAAAATTACCTCTTGGGTATAGTCTATTTCAACCGACGCCGAATACGTCAGTTTTATTCAACCCAGACAGATGGAGTGTATTCCGTGTCGGAACTAGAGATTTAGAATTTTAAATTTAACAAACACAGCAGTTGAAAAATTGATACAGAGCCTACCCACATCGAATCTTCGGCAGGACAGACTGCCCGTGTAATGGTAAAGGGAGGGCGGAAATTATCTGTCTTAAAAGGAAAAGAGTTCCACAAATTCAACCCAGATATTTACCTTAAGACCATGAATTGGGGTTATACGAAAGATGAAGTGTTAAAATAAAACTAAACGAAGGCCGAAAAAAGAAGTTTTATAAAACGAAATTTTTAATTATTAATTATATAAAGTATTGTTCCCACTAAAAATACCAAAATATCCTTACTAATGAGATATATAAGAAGATTAACAATAAATCGTATTCAGACAGTATATATTAAGAAAGGATATATTAAAAAGATTATATTATTAAGGAATAAAAATAAAAATAATTTAACGATAAATATATTAGATTGTGCAAAAATAATGACGTAATAATGTCATTTTTTGACGTTTAACGTCAAAAAACATTATTACGTCATTATTTTTGCCCCAACCTAATATTATCTATTTAAAATTTCAAGTGCTGTGTTTGTTAAATTTAAAATTTTAAATCTTTAGTTTCGACACTGAATACAGTCTATCCGTCTGGATTGAATAAGATTGACGTACTCGGCGTCGGTTGAAATAGACTATACCCATAAGGTAATTTTGGATTTCTAACGCAAACATCGATGTATGTTCATACGCCAACATCGTTAGTACGATGACACCACAACGACGGTTCCCCTACCACTTCCATAATAACACCAATACACGCAATCTACATAAACCCAAAATTTTAAAAAAATTAATCAGTTTGTCTGACGATCGCAAAAGCGTGAAACCCAGGGTCACAAACTCACATCTATCCAACCAAATATGTTAGCTCTATCTCTGATATTGAGCGCTTTCTAATAAGTACCGCGCATATAATATGTAAATAATTATAATTATAATTATATATATATATGTTTATTTATATTTATATACACACACTTTTCACACTCACACACACACACACACACACACACACACACACACATATATATATATATATATATATATATATGCGTCTAGAGGTTATATGCAAGTTATGAATTGGTATAAAGAGTTGCGTCTTTAATGTTAAAAGTCCTATTATGATGTTGTTTAGATTCTACTCAATATTATTAACTTAGATATATAGTGATAGAGAAAACTATTGTTTTTGGTTGGAAAAAAATTTACTAAGTTAACAAAACAGACTAATTTGTCAGTAGTTTATTCGCAACAATTTATTTTGATACCTTTACATTATTATACCTTGTAAAACTAATGTATAAAAATATAAGCAGCCTATTGTCAACATCTGATGTTAGATTTGCAAATTTAGCGGCTGGTAAGTTGTTTGCAGCAACTTTAACTGCCTCCCAGAGATCACACTTGCTGTTGAATTGCCTTCCATTAGAATAAATATCTCTCTTGAGGATGCTCCACAGGTTCTCAATGGGTTTCAAGTCACAGCTATTTGAAGGCCAGTCCATAAGAGAATCTTCAACAAATCCCTTTTCTTTCAACCAGGATTTAGTAAACTTTGATGCATGACTTGGTGTGTTGTCTTGCATAAAGATCATAGATCTACGCTAAAGACTGGTTATCAAGCCATTCAAAGAAATATTGCTTTAGAAAATCACAGTAAGTTTTGGAATTCATTTTAACCCCGTCTTTCAGTTTAAATGGACCCACGAGCTCATTACCAATAATCCCAGCCCATATCATGATCCCACCGCCGCCTTGTTGGCGTTTAAAAGGTTTTCTTGAGTCATGTCCCTTGCAAACCCATCCTCGAGCCCATCCATCGGGCCCACCGAGGGTGATCCTTGATTCGTCTGTAAAAAGCACTTTACTGAAATCAGTTTTCATGTATTTTTGCCTACTACAATCTTCTTTCCTTATGCTTTTTTTTGTTAAAATGGGTTTCTTTATTTGATTTTTGACATCAGCAAACTTCCTTAATGCTTTACACCTTGTTTCCCTTGATACCATAGGAGCTCCAGCGGCCTCAAATATGAACGCACTTGACTCATTTGGGTTTCTTATTAATTCTCTTCGGATATGTGAAAGATCTTGCTTTGTTAAATTCCTGAATTCAGTCTGAGATTTTTTTTTCCTTGGTTGAATTCCCATTAGACATATTTTCTTGATTGTTCGATGATCCCTTTTCAAATCCTTAGAAATTTGAAGCGAAGACTTTCCTTTGCTAATTTCTTTGATTATATAGTTATTTTCATTCATTGTTAGTTCTTTTTTACAGGCCATAATACTAAATTCTTGTTCTTGCAAATATTCTCTTGACACCGCAAATTGCTATAATTACTGAAAAAATACAAAATATCAATCTGAAATTGAAAATTGGGACTTAATTGCTTTCATACTTACTCGCTATACATAATAATACAAATTATTTCATTGGATAACACATATCTATGAATTTTACATAAAATATTTGATAATAGCTCTTTTGTATATAATCTCTAGACACAGTTTATAAATATATATATATATATATATATATATATATATATATATATATATATATATATATATATATATATATATAAAATATGATCCCTCCCTTAAACGTGATAAATTGTATACCGACCGAGCAAGCATACATTTCGGTAACGATGTTAAATTTTATTTTGGTTACACTGAAAATCCTTGGAAATTTCCTTTCTACCATCATTGAGAGACTCTAGGTAATATCAAATACAAAAACAGCACTACCCTCTCCAATTATTTCTGTCAATTAAAGAATTCATCAACTGGGATATTATGGCAAGAGCCAATTCATATAACGGGAAAGGAAACAGATATATAAAAAACAATAATTAAAAACAGAAAATTTAGCTCTCTTCTAGGTACCGCCACAATTTCGGCATAAGTTTTCGATACCTAAAGTTTAAAATGAATTTTTAAAAACGAAAAACCTTCTTGAAGATTTCTTTTTAGCTTTAACTGAAAGCTAAATAATTAAATTTATTATTTCCAGTAAGTAAAATATTCTGGTGTATTTCAGATAGAAATTATATAGATTGGAATGTCAAATTTAATTTCGATTTCTTAAAATTTCTTAAAAGCGGCCATTTTAAGAAATTTGTAAACAAAAAATATGTATCGATTTTAAAATTCTTTCAAAAAAATATATTTCTAATACGTTGAGTAAAATTAGAAAATTTAAAGTTAAATTAATCTTATTTGAAATAAATATTATTTACTTATAGCATAAAAATGTAATATAGAACCATTTGTTATTGATCGGTCTTGTTTATCTGAGGCTATGATTGATGGATGATTAAGAGACGAAGCGATGACAGTTAGTATGGCTGACTAGAATTGACATAAAATTTACGAAATCCAAGTGAACGCTTTTTTTTGGTTTTTAACTATCAAGTAATTTTTACAAATGAACATATTTTCCACAATTATCTAATTATTTATTGACTTATTTGAAAATGCTTTATGCAAAAAAAAACAAAAAAAATTAAATACTATAAAATTTTCTTAAATTAATTTCCATGTAAAAAGCCAAAACTTTTAGATAACTTGACCGTTTCATAATGATATCATGATTAGACTTTCATAGATGAAAATAGGGTAAAGTAAAAAAAATTAAGTAAAAAAATAATAAATAAAAAATAATTTTAAAAATAAAATAGCGCTACTACGTTTATTAATCTTTTCAATTTTGGATTCTTAAATTTCGTTTCCATTTAATTACTATATCACACCCAAGAAATAGCCCAATACAGAATTTTACGCGATTTTGAACTATTATAAATTATTATAATTAAAATTGAAAAAAAAGTTATTGTAAAAATTCATTATTTATCAGAAAAATTTTATTTCTTCAGATAATAATATCCTTATTATAACTTATTTACAAAAGCAATTAAAAACTTTTCAAATTAAATAATGTCATAGTTTTATTGCATTCATTATTTTTTTAATTCAGAGCAGATTTTCAATTAGGATAGTGCAAGTTAAAAAAAAACAACAATTAGGTGATTTAGATTCTCCAAGGAGTCCTATTTTAATGAATAAAAAAAATGAGGAAATAGAAAGTTTTTTTTTTTTTTTTTTTTTTTGAAATTATGTAAGCGTGGGAGTAACACATGTAAAAAAACATATTTTTGCCAAAATTTTCTGAAAAAGAATTTCAAAAATAATTTCATTTATTTGTGAATCAGTCCTGAAATTTTCATTAAAATCAGACGATTATTTGATTTTTGCAAGAATTTCCAAATCAATGTTTTTAACGGAAAAAGGCGCAAAAAGTCAATGTTATTATTATGCCACTACGATGACGTAAACAAAACAAGATTTTATCTAAAATTCCGAACGTTTTAGAAAGGATAAATAATTTCAAAAATTAATTAAAATATACATTGGTCTTTCATCTTAATAATGACATAAACATTTTGACGATAAAACTTTATTTTTGTCAAGTTTCCCGCGAAAACGTGGTGTTACCTAAAACATAAATAACTCTAGCTTTTTAAAAACCGCCTTATCGGGCGGCAATTAAGCTAGGTCCTGAAAAGGGCTTTTGATTGGGCCTTCATCACAATACGTAGGGAGGAGTAGATGCGTTAAGCAACAATAAACCACAGAAGAACTAAAAATTGATCGCTGCATTTAAGTATGGAATTAATATTTAAGATTACCTTTTAAAAGTTTACCGATAATTCTTCTGTCACCGCTTAAAGACAATTTGATGTACATAGGTCCTTACTTTCAATATAAACAATTATTTTTATTTCATGGGTGAATTTCGCTGGGTTTCTCAATTGATTTTGATTTATTTCCAAGTTATAAAAATTGCTATTGCACAAAAGAATTCGTCGAAAAAAAAAACCCGTAAAAAATCGCCGAAATCAATCGCAGTAATGAAAACTTGGGAATCCAAAACTTCAGGATTGCGGTCTTTAAAGTTGAAAAAGTGTGACACAGTGGCACACTGACATTCGCATTTATTATATGGAAGAGAGATAAATTGTTGGTTACATGTAAGCCTAAAAATAAATACCTGCTTAAATACTTTGATCCAGATAAATTTTTCATATAAATAACGGTTTATTTTTAAGGTAAATTAAGGTTTGTTTTTTATTAAAAAATAAAGAACAAGTAATCTCCCTTTAACTAAAAAAATTAATATTTGCAACTCTAAATAGATTTACAAATCTCGTTTATTTTAAATGCCAAATATAATTTTAAAAATCAAAAAACTGTAATCCCAGTATAATATAAAACTGTGTCAACATTGCGATAACCAGATATATTATCTAACATTTAAATTACGTAACGACCAGTCTATACTCAGCATCTGAAGATTGCGTTGTGCATGAAACTCCGAGTCGTTCTATCGGCGAGAGATAATACGTATATTTGTTAATATATACTTAATAGCTCTGTTGTATTACATCGAGCAATGTTTTATTAACACTATTATGTGCGATATATTATAATTATATATATATATATATATATATATATATATATATATATATATATATGTGTGTGTGTGTGTGTGTGTGTGCGTGTGTGTGTGTGTGTGTGTGTGTGATTTTGTTTCACACGTGACTTAAATTTATGATATATATACACATTCTGAAATGTGATATTTCTACGCATCTCTCTCTATGATTACTGTGTAAATTGTGAATGTTGAATTTTTTATGCTTAAAGAAAATGAGAAATATTTTCCCCGGGAAGGAAAAAACAAAATAAAACAAAAAAGGTATGTGCTATTGATGGCGATGGTGCCATAGCTGAGACTACTGTTCAGAAGTGATTCGCTTGGTTAAAAAGTGGACATTTTGATTTGGAAGCCTGAGAACGTCCGGGTAAGTCTTCAGTTGTTAATGACAAACAAATCGAAACGCTGAATAAAAATAATCCCGGTCACATGACACTGGATATCGCAGAATTCTATTGAATTTAAAAGGTTGCGTGCTTGTATCTATTTTAGATAGGTGCATGTTAATATGTAAATAATTAAAGAAGAAGCATGCAAAACCTTGAGGAGTTTCAACCACGGGCTGTTTAATCTCTATTTATATAAAATGTAGAGAAACAAAGTTCTTAATGTCCCTTGGATTATGTTCGTTTTCTTTTTTTTTGGTCTAGACGTTAGAGTAAGCAAGTATAAGTACCGTATTAATGGTCGAGCCCAACACAGCCTTGTGCTGAGTTGGAACAACCAAAGAGAAAGCTTGCCTTACTGCATAGGTGGGAATTATTGGAAGACACGTGCGAGTGCTATGGGTTTGAAAGTGGAAAGAGAGAGCCAGTATTCAGTGGAGCGGGAAAACGTGTTAATACATCTTGGAGCAAGGGGCAGAAAGAGATTTAGGCAGGATAGTAGACTTAAGCAGCGCCGGCTAACGGCGTTTTACGAAAACAAGTGTGGTAATCATATTCCCGGTTCATTTATTCTTAGCATCATGGGGGAAACGTATTTTTTCTTTTTTGTTTTATTATTAATTATTATTATTTTATTTATCGATTGTGTTTCATTTTCCCACATTTCTTTACAGATCTGGTAGTAATTGGTGCAGTTTGGTTGAGATGTTCTACTACACCGGCCTTCGGTTTACCACTTCTTTTGATCTATGCTAAATTCTCTTAAGAGGAAAAACTTCAATTCTCTCTAAGCCTGTAGAGGACACTTAGACTAATTCCTCACCCAGAAAGCTGGAAATGTTTAGAAAGATGGACTCATGAAGCTGCCTCCAAAATGGCGAAAATGGCACATATGTGTTTGAATAAATCTTTGTATAAGTATCTAGATATTGTCTTTGAAATTCATTTAAAAACGAATACGATTTTTTATTCCGATCTTTTGATCCTATGTACTGGGTACGATGAATAAATTGCCGTCGAAATGACGAAAAATGAAAATGACATCTCATTTGAACAGATATATTTACCAAAATCACACAGGAATATCTTGAAAAACTAAAGTGTAAATTTTTTCATTAAAATTGCCATTAACTTCAAGCACGGCCTCCAGACGACTTCGGAATCTCCTGAATCTTTTCTGGACGGTCTACTTGTTTAAGTTGGTGAATGCTGCCATTACCTTCAGTTCATCTTCGGTGTTACATGTTGGTCTCTCGCTCAACTGCGCTCCACACATAATAATCAAGTGAGTTGCAGTCTTGGGAGTTAGGTGGCCAGATGTAAGGGGTGATATAGTCGCAGAAATTGACTGCCATCACTGAGTTCTCCTGCTTGTGTGGCATGGTGCAGAGTCCTGTTGCCGGACATAGGGTTTTCCACAAGTCACTCCCTTGATCCAGTGCAGCACTACCTCCTCTACTATGCAGTCGACAAAATAAAAACAAACGGCGTGCATGTGCAGAATTACAAATATAAAATGGCTACAATTTACCCATATACATGGCCGCACGCGCGCAAACACACAGGCGAACACAAATAATAGGGAAAAAATTTACACCAATGATAATTGTATAAAAACGAAAAAATCGAAAAATATAAGCAGTAAATTGCTGATACCCCTGAAGAGTGGACAGACAGGTGCGCCTACGAAACTCTGCATTCGTTTATCCATTATATATATATATATATATATATATATATATATATATATATATATATATATATAATAAAAACGCTTAAACACTAATATTCCATTGTCATAATTTATTCCATTGGAATCGTAAATACGATCCAATTCATCAGACCTACAAATTCAAAAAGAAAACGGAAAAGAATAACTCCGGAAATAAAAATAGAATTTAGAGTGAATATGAGAGTGTGGGACGAATGTTAGTTCTAAAGAGAGGGGTAACATTTGGGAGATTAAAACTTAACAGAGAGGGGTTATTTTACAACTAGGTGTGAGTGGAAGGGGGAAAATGAATGTTGTCGTATGTCAAATACATTAAAGATACATTTCGTGGTGACATACACATACCATGGACGATCTGATGTTAAAGATCAGAATAAGAAGGAGGGAGACGTAAGGAAAGAAGTGGCGGAGGAGAAAGATGGGGCGAGTGAAATTAAAATTGAAAGGGACGCTGTGTAATTGAGAAAATTTGACAAAAATAATATCGACTACAGGTTACAAATCAAATATAAACATATAAAGAATAAGTATGACGATTATCTAATCTAGCAAGGACCTATATTTTTATGTTCAAAACACATGCAAATACACACATACACAATAACTTATGCACGTATATACATACACATAGGCGCGTACCTACATACACACATACATATACCCATGTACACATAGACACATATATCCACATATCCACACAAATACACACATACATATACATACACACACACACATATACACATATACATATATCTGATTCAATATCTTAGCTCTATCTCTGATACTAAGCGCTTTCTAATAAGTAGCGAGCATATAATATACAAATAATTACACCTACATATATACATATACACATACACATATACACACATACATACACACACACATATATATATACACATATACACACACACATACATACATGTACAATAGGCAATAGAAAAATGCGTAAAAGAAAGAAAAAATCCTTCGAAAGAAAAAATACACAAACAATACCACCCTATCAAAATGTATATGGAGACTAAAAGATAGCAATATCCCCACTAAAATCAAATGGGAAATTATAAAGAGAGCAGTCGCATGCAGTATTAACAGTAAAAATTGTAAAACATGTTTAGAGGAAAAATTAGCAATAATTAGTTTTAAAAACCAAAACTTATTTTGCTATCTAAGCACTAATAATAAAAAATAAATTAATTAAAATAATGTAAGTTTAAATAAATATAAACTTTAAAAAATAATTATCAATAAATAAATAAACGAACAAATATTAAATATATATACCTATACGTGTGTGCATATGAACATATAAATACACACACACATTACACACACAGACAACTACAAATGAACAAACCTAATCCTACATAATTAATAAATCAATATATAGAACCAAGGCAAAAACAATTAAGCTACTAACCATTAAATAAAAATAAAAAATTAGATAAACGATAACATATGATATAAGCGCATATTTAATTTACTATATATAAACTATTTAAAAATTATATATATGTGCGTGTGTGTTTGCGTGCGTGCATGCGTGCGTGCGTGAACGTACGGGAGTATATACTTTATTATATCTTCAAACAGCAGAGAAAACAGTCTAAATCCAAGCAACCATAATTAATACACTAAAAATAGAAAAAATAGCTTTACTGTTTAGATAGGCTTTCTTATCGCCCGGTTAATATTCCTATCCCTTCTTTTGAACAGGAGTAAAGGTTTATCCATTGTTCCCTGTTTAGGAAAGGGTTCCCGGATTCTTTCCTTTTCTCTGGCGTTAGTAGTAGTGCTGCCGTTGTGATGTCTGCGGTTATAGACAACGTCTCTTCAGACTGAGGGTACTCAGTTGGCAGTTTCCTAGTTGCTGTCCCCAACTAGTAGGTAGGAGCCCAAAATCTTGCGTAGCGTCTTGAGAGCCTGCTCTGCTCAACAGTTGCATAATATCGGGGTTCTTGCAGTGTCATGTCGTGCATGGATGGGTGTCTCTGCATGCAGCTCTAGTTTACAACCCCGAAGCCACATTATGTTGCAGTCTGCGCCAGTTCCTTTCTGATCATGTCACATTTGATGACAGACTACTTTTGTTATTTTAGGCCTTTTCCTTACCAATGTAACTCAACATAACAATAAGCAACCAAAAACATAAACCCAAAACAGCTAAAAAAAAACATCACCTAAACCCTATAAACATTCATGATATTCGTACCAACTCTTTCAGTGTGGAATCGTTCCTCATTGATAAGTCTCCTAATATACTAGCATTCTGCGAGACTAACCATAACCCGTCAATACCTTCCTCTGATTTCTCAATTCCTGGCTACGTTCCTCTCCTTAGAAAGGACTCTAAAATCCACATACATGGTCTGGGAGTTTATGTCCGCGATCATTTCCTGCTGACTGGAGAACTTTCTTTGGAATCTCCAGATCATTCATATATGTGTCTCCGTCTATCTCTTCTCAATTCAGTAAGCTATCTCTTCTTTTTCTAACGTTCTCCCTGCTCTCATTAGCATTTCTGATAATATAGACAAAGCTATCTCTCTACATCCGTTTGCAAATATATTTGTGTTCGGTGACTTTAACGCCCACAATACCATATGGCTTAAACACTCTGTAACTGACCTCGTTGGCATCCAAGCACTTAAATTTTTAAACACTCAATACCTCATGCAAGTGGCTGATTTTCCTACGCCTTTCCGCAGTAACGCGGACGGTAACGCTTCCCTTCTCGATCCCTGTTTTACCCCCTTCCCTGATTCATGTCGCGCTACGCAGATCTACCCTCTTGGCAACTCTGATCACGTGGTGGTGTCTGCTAACATCTCCTTCCGCGCCCCCGCCCCCAGCCATGAACCTCCTACTAACAGAATATCTTTCTGTTATCAACGAGCAGACTGAGAGTCGTTCCGTCCATTGGAATGTAGTTTTTAATCATCCTGTACAAAAATATGCGTCTGTGATCTCCTCTTGGGTAAAAGCCAAAATGGAGGCTTTCATCCCAGCAAGAAAATACCAAGTTAATTCGCGCTCATCTCCTTGGTTCTCACCTACTTGCACTTCTTCCGTCTGTACCAGAACGACATGTCTGATTGCAACAGGCGTCTCTTTGTCTTTGCTCGTAATGAGTGCAAGTGTGCACGACTCATCCGGGGTACCTACACTTGATATTCCTCCTAGAATTGAGGCTATACTGGGTGAGATGTGCATAAGGCCGTCGATGGCATTAGACATCATGTCTAAATTAAACTCACATAAAGCAAGTGGTGTTGAGGGGTAACCGGCCGTAGTCTTAAAGAATTGTGCCCTTGATCTGGCCCCTGACCTGGCTCCAGTTCTCTCCAAACTATACAACTCTTGCCTCGCCGATTCTTGCTTTCCAGCCTGTTGGAAGTCCTCCTCTGTCGTCCCGGTCTTTAAGAACTCTGGAGGCCCTTCTGACCCATCTAACTACCGTTCCATCAGTCCCCTACTACTCTTCGGCAAAGTCTCCGAGGCTTTAATCAAAGTCAAAGTAGTTAAGAATTTCACGATCTTCTCTCTGACAAACAATATGGTTTCCGCTTTGTCTGGTTTACTGCTGGCGTGCTTACGGCCATAAATGAATATACCAAGCTCTTGATAATAATGGCGAAGCTCGATCTGTTGTAATAGATATATCGAAGACGTTTGACAGGGTTTGGCATGCTGGTCTTCTACGTAAGCTTCAGGGATACGGTATTACAGGACGATTATTTGATTTAATCCAATCATTCTGGTCTAACCAGGAAATGAAGACTGTCATGAACGGGTGCTCTTTCAGTTTCTTCCATACGAACGCTAGTGTTCCTCAAGGATCTCTCCTACACTGTTTCTGATCCTCATCAATGATCTTCCTGACGTCATCAATTCCCAAGTATGAAGGTACGGTATAGAAAGAAAAAAGAGGCCAATTCAGAAGAAGCAAATTTCCTGATATAAAAAGGACACAACACGGCTATACTTGAGAAAAAGGGACAACATATACTGGCAGATTAGTTCAGAAGCAGAGACGAACTGGATGACGTAGAAATGGAAGATCAAGAACGAGAAGAGACAGAAAGTTGAAAAACTGGAACAGATCAGGAAATGGAAGATAGTGAGAATGAAAAGACACACGAGTGTTGCGGATGTGTGTGATGTGTGTTGGAGAGGAATTATCAGGATGCTTGAATTATCAGAAGGTTTAAAATTCAATAATCTTCCATCCACAGCAATTAATACAAGACATAGAAATAATGATTCACAAACATATTGTTTCAAACGTAACAATAGAATTTATTAGTGTTTGGTATACATGCATGAATACTGAGGGAAAAGGCTAGACAGAGTTGTATCTCTTTGATTAGGTAAATAGTTGTACCTGAGTTCATATTATGAGAAAGTAATATTAAACTGTAATAGAATGTAATGAGTTCGTATTGAGTGTTTGGAATTGTATGAACAAGTTAGGTAGAGTTCAGTGATAATACTTGCATGAATTAAGTATTGTTCATTTAACGTCTGACTGGATCAGTCGAGACGGGAGTTCCTTTAGGGTCACATTTTGGCGGTGTGTTGAGATGTACGAGTAACGTAGATAAGTTAGGCTCGAGTCAGGAAGAGCAGGGACAGAGATAGATGAAAAGAAAAGAAACTCGAATGAGTTTACACGTGTTGGGTTTATATAATGGTCGTGTATCACGTGGTAGGAACAAATGGAAAACGCGGTAAAACAGATTTGTCGCGAGCAGGCGGTTTGATTGGTCGGAACTGACCAATCAACGAGCTAGTTTGAGGTTGATTGACCAATGGTTTCTCGTTGATATTTTGTATGAAAGTAGGATGTTACTTACCAGATAGGAAGAGTGCATTTCCTAAGAAGAGGTAAGGCTGGTTTGTTGTGGAAGGTTCCACACGAGTATGAAGAAGAAAATGAAGAGATCGAGATCACCATTAAAGAGAAAACGATAAAACAAGAGTATGGGCAACACAATATGAAAACAATTAGGAATAGTAAAAGAAAAAAACAAGGGTATACGAACTCTCCGATTCAGGGAGGTGTAGTATCGTATGCAAATTAGATAGACAAGTATAAATAGAGAACAACTGGCGAACCCGGTTGATCTTCGGGACACCGAAAATTATACTACGACTGATGCTATGCAGAGAGATATGCATAACAGAACAAAAAGGTTAATTTGCTCACAGAAGTTCTTTACTTTCCAATTTGTAAATCTAAATCCACTCCCTGAATCTGTTCTTGTGGGTAGAGGCATTTAATTTTTAAACACCTGAAATGCCCATTGTGGAAATGTTTTTTTTATATAAAACTTAAGGTAAATGATATTCTTCTCAATTAGCAGTAGGAAAAGTGTTTGTTACTGTTTGTGCAATATGTGCAGTAAAAAATAGTTATGGATTATAGACGTTTATTTGTTCTTAAGCTATTTAGATCTTTTTGATCTAAATGATTTTAAGATTAATGTGTGTAATATTTATCCTTGTTAAGACCTTATCAGGTATGTGATATCCTGTGTATGGTAAAATAATATTATTATAGTTATCTGCCCTTCCTAGAAGAGTTATAAAATCGTCATTTTCGTTGACACCTCGTGTGTCTTTTTGAGTTGAATAAGACCTTAATCACCCAAAGATATTTTCTCCAGTCTCGTCATTCGCCACGCTGTGTCGTACAAATTTCTTTAGGGTGGACACTGAACACTTGTCTTTTTTTTTATTATTAAAGTTCATGTGGCTTCTATAATAGTAGATTTTGCAGTGAGAAACACTTGTACATCAACTGAAGGTGTTTGGCCTGAAGCTGTTACTCCTTTTTTCAAATATGTCATTTCATATCGGTGAGTGATTTGTAAAAAGTTTTATTTTCTGTATTTGTAAATATGTATATGTGATGGGTATTATCCTCTCCAGAACAAATGGCCTGTTTAGTGTTTACTAACAACACTGTCTTATTGTTAAGGCTTTTTAGAAAACGAAAAAAAACATCAAATATGATTTCGACGAAATCCTAAATGTTTTCTTTTACGACTTACTTTATGAATGTTATTGTTGTCGGTGTAAAGTTTGGTAAATGTTTGTTTATAATTTGTATTTTGGGATTATGCTAACTTAAATTTTGTGAGTGAAATTTTAAAGTTTTAGTCATTATCGATGATGAAGTCATTACATTTTTCGTTTAATTTACAGATTATGACCCGCGCTCAGTTTGCAATAAGAATTTCCCGAATATTTGCAATTTTAGATGTAAATATGCATGCTTCATTCGAAAATGATTTGATAAATTTTTTTGAGTTATCGACAGTAAAAGTTCGGATTCATTGGCGGCAACCATTACTGGCGTTGTTTGCATGCATTCGCTGCAGAAAGCTAAGCGCGAAAGAGAACGCAGTTAACGGCCTTGTTTACTGATCTTACTTGTCTTAATTACTGCGCAAGAGAACTATACAGCGTGCTCAATAATCAAGACTGAATATTCCACTTATAGTTATTCCACACATAGCAATTTTTAAATTAGAAGTTGATTTAAGAAAATTGTGACCATCTGACTAGGTAATTTTCCAGATATTTTAATTTTTTGTCTAGGAAGGGGAAATATGCCTTCCCTCTTCAATCACATAATGGAGGCCACACCTCCTCGTTAATTAATCCACCCACGTAGTCAAATGACTTTTATGGTTAATTTGCAGTATAAGCACCAAAAGCTCCCGGTATTCAGGGTGTACCAACCATCCTGGTTATTTCGAAAATGACATTAAAATATTGCGCTCGATTACCATTTTCGATTTATCATCAATGTAAGTTCGATTTCGCTTTGTCCGGCCGCCATTACTGGCGTTGTTAACATACGTTTTCCTCTAGTTTTAATGCCCGGAAGCTTACTTAATTAACGGTGTTTTTACAGCTTTTCGTATCTACTGGTTTTGATTACTGCGCGATTTTCGCGGATGTTATTTTAAAATGCACTTATTTTTTTTTTAATGAATCTCACCCTCAAATATAATTTATGAAGCTTTAAATTCAAGAAACTTTCATGACACAATAAAAAATCTTTGAAAAATCCTTTTTTTACTTTTCAGGTACGTAGTTTTTATTTTATTGTAATTGTTGGATTTTTTTTTTCGCGCATTATTTCTCGGATTCATTTCAAACTTCATGCATTGCGCAGTAATCAAGACAAGTGAAACTTCCGTGCCGCATGACTACTCAAGGCAAACGTATGTAAAGAAGTGAGTGACTGGCAGGTTTTGTGCGTTTCCAGGAAAATTGATGAGTTTCAAAGCAACCACCCACTGTCTAGAACTCTTGGGATAAAATGACATTTGGCCAGACGGGAGAGAATCCTGGTGATGGGGTCATATAATTAGTTACAGAGTAGAGGTGCCATCTGTCCAGGTGATGTCGAATTACAGTTGTTTGGAAGTAAGGGACCTAGTTGACATTATATATATATAAAAGTGAACATAGAAGTCAACACTTAGAGGCGACAATCCGTTTCATGCTAGATGCAATCATCAGGCCTCGAGTGCTGTTATTTTTCTCGTCTATTTATATATACGGGTCACTGGTGCATTGTGGGTAGTCTACTTTGGCGGTTATCTTACCGGAAGTCGTTTATTTGTTTATTTATTTATTTATTTATTATCTTATATATTTATTTTTTATTATTATTATTTTAATCGGTGTTTTTATTAATGTAGTAAAAATTTGTTTATATCGCTTATTTAATAGTTTTGTTTTGGTTTGGGAAGATAAAGATATTTATTCAATTTTGGGATTTCTTGTAGTTTATTCTATTATTTTGGCGGGAACAGTTTTTAATTTGTTTATTACTTCATGTATTTATTTGGATTGATTATCTTTATTTGTTTTTTTCTAACGGTTAGTTTATCGGGATCGGTTTGTTAGTTTATTTATTTCGATAAATTTAGGTCAATTTATTTTACCTGTTATTATTTATTTGTTATTCTGTATATTGTCTCTTTTCAGTTTTCGATTTTTAAGTAACGTATAATTTTTTATCGTTATTTAACAGAATACAAACCTTAACTCCATCATCGCTAGTTAACAATACTAGGCAATTAATATATAGGAGTGCTTGAACAATGGCCAATAAGCAACAAAGCTACCCGTTGAGCACATTACTTAATTTTATATGCAGTAATTTAAACTGTATACTAGAAAGCATCTCTCTAGTAATCTTGTAGTCTTTATGCTCTGACCATTTAATATTTGTTGTGTTTTGGGTTCATTTATCTTCGACTGATAGCTGTGGTTTATTTTCAAATAAACTTTGATGTCTCACATGAAAAGGTTATTGTCTTAGTAAATGTCCTTCACAAATAAATTTGAAATACTTTGCCATAGCAGTTTTGTTTTCCTACTTCATGACAGCCAGTTATCTTTATCATAAGTGACAAACCTTTGACTGTTTAGACTTTAATTTTCCTCTCTACTAATTTGACTTGGAGAAAATTATTTTTTTTAGTGACATCTGAAAGAAAATGTACAATTAAGACTCGGCAAACTTTAAATTTACTTTGTATGACTCTTCAGCATTGTGATGCTCTCTAGACACAGGATTTATATTATTCTATTTATTTTTTAATTTTTTGTACTCCTTCCAATTTACTAAGGGTCTTCAACTTTTTATCAAACAAGTTGTTTCAGTTAGATGACAAATGAAAGTGTATAATGATCCTTAATAACCTAAAATATTGTCTTCTTTAAAGTAATTGTCATCGTAATCCTTTGTGGTGTCCAACAATAACATAAATATAAACAAGGTTTGTGGAATATATAAGGGTTACGGGACCTTACCCATAATAATATAATGGACTATTCCATACGTAATATAATAAATACTGCGCCTCAAGAGGAAGCAGGGAGTTCAGTTCGAACTCGGGCGACCGGCTGATCGGTTGAACTCTCTGCCTTCGGGCGGGGAGGAACCCGAACGAGGCTACGCCGAAGGGCGGAGTCTCTTTTGGGGAGGTAAGCCGACCCTGAACCCGTTTATACGAGTTCAAAGGGCATATTTTTGGCCGAGCCCACGGGCTCGGAGATCCCACGTTAAACCGACCTTGTACCACATGATGCCCTCGTAGCGGGGGTGACGAAATACCGCTCAGTCTGAAGTCTGGAGTGAAGTCCGTCAGGAGTCTGTTAGTCAATCAGAGCGAGCGAGTCAGTCAGTGGAGTCAGAGGCAGTCCGTAACAGAGTCGCGTTCAGACAATTACTACTAAACCTGATTGTTCGTACTAACGCTTTCTACTTCTCTGTATATATTCCTGTTTGTAATATATCTGTGTTATTCCATATCCGTGTTCGAGTTCTTCGTTATTGGTTCTACCTTGGACTATCACTGTGGTACAAGGAACCGGACCATAAAAATAGGGTTCTATATTTTGGGAATTTTTAAGGCAATAAATAATGATTGCACCTGTTTATATATACCTGGAATGTGAGTTTTGCCACTTTGTCTCTAAATCGTCCCGCCCCCGAAATCCATTCCTGAGATAAAATGCTTACTTAGTTCACCCCTTTTTGTCATTCAATTATCTGCTATTAAACTGGTATATAGATCTTATAGCATGCTTGCGTAAAAATATGTATAAACGGGATTGTGTTTTATTAGCAAGGATTTCAGGAAACTATTTTGGCTAATGAAGTTTTTAGTGTTTGTTTTTATTATTCACATTATTAGTATTATTCACGTTATTATTATTATTATTATCTGTTGAGGGAGTTTCTTTTAATTTTCACTTTCTTGAATGTTACTTTTGCACATTTACCTTATCCGAAATCCATACCTATATCGTCCCTGAAACATTTTACAATATTGAGGAGGCCCTTTGGCAAAGAGTTTGAAATCATCCATGTAGATTAGGTGATTGAATACTTTCTTGTTTACATTGTATCCATAGCTATTATTGTTTAGTTCACGCAAAAGGGTGATTAAGGACAGAGAAAACAGAAGGGCTGACAGGGAGTTTCCTTGAGAGATTCCATGTAGGATATTCTGACGGTTAGAGATAGCAGTACCTCTAATGTGATTTAAGTATAGTGTGGTGTTCCACATTCCCATGCGTTGCTTAAGGAAATTTACTACAACAGGGGAGAATTTGTACATTTCCAAAGTCTTAAGGATCCAAGAGTGTGGCACACTATAAAAGGCTTTATGATAATCAATCCACGCTGCGCTCAGATTTCTACATCGTCTCCTGCAATTTTCCAGGATTATTTTGTTTATCAGTAGTTGATCTTTGTAACCATATGAACCTCTCCTGCAGTCCTTCTGTTCCAGTGGAAGAATGTTGTACGGTTTGTCAGGACAGACGTGATCAATTTATACGTGGTGGACAGACACATTATTAGCCTATAATTTTTCGGATCATCTGTTTCACTCGTTTTTGGCATGAGATATGTTATACCTTCAGTGATCAATTCTGAGATTTCATTGGGATTAATTACAAGAACTGATAGAGATTTAGCAAGGGATTGATGAGAGATGACAGAGCTAGAATTTGGGCACCTTGTCTTTTACTGGGGATTTCCATTTTGGGAACTTCGTTAGACCTTGCCTAACATTATTTGTGGCTATATTTTCCCACTTTTGCAGAGGTTTATCCAGCATTCGTTCTTCTTCACGTTGGATCCATTCTGCATTTGCGTTATATTCCTTTGGGCTGCTCCAAATATTCTCCCAAAATGTCTGTACATTATCAATCGATGGTGGCCTTTCGACATGTATAGGTGTTTTTCCAATTTCCCTGTAAAATTTCTTAAAGTCCGTTTGGAATATTTTATTTTGGCGATAGAACCTACAACGTTTTTCGTATCGTCTTGTTCTGCTTTAGCATTTCCGTGATTGATGAAATGTCAATTACGGATTTCATTTTATATTTCCGCTTGATCTTTTTTTGCACTTGCGTGTGGAAATATTAGGGTTTCTGGTGAGCTCATCTAATATAGGAAGCTCACATCTGATTTGTTTTATTTCTCGTATCAGTTTTCCTTTCTAAGTTGTCTCTCTATCTCTGTTAACTTTATTTATTGTCTTGACCCCAAGCTTCCGAGTCGCTGCTAAAGCTGTTGCGTATATGACGTTGTTAACTTCTGTGATGTTTCCCGGTGGTTTATCTGTTAACAGTGTTTCCAGAGCAGCGTTGTATATTTTCACAATGTGCTTGTTGGAATTCGTCATATGGATTTTGGGGAGCTGATCTCTGTCTGACAATTATATGAAAGTTAATCTGCTGAGTACTTGGATGACGCGGTTTTTCGCTTCGGTGATTTCAGCCTTGTGGTTTTCAAGGAATTCTAACTTAATGTACCTGGAGTCATCTTCAGTGACATTATCTGGAGAACTGCAGGTTGTGCTTAAGGTAGAGTCTTTGATTTTATTTCCTGAAAGGTTATTTCGTATTTCATTTGTTTTAGTTTTTATCTCATCCTCTGTCACGTTACTTATTTCTACTCTCATCTCATTACAGTTTGAGTGATGGGTCATAGTATTTTGTCTTATATCTAATTTTATCCTGTCTATTTCTGCCTTTGAGAGTCTGTTGTTTCGCATAATATCCCTACGGACATTGGCAAGCATGTCTGGATTGGGGTTAGGTCTTATATCATTTCCCACCATACTCCTCCATATTTGGTATGTTTGATTGGTGGTGTTTTTGCTGGGTTTTTTAGAGTGCAGTGAAGAAGGATGTCATGACTTGTCGATACTCTTCGCGGCTTCATTTCGTTCGTTTACTTTTTATTAGTCGATTTGGTATTGAGTCACTTGGTGCAAGGTTGGCAATAATCCGGGTTTGGTGACCTAGTGTCTCTTCGTTTGTGGAAGAGTTTGTTCCAGTAACAGATTTTTCGTCCTCAGACTACTATTCCAATTTCCCTGTAAAATTTATTATTATTCACATTATTATTCACATTATTATTATTCACAAAGCTAAATTATAAATGTAACTGATACTGAAGCTGTAGGAGAATATTGGTTTCTGGCTTGACAGGCTGTCACTGATAATCATTTTTTTTCCTGTTAGGCAAATTGTGGTCAATAGATTTGCAAATCTTTTTGCAGTGTTAAGATATTTCTAGATATTTCCGAACTTTTTGAATCTTGATTCAGTATTATTTTGTAAGGCAAGTTCAAAATAGTTTCCATCAGGGTAATTATTAAAAGCTTTTCTAAAAACATCTTAACATGGTACTTTACATCCCCACCCATGCTTATTTGGATTTGTCCTAGTTGCCTCTTCATTAATACAGTACAATTTGTCAGTGTTCCCAACGAATTAGATTTTATTACTACATAAACTTAGTATATATATATATATATATATATATATATATATATATATATATATATATATATCCATCTCTCCTTGTAGGATGTTGAATAATAACTTGTATTGGAATCTTTGAGCCTTTCTATTTAGACCAACATATTCTTGTAGTCATCCTTAGTTTAGGCTGTACTCCAAATCTCTTCAGGTGTTTGTCATAATCGATGATCTGTTTGAAAGATCCGCATAACTTAGCAAATTATCTGATTCTCTGGGTGATGTTGGTGTGGAAGAAACAGATGAGTAACACAAAGCAGAATAGCCTAAATGGATTAACTGAAGCTAAACATGGAATAAAGAATGAGAAAACTTTAACATTTAGTTAAAAATTCTGGGAATGTTGCAATGTATGGGACAAAGCTGGAATGTATAATTGCCAAATTGTTTCTAATGAATAAGAATTCTTAGTTCCCTCCTCCTTGGGGTCAATAACTTGCATGTTGTTTTTGTTTCTTAAGGCCATGTGACTTTTACATTTGTTAAAGGCATTCAATTAGTTGGAAATGGGGAAATTTTTGTTTAATGAAAAATTGGACTCCTTAATTAGACTAGAAAACTTATTTTAGGATAACTGAATTATTGTAGATATAAAAACTTGATTTAGATCAGAAATTAAAATGATTCTGCAGGATAACATAAGTTGTCATGGATTTCTGTCCCATCTGTTCAATTACATATTGATAGTCTTGGGTGGGGAAAATCTCTCTTCTACCAAAGTTAGAGATTAAAACCCAGGGTAGGTTGGGTTCTATATCTTTGGACAGCAGTTTTCCTCCAATAAGTTCTATTCTGAATTCAAAACCAAGAAGGCAACAGGAAACCATTTTGTTTCTAAAGTAATGGCAATTCAGTTAATTCTGGAGAGCCATGATTGCACACATTCTGAAGGAACGTTGCATTAAAAAAAAAAAAAAAAATCCAAGACTGAAAATCTAGTAATTTCTGAATTTCTAATGAAATTTTTGTAATGTAAAATATTTCCTATTGAAATTTAGAACTCATGAGCTTTTTTTTTTTTTTTTTTCCTTGCAGGCTTAATTGGCTTCCTCGGCCTTTATCTGATGGTTAGATATGGAGGCAACTTCCCTTGCAACCTCATTGGCTTCTGCTATCCTGCTTACAAATCGTAAGTTACACAACCTTTCATCACTTTGTGATTATGAAGATATTGATTGGAAGCAAAATCAATCCTGCTTGTCGACAAGGATATAATCATATTTCAGAATTTGTTTACTGGTTGGTCAGTGTTATATTTTGCAGATCTCTCTGCGTAGTAGTTGTAGTACAGTTTTCAGTGTCCTGAATAGCAACAGGGTTTGCTAGGCATAGCCACCCTATGTTTGCCAGTTGTTCTCTATTTATACTTGTCTATCTAATTTGCATACAATACTAGTCGGTCTGAAAGATAAAGCTTCGCTTCCTTTCCCTACTCTTAGTTTTGTTTTGGATTGAATGTTTTTCTTTTAAGCAGGAAAACTGACCAGTTCATAAAGCATTGAACTGGAAACCTGGGTCTGTTAGATTTCAATTTAGTCTTGCAGTCTATAAGTAGCATTTTATTATTTCTATGACAATGGAAAAATCCTGTAAATGTCTGATCTGTTTTTAGTTTCAAAGATGTTTTAATAAATGCTTTTAGATAAACTCTATAATGGGCAAGTATTAATGCTTGGACAACCAGTGCAGTACAAGATTTTAGCCTGTTTTATGTAGTAATTCCTATTTATGCTAAATAGGATAAAGTTAACCAGTGCAGAACAAATATTTGATATGGTTTTTTTTAAAATGATTGATTTAAGGGTTTGTTTGTTTTGGGGGTTTTTTGGGGTTTTTTTTTTTTTTTTTTTTTTTTAAGGTAAGAGAATGAGGCCACCTACCTGAAGAAATCAACTTAAATCATCCTAAAAACAACTCAATGTTTCTTATCCTTCATAGCTTTTTATGTTAAATAATTCATTTATCTAAGTATAAGCTGAGCATCTGTCTTTAGCCAAATTGTTGGTCCCAAAATAGGATCTTGGTTATCCTGATATATAGTTGAATCTTTTAAACCTTTTACGGTCAAATTGTAGTAGTTTATTATATTACCAACAAAATGTCTTGGTGGTATTGATCTCATTTTGTCATTGTGGAAACTTAGTTTACACTTGGACTCTTGAATAAGCTGTAATCCTTTCAACTTCAAATGTATTTCTTTGTTTATTTAAAGTATATCACATTTTTAAGTTAAAAAGTAATCTTAATTTAAAATTATTTTAACAGAAGTGCTCGTTTAACTGTATTGAAAAAAAGAAAACAAAACCTTAGTCTATTTTGAGAAAGCTTTTATCAATCTCCACTTGAGTTGAGTATAGTTTCTCACTTTTGAAACTTGTTTTCAATGTTATTTATAGTCATTGTACTTTACTGAAACCTCGAGCAAGTATAACAAAACTGTTAGTCTGCTTTTTATAACCTGATATGATTTTCTCTCAGTGTCAAGTAATCACCATCTGAAAAACCTATTTTTTTTATGCACATACCATCAGATATGAAGCATTTTCAATTCACATATAATAGAACTGCAATTGAATATTGGGATGACCCAATCAGTCTTTATGAAACTTGCATTGAAATTTTTTTTTTTTTTTTTTTTTTTGTGTGTGTGTAGTATAAGAATTATTCTTTATTTATGGCTCCATCTTTTATTAGTGAAATTAGTAAGAACTTAGGGAATTTCAATTAGTCTGTAGCTTGGGATTTCAAACTATAGCATATAATAAAGAAAATATTGGTCATTGCTTTCTCTTTATGGTGAAGAGAAAACCTTTTAAAACTTATGTTGGACAATGTTTGTTAATTAAATTGCTGCTTAGATAATTGGGTTTAATCAATTGCATTCTAAATGTATCAAATATTTATTTTAAGCTTAATTTATGAATTCTCTAAATTTTAATAGTTTAGACTACTGGAATTGCCATTTGATGTAAATAGCATTTTACATTGTCATCTGATGCATATTTATTCCAATGCAACAAAGGTGAGAAAATAAACCTGTAAATGTGTTGACCTACTTTTGGTGCAGAATAAGTTTAATTCAGATGACTTTGTAGCTAAATCTGTAAATTGTTAAACTTCCAGGAATTTGTTTTAAGAACTATAAAATTTATTTTCCCTCCGCTCTCAGGATTAAAGCCATCGAATCTTCACGCAAGGATGATGACACTCAGTGGCTCATGTATTGGGTTGTCTACAGTGTTTTCAGCTTGCTTGAATTCTTTGCTGACTTGCTCCTCTTCTGGATTCCATTCTACTGGTTCTTCAAGGTAAGTTGTTGTTTGTATGTTGTTTCTCCTCCCCCCGCATCATATCTACTGCACAAATGCATGCTTTTTTTCAAGTGTTAACACTATATCCTGTGACTTTTTTTTTTTTTTTTTTTTTATAATCGCAATGGGGTTGTTGCTGAATTTTCTAAATTCTGATTCTATTAAAATATTATTGAAGGGAAGCTGATTTTTAGAAAGTGAACAAGTTGGTAGATAGTTAAATTAACTTTTTCATTTTTCTATTGCTTGTAAAATAGTGATTAGTAAGCTTAATTTCTACACTATTACCATTGTGTTCAATCCATGCTGGGTGTACCACTTCTGTATTCTTGTACCAAACATGTGCTGTCAATATTCTGTGATAGAAATTTCATCAATTTGAGTCATAGAACTTCAGGTCATATACAAGTTAATGTCCAAAGTATTACTTTGATCAAAGCTTATTGACTATTATTAACTTAGTTCATTTCTTCAGATTATTCATTAGTGTGTGTGGTATCTCCCCACCTCACACACAACTTGCTGTCGGTGCATAGCTATTAGAAAATGGCCCACTCACCCAACTCCATGTAGGCCTTGAGGCCTATCAGTCTACTGCTAGTCTAAGTAGTATTCAGCACCTGGCCATTTTCAGTTGCTTCACTTTTATCGGACCTGTTTCAATGTGATATGTCCATAAGCTAGTAGTAAACCGCAGTGATCTAACGTGAAAGTGTCTTTACTAGGCTTTCATCTCTGAAGGTAAAACTGACTTCCCAGGGGTAGAATGGTTGTTAATCTCCCTGAAAGCTAACTCTATATTTCAGATTTGAACAGAGTAGTGACAATGAAAGATAGCTAAAATTAAGCTGAAATTATAATGCTTTGTGAAACAACTTTTTTTACTGCTTCAAAAGCTTTCAATCTTGTGAAAGTTAAAATATACCAAAGCACCCACTTATATATGCAGTGACAGAATTCCAATTGATTAGTTTGTAATCAGCTTTCAGCTATTTATTTTTGCGAGTTAATAGAACCCAATGCTATGAAGTGTTGCTTGCATGTAGCAATTGGCGCAAATAATTGTTGGTTTCTTGTCAGTATGAAACATGTGCTTGCATATTTAATATTCACGCCTTGTAGCATTTTTATTCATTTGTTTTTGTTTGTTTTTTTTTTTTTTTTTTTCTTGGCTACTAACTTAGCTTCAAGTGAAGGTAAGTGATTATTGGTTGCATTTTTTTTTTTTTTTTTTTCTCTTTTTATCTGGTCTGCTGACAATCAAGTCTCCATTCTGAAAAATGGATATCTGCCCTCCATCTAATAAGAGTTAAGAGTGGCATGGCTAGTTAAAAACAATGATCCTAAGTTGAATCTTCATATTCAGCAAATATGAAAATGCTATCCTCAAATGGGATAGTCATGAATAAGAAGCCATTCTCCCTGTTGTACTGGTTATTTATGGCTGAGTTTGGTTAACTTTTTTAATATTTAAAATTTTTTTTTTTTTTTTTTTTTTTTTTTTGAGATATCTAGTATCTTATGCAAAATTGAGGTATCAGGCAGTGTAATGTTTATCCAGATGCTATAGACTACCCATATGTAGCCAAACTCTATAGGTGTAAATTACAGTGAAGTGTGTGGTGGGGGGTGCAGAATGGTAATAGATAACCATGAAGGAGGAGTATCTGGAACCTTTTGAGATGGATATTATATTACATTATTTATGAAACTTTTAGTCTTTTATTTTATTTTATTTTTTTTTTTATTTTTTTTTTATTTTTTTAAATAGTTGCATCACATACTTTCCTTTTTGGTGCAAGCATTATCTTACTGTCTTTGAGATGTGTATATCATGTACTTTGTGTTCCATTGCACTCCTCTCCCAAGTTTTAAATTCTTTATTAGAATCTTTTCTCAACTCCTCATAATGTCTTATTTGTAGGAATAATGGTTCTTGAAAGGCATTCTCCATTTCTCTGCCTTGCTGTTTCCGCCTCATAAGGAAGTATTTGCCATTTGCTGACTTTTTTGAAAAGTCTTTAAATTGTCATTGTAATTTTACAAAAGTGACTGTTAAAATGTAAAGTTCTTATTTGTGAATAGTACTTTTCTTCCTGGTTTTGGTGGCTTCAGCTTTTCCTTATTTACTTCATTTTTGCCAACTTCTAAATTAACTAAAACTCTGGGGGTGCACTTTAAATGTAAAAAGAAAAAAATTCGTCATGAAATTTTGGTTTAGCATTTCCTTTTTTTTTTTTTTTTTTTTTAAATTCATAAATTACCCAAGATGCATCAGTTGAAAAATGCTGCTTTATACTATGGAAGTATCATTACTGGTCATTGTCTGACATACATTAAAACTTTTTTTTTTTTTTATTACTACTTCTAGATGTTAAGTGGTCAGTTCACTTTGTATGTGATGTAGTAACAAGCATCTGTGGTATGGAGGACTAAGATTGTCAGCTGGCCAGTGTGTCCTTAATTACTTCCATAAACATTTTGCTTTGGATGTCGTATAGAAGGAGGAAAATGTGCATCTTTAAATATTGTTCCAGAATGGAGAAATCCTTCCTTTATAAACTTCAGTGGTCTTTGATAAAGTCTGTAAATGACTGATGCACAAGTGCTTGTACAATTTGTGAATAGCTCTCTGATATTCATCCATTGCAAATCTTAGTCTGCAGGCAGCCAAGTCTTCAGTTGGAAAATTCCAACAATTATTTCCAGAAAAGTTACTAAAAGTTACTAAAACTTAATTCCAAATGAATTGAAACTAGATATAATATAACAATTTAAATATAAATTGCCTTTTAACATTCTTGGCTTAAATATTACTTTGTCTACTGTTAGTCTAATTTAATCTCCTGAAACTTATAATTCTTGAAATCCTCTGTAAAAACTGAAGTGTCCATTTATTCCTTCTATATGTATCTCTCCCTTTTTTTTTTTTTTTTCCAGTTCGGTTATGGTTTTATTTTTACCAATCCAGTAAAAGGATCCATTGACTTTAACATTATGCTTGCTTTTATTTATTAGCAAAACACTAATTTTGCTCTTTACAATTGTTTTGATTCCTTGTGGTATAAATCTTCTTTCCTAACTTGGGTCTTTTTGGGCATTGGATATTTATTGAACTGCTTGATTTTGAGTTTTTAATTTTTTTTTTTTTTTTTTACCTTAATTGAATTTAACAGCTCAAAAAATAGTACTGCATGCTTTTTGGGGTTTAATATTTATCACTTTTACAGCATGCCACCAAACGGTTAAATATTATTGTAAAGGACTCTTATTTTAGACAAATCTGTGACCTAGAAACTTGCTTGTCTCTTCTGGATGGTTATATGAACAGCTGAATAAGTTATTAGCTCACCTGTAGTTCTGAGGACCTATTAGTCAACAAATGTCATGAAATGTGAATTCTCTTATGATGACAGTTGAGATTTGATCAGGGCTGGTTGAACTCTCTGGGTTTAGTTTTCCATTTTGTGTTCACTTAACAGAATTAATGCACAGCTGTAATTGATTTTGGTTAAGATCAGCCTCTTGTTTATTCTGTCAGACGATACAGTAATGGACTTTTGTGTTGGCAGGGATACATATTAAAACAAGTGATGTTAACCTTCCTCTGTCCTTGAGATGCCTTAACTCAAAAATATACCTAAATTTTAAGCTTCTTGAATGTTTATCCCAAGTCTGACATATTACAAATACCTTTGCCTTTCAACCGTGAAGGTATTTCAGAAAACTTGCATTTATACCATTTCAGTTTCAAACTAAAAATATTTGTATTTCTCTTGATATCTGCAAATTATTCCTTTTTTTTTTTGTCTATTTATAGTATTTTTTTCCTTTTTAAGTTTTTTTTTTTTTTTTGAATGCCTTATTGCATTTGTCAAGTGTATTGGTAAAATAACCTCTCTAAATGACTTTGTCCTGACCTTAAATGGTTTGCTATTAGGCTGATCCTTAAATACATGTGTGCATTACATATTTTACCTCCTTTTAAGATATGCTTGAATAAGTCTAGCTATAATTATGTTTCTCCTTGTGTAAATATAGTTAATTGTCTGTACTAGTTGACTATTTACTAATATCAATCCTTATATGGAGAGGGAGACAAATAACTTCAATCATGATCTGTTTTAAAATATATAAAACTGTCTTACTTTTTAGCTACTACTGATTAAATTATTTCATGAAACTAAAATTTTGCAAATTAAGATTAACTTTGGTAGTTTAACTGTCAACCAATTACAAATGAATTTAAAACCTTGTAGTATGTGATACTCATGATATTTATTCAGTAATAATGAAAGGTCTCTGAAATAACTCTGATTTTGATATTTCTTGCTTCTGCTCCTCTTAGAGGATCAACTTGTTCAGTTGTTTTTAGCTGAATGGTTTGTCTGGTTGTCTTCATGTCATCCCCTTCTGCAGTAATGTCTGGAATCAAAACAATTCTGCAGCTAAAATATAGGATGGTAATTAGTGGCAGGTTTATCATTACCTGAGGATGGGCATGTACCATCTCTCTCCACCCTTGTTCCTTAGCAATCTGGTAATCCTCACTCTTGGCTAGCCACCACACCCTATCCAGCAGTTATTTAGCAACCCTAACATCTTACTGTTTCTAAAGTTCTAGTTTCCAGATCCTCCTCATTCTGAATAGGTTTTAAAAAATGGAAATCTCAAATTGTTCATAATTTCCTTAATGTATTTTAAATCCTCTTTTGGAGACAGGGAGGCTTCAAATTGGTTTATTTTGGGAACCTTTTTTAGTACTTTTATGTTCATAGATCAATTGAAAAGATCCCCTTTTTAAACTTCTTGAATACTGGGCTTTTTTTCTTTTTTTTTTTTTCTTCTACTAATAGAACTTGTAAGCTGGGTACCACAGGCTGCAGATTGAGAAGCAGTGGCAGCAGACCTTTCTGATTTCTGCATTTGTGTGCCTGCTGCTTGTTTCTAGGTGTCTACTGCTGATACCATTTGTCAATACTACTACCTTGTTAGGACATCTTGATGTCTTTGGGAAGCTCAGGTTTACAGTAGACTTTATTCTAAAGATAACTTCCTCTGTTATAACCACTGGCACTAATTTTGTCTTTCACCTTCATTGTGTATTTATATCGTTTTGTCTTTTTGGGGTCTAAACTTGTCACCATAGTTCTGTAGAACCTAGTTCTGTTGGCATCTTTTTTCTTTTTCTTCCTTCCCTTATATTCAAAACAATTGCAGCCTCTCAATAATTGAATCCTTTTATGCTGTGAGAAAATGCACTCTCTTACCGTGTGTGAGTGAGAAATAGGATCATTCTCTTAAATTAATGATTTGAGGTTTTTCTTTTAATATTTTTAAAATGTCTTTTTTCCTGTCTATAGATTCAGTTGTCTTTTTGAACTTCTGTTATATGGGAATTCAGTTATTAATGCTTTCTCATATTTGTGTATCCAGTTACATCACTGGATTAATTTGGGTTGTTCATATTCACAAAAGGCTTAAGTTTTGTTTTTTGTTAGCCTATCCTGAATTGTGAGAATTTTTTTTAAGGTGACATATTTTGTTTAAAAAAAATTTTTTTTATTTTATTTTATTTTTTTCTCTGATTGATAGAAAAAGAACAAAACTTCTCAATTGTAAGCTGGGAACATCTAATATTATTGTCTGTCTGTTCTGGTTTATTTTACTGTTTGACCATGTAATGTTGACTTTTTTTTTTTTTAAAACAGTGCATCTTCCTGTTGTGGTGCATGATGCCAATCCCTCATAATGGTGCTGATATAATCTACAATCATCTTATCAAGGTGTTTTTCCTAAAGCACGAGTCTGAAATTGATGATGCCATCAATTCTTTTGGCCAGAAGATGGATGAGGGTCAGTTGATCATGCAAATCTTCTTTTACTGATTTCCAGGGTGTTAATTGTTGTGGTCCTAAAGCATTTACTTAAATTCTATTTCTACTTGGACTTTAATGTAATTCATCACTTGTCAAGAATGTCAGACATTCTTTGGCATAGTGTCCCCCACCTCTCCCAAATGCACCCACACATCTATAGTTCAAAGCATGTGCCATCTCCAATTCACTGCTAGTTTTGCTTGGGACTTGTGTGTTGGTGAGACTGGTTCTTATTCCAGATTTCATGCACTAGCAAAAACGCTTTTGAGCGAGTTTATCAAAATGCCTACCACTGTGTACATATTTGTGTTGAGGTTTTTGGCT
The DNA here is from genome assembly GCA_963932145.1 of Acanthosepion lycidas. NCBI lineage: Eukaryota > Metazoa > Mollusca > Cephalopoda > Sepiida > Sepiidae > Acanthosepion > Acanthosepion lycidas. The sequence goes on from OZ010606.1 coordinate 33,874,872, forward strand.
TACCACCTCATCAAGGATACCTACAGTCAGTCCTAGAAATAAGATTTGTAGTTTTTTTTCTTAATGCTTCATTTGAATATAAATAAAAAACCCTAATACATATGGGTTTAGCTCTATTCTGTTTCAAACATCAACTAGGGATCTTTAACACGTCTGGTATTTTAAAGAAAATTTCACTTGTGCATTGTAGTAGCAGCAAATAACCATTTCTTTATGCAGTGTAACAGAAATCACACACACACACACACACACACACACACAATGGTAAGATATTAGGGGCAATGGTGTCTTCATTTAGCTAATGTCTTACCATTATGTTGGCGGTATTTCTTCCACACTCTGTATTTTTTCCAGTTGTTTTAGAAATGCTCATAGCAAAACATCAAGAAAATCTGAAATCCCAACTTTTCTATTATTGCCGATACCTTACACTAACACACGCACATGCACACTGAATTGTGTGTACACTCCTATACCTACCACTTTTTAAAGCTTGTCATTCAATAAATTGAAATATCTAGTCTTTCAATGCCATTTTAATTGGTGTTTTTTTTTCTTTTCCACAGCCAAGAAAACTGTGACCAAAGCTGCCACAGATGCTGCTGCTGATTTTGTCTCTGACAGCATGAAGGGCGGGAAAGCAGAGTAACACAAAACAAAAATGAACCAAAAAAAAACAAACAAATCAACACCTGGAGGGAGATGACTTTTTCTGAGGTGCCTGTTAGCCAGCAACACCTGTCAATGGCCACAAGTGTCCAGCCTTCCAAATGTTTAGTCTTTGACCAATAACTTTTCTTTATCTGCTCTCACCTTTTTCAATTTGTCAACAACTTCAACACATTTTTTTCCTTTCTTTCCCCTATCTCTCTACCTCTTTCACCATGTTTGATTGTGGATTTTGAATGGACATTATGGTTGGCATTACAATTCTGAGGTTAACAGTTTGGCCATTTTAAATAAAAAAAAAAATAAAATAAAATAAAATAAAAAATAAAAAGCTCCAAACCACTTAAGACATTACAACGCTGCTTAACTTATCACTTACAAAGTGAAGAGTGACTTTATTTTTATTTTTCTAATCTAAACAAAAAAAGGCTGCTTGCTCTTTTCAGATGAGAAAAAAACAACTGGTTAATGTTACCTTCTTGTTTTGTTACTGCTGCAATTGCTTTGATCTGCTGGCCAAGTTCTTTCTGTAGTTTGGGGTTCTGACCAATGTTTCTGTTCTCCAAAAACATAATCTGGCACAATAATGATTTAATGGTATTGGCTACTAACTTGCATCTGTCGTGCTGCCCTACCATGCATGTAGTACTGTGGGTCTACTACCATTGTGTGTTGTAATGTCATCATTGTCTATAACAACTTTGTATGCATTCCAGTCTTGATTTTTACTATTAAAAGTATCACTCTTAATATTTGCAAGTCATGTGGAATATTTTTCTACTGTGCCCTCTGGTGATTTACAATTGTAAATAAAAGTCACTTTCCTTTCATTTCTTTTTTCTTTTCTTGGCAAACTACATAAAATACAGCCAACTTATATATATATATATATATATATATATATATATATATATATATATATATATATATATATGAGAGAGAGAGAGAGAGAATGTGTGTAATATAAAAATTAAGTTTTTTTTTTTTTTTTTTTTTTTTTTTTAAATCCTCCTTGTGTTAATCAAGAAATTTGGCTATGTATTTTGTTTCCTGCTAAACAGATTAAAGTTGACTGGAGGGTGCTTAAGATTGAATTAGCCAGCTGTCATGAATTTCTTTTCCTTCAAATTTGGGTTGCTGTGTAGACTTGTAGCCAGAATTTTAAGAGTGGATTAATGATTAGGACAAAAGCAACAATGAGATTCTTTCTCCTTGTGGCTCTTCTCTTAAACAGTTTATAAATTTCTAAGATAAAATTTTAAAATGATTAAATTCAACAAATTTAGTGGAATTTATTGCATTGTTCATGACTTTTATTCCTAACATAATTAACTGCTTCTATTACTGTAGTTTTCAGTCTTTTCTGGCTACAGGCTTAAAGACAGACATGATAATGTTGTTGGTTTTTTTTTGTTTTTCTAAATAGTTTTGAATTTTGCTTCTTTTCTTGTCCCAACAAATAACTTATTCCAACTCTGGTTTCATTACAATGTCTTTTAAGGTGGGGTTTGTAGAGACTTTGATCAGTGAACTGAAAAGATTGCATTTTGGGTCTTTCTATATTTGTAACCAGAGCCTGAAAAGTATTTTGATTTAAACTGTTTTACATAAAAGTTGACTGTAAACCCAAATTCAGCTAGCTGTGTTTTGCAGGAAAGTGAAATTTCAACTTCTACATCAATATAAAGATGCTTTTTACACTGCTGGAGTAATTAAATTTTTTTTATTTTTTTTTTTTTTTTTGTGTGTGTGTGTGTGGTGAAACTGTTCATTTAATTTAATATAAACTTAATCCGCATCTCATTCTGTTGACAATAGTATTTGGTAAACTGTTTTATTTTGGTATTTAATGTTTGCAAAGTCACTTCAGATGCTTAAGAGAATTTAAGTTTGCAGATTCTTATTTTGGACATAGAATTGGCTTAGCATTATCTTTAATTCTGAATTTGTTTTATCTTTGAGAATAGGGCACTTGTGTAGTTAGCCAAGCTTGATGCGTGCTTTGCCATCATAATGCTTACCGATCTTGTAATGGTGCTAAGTGAACAAATTGCCAAAGTGCAGCAGAAAAGATGCATTTGGGGAAATGCCTGCAATGATACTGTTATTATTAAAATTAATGACTAATAAATTACAGATTTGTTACATTAATCCGGCAGATGTTCACCTATATAGCTTGTTCATTACGCTCCTGTGCCTAACAAGTTTGGTTTGGATAATTTGTTACTGCTAGCAACTATATTCACACAAATCAAGGGGGTTGGGTTAAACTCAAATTTTAGGGTTAATAAACATTTTTTTTTTTTTCTCTCTCCCCTTAAGTTGACCTTAGCTCTACCAACTTTTTAGGCATGTGAGCATACTTGTTGCCTTATGCCATTCTAACCTATCGTAACCAATTTTTATCCCCCAACCCCCCACTCAGAAAAAAAAAAAAAAAATTTGCTACAATGAGTATACTCTCCAATTATGGATATTTTAACTCTTAATACATTGTTCTGGAGAGATATGGGTCAGGTGCAGTTTATTAGATAATTTAAAACCTCTTGCTTGGAGGAAAAAAAAGTAATTTGCTTAAGAAATTGTGGATAGCCTTTTCATATAGATGGCGGGGTTTGCTGATAAATCTGTAGAGAATAGCTAGTTCAAAAGACCTTTTGTCCATCAGCGGAATTGCTTGTTATTTATACATATGCTCCTCAGCAGATTGTTAAAGGGGTGTTTTCTCTTGTGTTCCATTGATATGCCAATTAATGATATTAAACCTTTTAATTCTTTGGCTAATTTCATCAAATAATTTCTAACTCTTTACTATCTACATCACATCATTTCATGCTTACCTGTTTTATATATATATATATATATATATATATATTACGAAATGGACAAAGTCCGACAATTTATTTATTAAAGACATTTTTATGTTTAACGTTATAGATACAAGTATTTAAGTAAATGCTCTGTTTATAATAAACAGTATTAAATAACATTTACCGGCCTGAATGTCCGAGAAATTTTTCATAGAAAATATTCGTTCTTTGACAGGATTCGAACCTGCATCCTATACGGAACCGCCATTTACGTTGACGTGCCTTACCGTTAGGCTACAAAGAAGCATTCGGTAGACAAGGTCGAATTTACTGCTTATAAACTCAATCTTCGAATCCTGTCAAAGAACGAATATTTTCTATGAAAAATTTCTCGGACATTCAGGCCGGAAAATGTTATTTAATACTGTTTATTATAAACAGAGCATTTACTTAAATACTTGTATCTATAACGTTAAACATAAAAATGTCTTTAATAAATAGATTGTCGGACTTTGTCCATTTCGTAATATATGACGTCATTTGTTTACATTTGATACGCCATGAGCAGTTATGAATATTCGAGATTCATGTCTTAATGCTGTTTTATTTCTTTCTAATTTTTTCTTTCACTTGTTTAGTGGCATTTTCACCTTTCTTGGGGGTGAAATAAATTGTTAAAAGCAATTGCCTTCATAGGCATATCAAGAGAACACCTGCAAAAACCCTTTTATATATATATATATATATATATATATATATATATATATATACATATATATATATATATATATATACACACCCACACATTCTGCTTGGGAGTTGGCATCTATTGTCATGAAATAATATTGTTTTGGTGGGAGCAGCATTGGAAGTTGTTCAACAAAGTCCCTTCTCCAGATACTGTGTAGATTGTGCTACTTTTTTTTTTTTTTTTTTTTTTTTTTTTTTCTCCCCTCTCTCTTCGGTTATTGGTTAAACATTGACTGGTAACCTGTAGCTAGCACAACATCCTTTGGTATGCATTAGTCTTTTATTGTGGCACATGTCCCATTCCTTCTCCATGCAGGTGACTGGAGCCTGAATAAGCAATTTGTCAATGCTCATTTGCACTGCAGGGATGGTAAAGTTCATCTCTTATCTATGCATGTATAGAGCAAATTGGTTGATCAGTTGCTGAAATCCCTCCATGGGATGCAATGTCATGGCTGCTGTATCGTACATTTCAACTAAAACGGACCTCTCCGTCTCGCGCACAAATTTCTTTGTGAGATTGAAGTCTGTTTGACAACTTTTCTTTTCTTCTTCCTGGACAGTTAAGAATTTCTGTGCACCACTAAAAGCATTTAAAACCTACTGGGATTCTGAATAGATGTTGGTTAGGAACACTGGGGGTAAAGAACTTACCCATGATGCTAAATAGGGTAATGCTCTAGTAGTTATTGCAGTTACCATCATTCTTACAGTGATACCTCACTTCCTCTCAGCATCAGCAGGTACACAAGAGCTTGTGAAATGATCAGAGTAAAATTGACTTTCATTTGATCTCTTGCAGTTTACCATTCTCAACCAGTACTCCTCCCCCCCATGTGTTAGGTTGTAAATGGCTTCACCAAGCCTTTTGGCAGTAGAACCTGCCCAGCTCTTCCAGAACGTTTGTTTGTTTGTTTGTTTGTTTGGGGTTTATGGCATATCAACCACTGTGGGTTATTTAATGCCAAGTCCAGTTTATATGAATTTTAAATGCCTATTTTGTATGGAATAAAAAAACGTATAGCTGGCAACATTGTTTCAAAAACGTACAGCTGGCAACATTATTTTTTACAAAAAACGTATAGCTGGCAACATTATGGTTTCAAAAATGCATAGCTGGCAACATTATGGTTTCAAAAACGTATAGCTGGCAACATTATTTTTAACAAAAAAGGTATAGCTGACATTATTTTTTACAATAAATGTATAGCTGGCAACATTATTGTTTCAGAAACGCATAGCTGGCAACATTACTGTTTCAAAAACGCACAACTGGCAACATTACTGTTTCAAAAATATATAGCTGGCATCATTATTTTTCCGAAAACATTATCTGAGGCCTTGCTGTTGGATGTAGTTTATCGCCATACCCAGGACGCGGATGTAGTTTATCGTCATACCCAGGACATTCAAAAACGTATAGCTGGCAACATTATGGTTTCAAAAAAGTATAGCTGGCAACATCACTGTTTCAAAAAAGTATAGCTGGCAACATCACTGTTTCAAAAACGCATAGCTGGCAACATTATGGTTTCAAAAATGGATAGCTGGCAGCATTATTTTCCCCAAAACACCATCTGAGCCCTTGCTGTTGGATGTAGTTTATCGCCATACCCAGGACGCGGATGTAGTTTATCGTCATACCCAGGACGTTCAAAAATGTATAGCTGGCAACATTATTGTTTCAAAAAAGTATAGCTGGCAACATTATTGTTTCAAAAACGTATAGCTGGCAACACTATCTTTCCGAAAACATTATCTGAGGCCTTGCTGTTGGATGTAGTTTATCGCTGTACCCAGGACGCGGATGTAGTTTACCGCCATACCCAGGACGTGTGTAAAACTTGGAAAAACTAGGAGTTCACTATTTTCCCATAGCTGGGACCCTAACAGGTGCTACCACCCCGGGTCAAGGTGGACCTGGGAACACTAGCAATTAAGAGGTGGTTCCACGCTCCTCAAAACCTCCTGATCAGAGGCCTTGCTGTTGGATGCAGTTTAACGTCATACCCAGGACGCTCTTCCAGAATGGTTGGGTCCTCTATATTGAGTACTTCTTCAGTGACAGTGATTTCGGTTTCACATATTGTTTAATATATTAATTCCATTTGCTAACCATTATCCATAATTGCCTCCCTCATCTAATTTCAAGTAGCATACTTTTTTGGCTGGCCTCTTCAATGTACTTTCTGCCAGATTCTGATGCCTGATGGATGTTGTCTTAACTGTTGCAGCCAGTAGTAATGTGAGCATTGACATGCAATATGTTGGGTTTTGATTATGGTGTTCTATACTATAGGCTTACTTGTGGTGCAACTAAGGGCCAAAACAGGGGACCTTTCCAAAAATTTGAATTAGAGAAGTTTTACAAAGGCCATTTATTTTTAATGAATGACTCTTTAATTATTTTTTTTTTTTTTTAAAACCTAAAAACTAACAATATCATAGAAAAATATTTGTCTAATAATGGCATGTTTAAGTATAAAAACAATTTAAGTCTTTGGAAAATTTTAAAAATTTAATGAAATATTAATTAAATTTCTTGTCTTTGTAAAACTTGTAAAGTAGGGGGTGGACTAATAAACTAATTTGAAATCCTGTAAAATTACATAATTTATTAGTGCATACTGCTTTGGTTATTTATTTTTTTTAACACCCATTTGGAAACCAATATAAATAAACTACATATTTTCTGAACTTTTCAAGTACAGTCAAATTGTTAATGTATTATAAAAACTTAATCTGCATTTCATTCTGTTGAATGACACTAGTATTTGGTATTTAATGTTTGCAAATTTTTCTTTTGTTCATAGAATTAGCATTATCCTTAATTCTAAATTTCAGTTTTATCTTTGTGAAAAAGGGAACTAGTTAGCCAAGCCTGATGAGCGCCATGCCATTGTAATAGTGCTATGTGAGAAAATTGGCAAAGTGCAGCAAAAACAAAGATGCATTTGAGAAAAACATGCAATGTTACTGTCAATACTTAAAATTAATAACTTATCTTCGACAATTTTTTTTTTCTTTACTTTTTAAAATGGAGGTCAATTTGGCAGATGTTGCAAATGATTTTGTCATCCTAACAGATGTCATTGGTTTGACTTTTAATGTTACAATGCTTTGTAGCAAGCAAATTAAGGTTTTGTTACACAAGTTATAGCAGCAGAAGTCTTGGAAAACCTTGTAAAAGTTTTATGGCTTGTGGGCCCAGGGCTCTTTAGGATGCCTCTAGAGTTTTAAGTTTCTCAGATAGTAAACATGTTTCAATGCAGGAATTCTAATGACAAAGCTGTTTAGTCAATAAAATGAATCTTTGATTTTGGAGATAGATTGTGTTGGTTTGCAGATGTGCACAAGTTTTATAAGGCCTTCCAATGTATAGAGCAGTGTTACTTTTTTTACTGCAAGACACCCCAATAAGTCTGGGGGTGAACTTTAAATTTTAATAAAAATTATCCAGTCCTTAAAGATGAATGGATTTAGCATCCAGTTTAAAATATCAAATGACAGACTTGACTTCAACATGGACACCATGTGCATGATGTTGCTTTTTTTTTTTTTTTTAAATTCATATTTATGGTTGTGTATGTGCAAGGAAAGTGCATTCACTTTTAATTATGTACGTGTGTGTTGGTTTCCATCTCCCCCCACCCACTTCCTTTTTTTTTTTTTTTTTTCATGAACGACCGTGGAGATGTTCTCTGCCTCGTCTCTTTTTGTGTGTGTATATATATATATATAAATAAATATGTCTGGGTGCTTATATATTATAATCTGATTGCGTTTGTTTTACGCGTGACTTTAGGACCCCATTCATACACTCTTAGGATTAAAATGTATACATTGTCAAAGGACCAGATATAAAATTAGCTAAAGTAACTTCAATGAAGAAATAAATTGAATAACATATATATTTCTTCTTTTCTCCTCAGTAATTTTATAGTTGTAAACTTAATAGCGATTAAATTTTG
>OZ010606.1:33885571-33922246 GCA_963932145.1 Acanthosepion lycidas
TTCATCTGCTACAGGATCTTCATCCTTTTTTATTTCATCTTCATCTGCTACAGGATCTTCATCCTTTTTTATTTCATCTTCATCTACTGCAGGATCTTCATTTTTTTATTTCATCTTCATCTACTACAGGATCTTCATCCTTTTTTATTTCATCTTCATCTGCTACAGGATATTCATCCTTTTTTATTTCATCTTCATCTACTGCAGGATCTTCATCTTTTTTTATATCATCTTCATCTAGTACAGGATCTTCATCCTTTTTTATTTCATCTTCATCTACTGCAGGATCTTCTTCCTTTTTTAATTCATCTTCGTCTACTATGGTATCTTCATCCTTTTTTATTTCATCTTTATCTGCTACAGGATCTTCATCCTTTTTATTTCATCTTCATCTACTACAGGAACTTCATCCTTTTTTATTTCATCTTCATCTACTGCAGGATCTTCATCTTTTTTTTATTTCATCTTCATCTACTGCAGGATCTTCATCCTTTTTTATTTCATCTTCATCTAGTACAGGATATTCATCCTTTTTTATTTCATCTTCATCTACTACAGGATTTTCATCCTTTTTTATTTCATCTTCATCTACTACAGTATCTTCATCCTTTTTTATTTCATCTTCATCTGCTACAGGATCTTCATCCTTTTTTATTTCATCTTCATCTGCTACAGAATCTTCATCCTTTTTTATTTCATCTTCATCTACTGCAGGATCTTCATCTTTTTTATTTCATCTTCATCTACTACAGGATCTTCATCCTTTTTTATTTCATCTTCATCTGCTACAGGATATTCATCCTTTTTTATTTCATCTTCATCTACTGCAGGATCTTCATCTTTTTTTATATCATCTTCATCTAGTACAGGATCTTCATCCTTTTTTATTTCATCTTCATCTACTGCAGGATCTTCTTCCTTTTTAATTCATCTTCGTCTACTATGGTATCTTCATCCTTTTTTATTTCATCTTCATCTACTACAGGATCTTCATCCTTTTTTATTTCATCTTCAACTAGTACAGGATATTCATCATTTTTTATTTCATCTTCATCTACTGCAGGATCTTTATCCTTTTTTAATTCATCTTCATCTACTATGGGATCTCCATCCTTTTTTATTTCATCTCTATCTGCTACAGGATCTTCATCCTTTTTTATTTCATCTTCATCTGCTACAGGATCTTCATCCTTTTTTATTTCATCTTCATCTACTGCAGGATATTCATTCTTTTTTATTTCATCTTCATCTACTACAGGATCTTCATCATTTTTTATTTCATCTTCATCTACTACAGGATCTTCATACTTTTTTATTTCATCTTCATCTGCTACAGGATCTTCATCCTTTTTTATTTCATCTTCATCTGCTACAGGATCTTCATCCTTTTTTATTTCATCTTCATCTACTGCAGGATATTCATTCTTTTTTATTTCATCTTCATCTACTACAGGATCTTCATCATTTTTTATTTCATCTTCATCTACTACAGGATCTTCATCCTTTTTTATTTCATCTTCAACTAGTACAGGATCTTCATCCTTTTTTATTTCATCTTCATCTACTGCGGGATCTTCATCCTTTTTTATTTCATCTTCATCTGCTACAGGATCTTCATCCTTTTTTATTTCATCTTCATCTACTGCAGGATCTTCATCTTTTTTATTTCATCTTCATCTACTACAGGATCTTCATCCTTTTTTATTTCATCTTCATCTGCTACAGGATATTCATCCTTTTTTATTTCATCTTCATCTACTGCAGGATCTTCATCTTTTTTTAATTCATCTTCGTCTACTATGGTATCTTCATCCTTTTTTATTTCATCTTTATCTGCTACAGGATCTTCATCCTTTTTATTTCATCTTCATCTACTACAGGAACTTCATCCTTTTTTATTTCATCTTCATCTACTGCAGGATCTTCATCTTTTTTTTATTTCATCTTCATCTACTGCAGGATCTTCATCCTTTTTTATTTCATCTTCATCTAGTACAGGATATTCATACTTTTTTTATTTCATCTTCATCTACTACAGGATTTTCATCCTTTTTTATTTCATCTTCATCTACTACGGTATCTTCATCCTTTTTTATTTCATCTTCATCTGCTACAGGATCTTCATCCTTTTTTATTTCATCTTCATCTAGTACAGGATATTCATCCTTTTTTATTTCATCTTCATCTACTGCAGGATCTTCATCCTTTTTATTTCATCTTCATCTACTGCAGGATCTTCATCCTTTTTTAATTTATTTTCATCTACTATGGGATCTTCATCCTTTTTTATTTCATTTCTATCTGCTACAGGATCTTCATCCTTTTTTATTTCATCTTCATCTAGTACAGGATATTCATACTTTTTTTATTTCATCTTCATCTACTACAGGATTTTCATCCTTTTTTATTTCATCTTCATCTACTACAGTATCTTCATCCTTTTTTATTTCATCTTCATCTGCTACAGGATCTTCATCCTTTTTTATTTCATCTTCATCTAGTACAGGATATTCATCCTTTTTTATTTCATCTTCATCTACTGCAGGATCTTCATCCTTTTTATTTCATCTTCATCTACTGCAGGATCTTCATCCTTTTTTAATTTATTTTCATCTACTATGGGATCTTCATCCTTTTTTATTTCATTTCTATCTGCTACAGGATCTTCATCCTTTTTTATTTCATCTTCATCTAGTACAGGATCTTCATCCTTTTTTATTTCATCTTCATCTACTAGTGGATCTTCATCCTTTTTTCTTTCATCTTCATCTGCTACAGGATCTTCATCCTTTTTTATTTCATCTTCATCTACTACAGGATCTTCATCCTTTTTTATTTCATCTTCAACTAGTACAGGATATTCATCATTTTTTATTTCATCTTCATCTACTGCAGGATCTTTATCCTTTTTTAATTCATCTTCATCTACTATGGGATCTCCATCCTTTTTTATTTCATCTCTATCTGCTACAGGATCTTCATCCTTTTTTATTTCATCTTCATCTGCTACAGGATCTTCATCCTTTTTTATTTCATCTTCATCTACTGCAGGATCTTCTTCTTTTTTTATTTCATCTTCATCTACTGCAGGATATTCATTCTTTTTTATTTCATCTTCATCTACTACAGGATCTTCATCCTTTTTTATTTCATCTTCATCTGCTACAGGATCTTCATCCTTTTTTATTTCATCTTCATCTACTACAGGATCTTTATTTTTTTTTATTTCATCTTCATCTACTACAGTATCTTCATCCTTTTTTATTTCATCTTCATCTGCTACAGGATCTTCATCATTTTTTATTTCATCTTCATCTACTACAGGATCTTCATCATTTTTTATTTCATCTTCATCTACTACAGGATATTCATCATTTTTTATTTCATCTTCATCTACTGCAGGATCTTCATCCTTCTTTATTTCATCTTCATCTACTGCAGGATCTTCATCCTTTTTTAATTCATCTTCATCTACTATGGGATCTTCATCCTTTTTTATTTCATCTCTATCTGCTACAGGATCTTCATCCTTTTTTATTTCATCTTCATCTAGTACAGGATCTTCATCCTTTTTTATTTCATCTTCATCTACTGCGGGATCTTCATCCTTTTTTATTTCATCTTCATCTGCTACAGGATATTCATCCTTTTTTATTTCATCTTCATCTACTGCAGGATATTCATCTTTTTTTATTTCATCTTCATCTGCTACAGGATCTTCATCCTTTTTTATTTCATCTTCATCTACTGCAGGATATTCATCCTCGATCTCTGAACTTTCAATCAACAATGTGTCGTTCACATTCCAGTGTCCAATTGTACTTCATTTTCACTTTGTTGAACACTTTACATTTAAGTCCATTTGCAACTTCAGTTCAGTCCTGCAAATTTTCTCACTTAACCCCTGATGCTTCGCTAGTTTAGCTACATTACTCTTTCCAAAGCGGACTTTATTGATTATTCTCTGTGTTGTTTTTGTAGTGGTTCGTCATTTTTGTTTTTTTTTCTTTTAATTGAGTTCGGCCCAAGCAAAAGATTAAGGGGAAAGTTAGAAAGAAGGACATTGCTAAAGAATGAGAACAGAGGGAGAGTAATCAGGAGGACACTAAATTTGAAGATCAAAGCATGGAACCTGAAGTGAGAAGTGTGAGAAGAAAATTTAGCATAGAATTTACAGTTATATTTATCCAGCTCAACTGTAAATTGATAAGATCTCATTGCCAGTTAGTACTGCACTTAAATTCATAAAGTGTAGCTACCATAGCTCATCTGAACAATTAAGTATTTATAGAAAAGGTAACTTTACAGCAGTGGGAAAGTGACTGAAGCTGAGATGCCAGATCAGGACCAATAATATTGCTGGTTCTTCTTTGTATTTATCAAGAAGCTTTACCAGGAGAACCAGGCCATATCTGACAGCAATACTTTAAACATAGACAAATGGTAGACTTAAAGATATGTAAGATAGACTCTGGAGAGAAAAACCATCTAAACTTAATAAGTGAATCAACCTTCTTGGCTGCTGATCTAGTATTGGATTCAATATAGTCTTTTCACTTTATCTCAACCCAAGAAGATGTAACAAATCACTCTCCTGAAAATCAGTATCAGTCCTGTTGATGGATGGCAGGGAAGGTTCTCAGATGATTAATATAGAACTTTTCAAAGCATTAAAATTAACAAGCCATTCTTTGCCCACAGTTAACAATAGATTGTAGGTTGTTTTGGATATCAGCTGCCATATAAGCCTTATCAAACTGATCGGACTTACTATTGAGGCAGGAGTAAATGGCTGTGCCATCAGCATAGATACCAAGTTTATTTTCAAAATCAGGCTTTTTAGTCTTTTTACTTTTAATGAAGGCTTGTTGCTTATCGAATTTCTTCATTCTGTCACTTATCAATTTATTGGTTATTTTTTTTTACCTTGTCATCATTATAGACCATCTTTTTCAGATGAAGTTTCTTGGTTTTCCCTAAATGGATGGTCTTGTGTATCTAATTTGGCTGACATGGGAACAGTACATTTTTCTAAATGCAGAATGTTTTGAAAAGATTTTGGATAATTTTTTGAAGGCAGTTACTGGATGTACTCTTTTCCAATATCTGAGATAGGTGAAAAAAGAAGTTCCTATTCTGTAACCTTAGATGTGAGACAGGTAATTAACATTATCAAACCCAATTGCTGTCACAACACGCCAGCATGCAGAATTGTGGCAGCCAGTCATCACAGTCCTTAAAATTCTTCTTTGTTGTCACTGTTAGTCTATGTATCTTGATGCTGAAAGTGTAAAGGAACTTTCAAGTTCTTAAGGTTTCAGTGATTTTTTTTTTTTGACTAATTTTAGTCTTTGAGAGGAAAAAAAAGACTAGACTCAACATCTCCATGGTAGTTCACATCTTTGGAATTTGTCTATATTTCTGAGATGAGGTATTATGTACATTATTTTTTTTATTCGGACTATTGTCCTCATCTTTGTCGCCATATTATTACAACATTTCGGCCGTTGTACGCTCCGGCCTTCTTCAGGTGGTTGGAATGTCAAACCTAACCCTTTATTTCACTCACTGGGGTAGACTGTTCTTGTTCCACATGGCACAGTGGATAAAGGCGTTGGTTAGATCCAGTGACAGGACCCAAAGAGTGAGAGTTCAATACCCGGTTAAGGCAGTGGAGAACTTTCAGAGGGGAATTAACAGGAGAAAAATGATAACTGACATCCATTAAACATGGCACGTGGAACTAGAACAGTCTACCCAAGTGAGCGAAATAAAGGTTAAGTTCAACATTCCAACCACCTGAAGAAGGCCGGAACATACAGCAGCTGAAACGTTGTAATAAATATGGTGACAAAGATGAGGACAATAGTCCAAATAAAGTAAATAATGTATCTTTGGAATTATTTTTTACTTCTTTTGTTGATTAAGTGTGATGTTTGAATACATTCTCGAATGCCTATTCCAGAATCATGATACCCTTATTTCTATAAAATGAATATAGTTTCTAAGATTTTTCTTTTATTTATAATTTGCTTTTAGGTTAGTATTGTTTTTCCGAAGAAGTTGTCTTTTTATATTCTGCATCTTGTTTCCATATGCTGCATTGGTTGAAATTCTAGCTCATTAAGTTACAAGAGTTATAGTTGTGTATCCTACATATGCTACTTGTTATTATTTGTCACCCCCCACTCCATATTCCAAACTGAGATACAAGACCCAAAATCACTGACAAAGTCAAATTGCAAGAATTGCACTTCATTATTTCCCACTGGTTGAAGGGATCCAATCCTGTGGTAAACTTGTTCCTGCAATTTAAATAAAGCCACCCTTTCATATGATTTTTGCTTCTAAAGAAGTCATTTGAAATGCTGAATTGTATCTCCTAGGGTTGTCAAGAAACTGTTTAGACTCCATTGTTGAGCTTGTCAACAGTGAATACAAGGGGGGCGGTGGATCCCTAAGAGGAGGCAGTTGGATCTTACCATTTGAACAGTATTGTCCTGAGATACTGTCCTGAAATTTCCCCTAGCCATTTTTTGCGCACCAAATCTGGCAGATCACAAACATGCCAGCTATTTGGGCATTGGGCAACACAGCATAATTAATGGACGGGTCATAGTGGAAGGCATATAGTGACCATTGGGAGCTATTGGCTCTATAAAGACCTCGCAAATTTAAAGCAAATTAACTTGACAATAAGCGAATTAACTTGAAAATTTGAGAATTCAATATTGTTTATGTTATGCTATTTATAAGAAAAAATTAGATTACAGGAAGTTAAAAATTATATTTATTAAACTCATTAGTTTTATTGGTTAATAAATATATTTTCCAATTTTTAATTTCAATTTTTAGGAGGGAAAAGATTGCTATTCATTCCCTGGCTGTGAGCCTTCACTTTTTTAGCATATGACAAGGAATATTTGTCTACTTTTTTATGTTTTCATAGCTGTTTGTCAGTGTGCTCTCTAACAGCACCTTGGCAAAACTGGTGAAGCTATGTGGGGATAACCCACACATACATTATACTCAAAACTTCACACTGTTCTATTTTGTTAATCACTACTTTATAGCTGCTAAAAAACAGAAAAAAATTAAGCTGGCTGTCTTCTTCTACGGTGTTGTGGGCAATTGCAGCTTTGCATATATTCCTGTTCTTTTTAGCTATTAGTAATTTTTGTCTTTTTGCTATCTCTCCACATCCATGTCCTACCAACGATTTACACAAGCTCTTTCTTCTTCTTCATCTACTTCTTCTATGTGTCATGATGGTGGCAATCATGACTCTACACAATTTCCTGCCCTTTTTAGCCCTTAGTAAAGTTTGTCTTTTTGCTATTTCTCCACATCCCTGTTCTGCCAACCATTTACACAAGCTCATTAGGTAGGTTATTTGGTGATTTCTTCTGTCCTCTCTTACCTCTAATATGTCCTGTGAGTATCAAATTTTTCAAACCCTCTTTCCTCGTTATGTGCCCTAGAAATTTCAATTGCCATTTTCTGATTCTAATTTTAAGTGTTATTTTTGTTTCCCTTTTTCTTACAGTTTCAAAAACCAATTGTCAACTTTACTGCAGGCAATCTTTAAAATTCGGGCCTTTTGGTTGTCAGTAAAACAAATATTTAGTTCTAGCTGACTTATTATTCTGGGCTAAAATGATAGGGAGAGGTTACTATTTGATGGTCATGTTGTACGAAAAGGGGAAAACAGTGATGGAAATGGACAACTGTTAGGATTAAGGCAGCCTCATTATATGGCCTATGTATTCTGAAACTGTCATTTTTGCTGTAATTAAGAACTGCACAGAAACTTATTTTGTCTCCTTGGCTTAAATCTATGATAAAGCTATTGCACCGAACTGTATTGTGGCCTGAAATCATTACAGCCATTGATTTTCAAAATAATTCAGAAACTTCATTTTTTCTAAAAACTTCTGGATTAGTCTTCACCTTTTTTACTAGCAAAAAAAAGCTAAAAATAAAGAGCATACTAAATTTATCTCCATGACCTCAATCTATGACAATGCTAAATTTATCTTTGACCTCACTATGACAATGCTAAATTCATCCCCTTGACCGGAATCTATAACAATCTCCTTGACTTCAATCTATGACAATGATAAATTTATGACCTTTATATCAATCAATGACAATGCTAAACTTATCTTTATGATCTTACTATTACAATGCTACATTCATCACTTTTACCTCAATCTATAACAATGCTAAATTTATTCACCTGACATCAATTTATGACAATGATAAATTTATTTTTATGACCTTACTATAACAATGCTACATTCATCCCGTTCACCTCAATCTATGACAATGCTAAATTCATTCACCAGACATAATCTATAACAATGCTAATTTTATCCTCGACTGGAATCTATTACAATCACCTTGGCTTCAATCTATGACAATACTAAATTTATTCACCTGACATCAATCTATGACAATGCTAAATTAATCACTTTTACCTCAATCTATAACAATAGTAAATTTATCTTTATGACCTCATTATGTCAATGCTAAATTCACCCCTTGACCTTAATCTATGACAATGCTAAATTTATCCCCTTGACCGGAATCTACAACAATCTCCTTGAATTCAATCTATGACAATAATAGATTTGTCATAATGATCTTACTATGAGAATGCTAAATTCATCACTTTTACCTCAATCTATAACAATGCTAAATTTATTCACCTGACATCAATCTATGACAATGCTAAATTTATGACCTTGACCACAATCTATGACAATGCTAAATCTATTTTCTTAGCCAAAATCTATGACAATGCTAAATTTATCTTATTGACCTCAATCTATGACAACTTTTGATTGGCAGGTTTTATTATTTCGTTTGTATGGTCTTGCCATTAAGGCTACAACCACGATTTGTTTTTTCGTTGTTTTTAACGCAAATAACTGGTACCTGGTGTCTAAAGCAGGAATGAAAACTGAGAAGAAACTTTTTTATGTGGAAAGATTATTGAAAATAATAGGTTGGTGCAAAAATAATGACGTAAAAATGTCGTTTTTTAACGTATTTTTTAACGTCAAAAAACAACATTATTACGTCATTATTTTTGCACCAACCTAATATAAAACACTAGCAGAGATACCCGGCGTTGCTCGGGGTCTCAATCATAGCAGAGATGCCCGTAGTCCGGCGGGGTTCAAAGAGTTTAAAAACTCTACTGGATAGTGAACCACCGCTTGTAGATCGGCAATTGACTTGTAGGTTTGAGGTCGTTAACAGTATTTAAAGTGGAGTATATTTGTGAAACTGAGATCTCTTCATCCGATGGCATGTTGCCGTCACCGACTGCTAGAAGATCCTTTGAAAATTGCGCTGACATTTGGTCCCTGAACAGTTCATCTCCCATGTTGGTTTTAAGAGGCACCTGTTGCCACAGACGTGATGACTTAATGCATGCTTTCACGGCGTCCGCCTTGTACCTTTGGAAAGAACGGGGCAAGTTTGCCTGAAATCACCTGTTAGAAGGACAGGTACTCTTCCCATTGTATGTTGACAATCCCTTATTCTCGCAGAGACCTATCCAGGGACTCGAGAGATCCTTTGTCAGCCATCGTACACTCATGCCGCACAATGAGATCACACCTTTTCAGGATATCCGCTTTATCCGAAACCTTGCTGATGCTGCAGGTCGCTAAATCAAATTAATTGACAGCTTAAAGGCAAAAGGCGGAGTACTCTATCCTACCACCAGACAGAAGGGTTACAGCAATTCCAAAGGATGCTACAGCCCAAGCGATCCCCTTCTTTTGCCGTACTTTTGCAAGGAGAAGCCTCGTGGCGAATGTTTTACCTGTCTGTCTAGATGCATCGAAGAAGAACAAACTTTCCGAAGGCGAACGAAGTGTAAAATGGTATTGTAAGCCAACTGCTGGTCATTAAGAACTTTGGCTCGTTTTCGCTGACATACCGTTCAAGAGCGTCGATGTCGGAGGAAGTTTCCTGAATTGTGCCTGTTGGAAGAATATTTGAACTCGTTCGGCGAACTTCGGGCAGGACGTAAGTTTACAATGAATGTCCGCCCATAGAAATAATGCTGTATTCAATGTCAATAAGCGCTTTGTTTATAAATTCATCACTGAATCCTACGTCAAAGCCACGAAGCATTAGTTGGCCACTGCTTGCCGTTGGGATTGCCGCAGCCTCCGCAAGAGTTGCATCCCACTGAGCACCATCTTCCAGTAGCCCATGTCTGAAGTAGTCCTCGAGGTACGTGCTGCAAACATACCCATTAAACTTTTTAAGTCATCGAAACACTTTGGACCTCTTACCTCATGTAATAGAAGCCGAAAGTAGGAGCCCTCCTGTTGGCTGGGGTGGACTGTATAAACTCTGCCAAGGCAAACTTAATGACAGGATGTCCAGCAACAGTTTCTCCTACCTTTCTTCTTGTCCATTTGTTGTTTTTCCAAGTGTAGTATGAGGGTACTTGAAGGTATAGAAGGGTCTGAGCGAAGTCGTACTTTCGTACAACTTTAAAAGGGCATTTAATGTTGTGTCTTTATATTGTTGCACCAGCTGAGCTCCAGTAGTCTCTGTGAATTAAAGCCTTTGTCCATTTTCCAGGTGAACTGCTAGTTGCTGTTTTGGTAGATAGCTCTGATTCAACGGAAACCCAAATATATGCCAGAAGGCCTTATTACTGCTTATGTATCGGGCAACCTGTTAATGAGTCACCTCTTCATGCGAGCCAGCTGGCTTTGCGTCAGAAAAGTCAGGTGAAGGTGGAGCTTCCAATGCATATTAGGTTTTAACGGAACTATTCGCGCCATGCAGAATTTCCTGGGGTGTCATCAAGAGGTGTAACTTTAAGCCAGTGACTACCACGACCAAGCCGTAAGGATTAGATTTAATATTTATATTACTAGGATCCACTTAGATTATATACCAATGAATTTATTACCTTTACAATATATATATATATATATATATATATATATATATATATATATATATATATATATATATATATATGTATTTAAATAATTAAAATAACATTATCTTTTTACGCAGTATCATTCCACTTCTCGATTAGCTGTTTCAAAGGAATTTGCTAAGTAACTGCTAACTTCTTTCTGATGACTAACGTGATAAGCATAGTTGTGATTCTAAGGATGAATTTCTTTTAATAGGAGACATTTGAAATTATACCAAGCTGAAACTAAATAATAAACAATACCTTCAATTCCATAACTCTACCCGAGAACATATATTCGGAGTTAGCCATACTATTAACCCCACTGCTCCTTCTCCGATCTCACTTCCTCTCCTTGTTAAAGGTTTAGGGGGGATATAAATCCAAATAGGAGTAAAAATATAAAGCTCAAAATTAATTGTTAAGTCAAATCGCTTAGTTAATGTACAAATTAAAAAACCTGTAAATCTTGTGGTTGTAACATATAGACATACTTGACAATGCTTGCCACTGCCAAAATAATTTTAATTCGATAAGATTAGATCAAATGGGGCAACCTTCGCTATACCCTCTTCTCCCAATGGGCCCTTTAGTCCACATATATATATATATGAGCGAGGTTATATTCCACTCTCCAACCTGTCTCTCACAGGCGGAATATGGTGAGTCTCTCACTGCTCTGTTGCTACTGCCATGGAAAGTGCTCGAACCAACTGCATCTCCTGGTTCCGCCAGGTCTAACCTTCACAGCTAGGACCCGCCATGTCACTTACGTATTTCATCGTCGAAAAGTAAATTCCACTCAAACAGATTCTTCCCGCGAACCACTGCCCTGTGGTACAAAATCCCAAGAGGATGTTTCCCTGATCACTACAATCACTACTACAAGTCTAGTGTCAACCGTTATCTTCGCCTCCTATGCATATAAAGTACTCCTTAATGTAACCCTCTACCGCGAGTGACTCCCGGGCCTTGTACAAGGTGAACATTACTGTTACAAAAAGAAGAAAAGAAAAAAAAAGTCTTGGTATCTTAAGTCTCTGACCGGTACTAAGTTTCTGAACCAAGGAGCAGTTATGTTGCCTTAATTTCTTGGTACACGAGACATGTCGACTCGGGGTATCACGCCTGTATCTTATTTCCTAGATTATTTGTTTCTTAATTAAGGGTGCTGAAAATAGAGGTTTTCTGGGGGGGGGGGGGGTTGACGTTATTTGTCTGATAGTTATTGATCCAAACCTTTAACTTCGAAGGGCTATCCTATCAACAGATGTATAATATCAGGGCTATTGTACTGCCATTTTGTAAATGGGTTCTGAACCGTGTACTAATCTCCGGTTGAGCCACTCGATGCCATTATGAAGGCTACAGTTACGGCTGTATCTCAGGACGATCTAGTCCTGGTTATTTATGCATACATCTCCTGTGGGTGTGACTGTGGGTGTGTAACTACCTAATCTTCCACCAGAAACACTAATATCCACATATGAACTCCACTAAAACGAACAAAATCAGCACACCCAACCTAAAAAAAAAACCCTAATGTATACCATCTCCTACACCAATGTCAGTGGTCTACGTTTCAACTTCCCAGAGGTGGAACTCCACCATCTTCAGACAAAAATCTACCTCTTATTTCTGTCGGAAACAGGGATTAATAACTCAGTCCCACTGAAGGAGTTCCCAATGTCGGGCTTTTCATAGCCAAAACACGATGACCTAAATCACCACGACCACAGACTCAGCGCCTACATTAATGACGGGTTTCCCTGCGGTAGAAACAGAAAACGAGGACTCTGATCTCCCGTATATGTAATTTGGCGTGGTACTTATCCACAGTACCATATTAATTTTAATAAATTAAATTTAATAAAGACAAAGGATAATCAACAATAAGAAGACATCTTATTTTCTTGATAAAACAGATAGCAAGACAATCTACTGCTTTTTCAGGCCTTTTTTATTGCACAGTAATGCAAAAGAAACACGTGTGGCACTGAAATCCGAAGGCACATTGAGATAGAAAAGGACACATTCCAAAAGATAACTACCTCACTGCAAGAGCTCACAATCTGGGCTACTCATATCTAATAGCCAAACTACCTAAATCGCCACATCCACGGCACTTAAAGACATGTTACCCTGTAGTAGAGACGCAATAAACGAAGACTTTATTTCCTGTATATCGGGTGTAACAGCAAATTTGTCCAAATCATGTAACAGCATAATTGTTCATTGCACAAAAAGTTTAGATCTAAAAAAAAAAAAAAAACCTAAACTAATTGAGTTTCTTATATATTTGAACTTTATTTCAATCCTTCATAAGCTTCTGATCCTTAGCTATGATTAATGATAAACATGTTATTTTCGTTTATGATCGATTTCATCATGATACTTCTGTTAAGCTTATAGAGTAATTATACATTCCTATTGCTCAAAGTAGAGTACAATAGTGCTATAAAAACCTCGGAGAATTCCAGTAAGATATCTTTAATCATTTCTAAGATACTACGGTTCAAAGCTTAATCTAAGAATTGGACAATTTTGCTGTGACACCTGGTATGTGCTTCGGCGTGGCACATATCCACAGTACCACATTCATTTTCGCTCTTTATCGTCCTCAGGACGATGGGACATTAATTTTCGACAGAATATCTGAGAGTATTGATAATATCCTCACTGAATTTCCCTAGGCAAGCTTTTATATCTGTAGTGATAACAATATTCTTCACAAAGAGTGGTTAGTCCACTCGAACAAATCAGATGAAGAAGGCAGATAATATCAAGACTTTCCTATCGCCTTTGAACTAGCTCAGATTATTGAAGAACACACCCGATTTCTTGACGCGACAAGACATCAGGTCAACCTCCGTGACCTCTACCTAAAATCTTGCCCTGAAAAATGTTTCGCAAAAGTTTTATCCCCTCCACCATGGACACGTCTGACTATTCCATAGTCAGTGTTCAAACTGATGCCAAAAATGGCATCCATGATTTGCCATTCCACAGAACCATTTTTCGATACACGGTGGCAGACTGAGACAGTGTTGCGGGTCCTGTGACGATGCAGTGCCGGCCTGCGAAAAGATGGCCTTGTGCCAGACACTACACACAACTACCGGACCCACAAACAAAGTAAAAAGAAGAAAAATATACAAACATATATAGCGTGATCTTTTCTTTCAAAAATATCCCAATTTCCTAGGTGAGGAAAGAGGAATAAGGTCGCTTATCACGTGCACAAAAATGAGATAAAGGGTAGACAAGAGGAATGACTGAAGCAAGTCTGGTAAAACACACAAATATAAAATTTATTATTTATGTTTACCAAGTATTTAGTCTCGTGAGTGGAGACAATAGGTAAAATTACTGAAACTTGCAAAAGGAACGATAAGGCAGTGACAAATAGTTCATCAATGTTCCGCGCCAACAAGAAATTCAAGATGGCTAAGGCGGGAAAAGTTCACCAGTAGGAAAGTTCTGGAAGGTCGCCTGCTTGAGTCATAATGAACGTGAATACAACAAGGAATAAAAATACTCACTGCGAATTATTGTAATGTGTGCGTAATGTGATATTTTTAAGGTACTGGTTCATAATGGTTAGTTTCAAGAAATATGAGAAGTTCTCATTCTTCGTGGTCGCAGGTTTCAAGTTCTCTGGTTATGTACGAAGGCAGGCTCGAACAAGATGTTCGCCTCCGGACAAGAAATTAGTCATCGGAAAAGGTGTTGTGATGACAGTGTAGTAAGTGCTAAGTTTCTCTGATAGAAAACAGAGGAAAGTTCAAACAAGATGTTAGCCTTAGGTCGATGAAATAGTCGTCGAAAAAGGTGTTGTGACGAACGTACTGCAAGCTTCAAGTTTTTTTCTGATAGAAAAACAGAGGAAGGTTCAAATAAGATGTTGGTATCAGGACGAGGAAAATAATTGCTGAAAGTTGCATCGACTTGATGAGATTACGCACGACGAGCCGAAAAGTCTAAGCATAATTTGCTGTTAAGATATCCCTGCCTGAAATATAGGTAAACAGACGAGGAATAAATGAGTTACTTATCGGTTCAGTGACCTGGTCGCAACTAACTTCCAAAAACCAGTTTGTTTCTGACGTTAGAGAAAAACGCGCGGGAAAAATTCAAATTATCGTTGCAAGCAGCAGTAGCAACTAGCCACAATGAAGTCGGCAACAAATCATCAGTAGCAGCTAGCTCAAATAACGGCGTTTACTACTATGAATGGCCGTCAGTGAGGGGAAGGGATGAAAACTCGCGCGCACGCGCGTCGCAAAAAATGACAAGTGGAAATACTGGTTATTCTACAACAGCTTCAGATCTTACGTGGCGGAAGCTCCTCTCTCAACCTTTTTCAAATATAGTTCCTCCAAAACTGCTGTCCTTGCCTCGGAATGAATCCTTTCTGGCATGGAGAGTTTATATCCCCCAAAACATCCCAATAATAAAAAAAAAAGAACAGCCAACCCTGGTTTATTCCTCAATGCGCTGCAGCCATAGCTCACCGTAAGTAGTACTTCAATATCTATGATAGGAAGCGGTGTAGGTGTAGTTGATCCCTTTCTTTATTCAGAACTACCCGCAACCACTTCAAGAAAGTTCTGGAAAATGCAGTTTAGCTATGTACAAGCGGCCTAGGCCAAGATTAAAAAACAATTTGGCTCCCGAGAGTTCTGGAAAATCACTAACCAAATTATAGAGGCAAAGCGGGTGTGACAACTATTATAAATGGCCCCGAGGTCATATCTTCCTCTTCAGGCAATGTGACGCTCTTAGCTTCAATCTTTTCCTCTAACTTAACATTAAAAAACATTGGACATCCCCTACCCGACTTCCTCTATCTCACTGAGCACAATCTCAGTGGCATTTATTACAACCCGTGAAATCTCAAGATTTATCAAAAGCCTTGACCCTAAGAAAGCCACTGGTCCAGACATCCCTATGGTTGTCCTTAAGAATATCAACCTGGAACTATCCCCGATCTTAGCGAAATTATTTAACCACTGCTTGAAAGAGAAATCCTTCCCAAGTCTGTGGAATGTGTCAGGTGTGTAACTGATTTTCAAGATCGTGGGCAAACACTCAATTACCCCCTTTCAGTATGAACCCACCAGTCTCTTCTACAAGCTTTTTGAGGCTATAATCAACAAGAAGGTTGTTGATCACCTAAATAGGAATAACCACATGAGTGACAAGCAGTATGAGTTTCGATCAGCCAGATCCAAGCCTGAGTACCATTTCTCATAGAATCAGTGAGGAACTAGAGAAAAAATACATCTCAAGGACAATAGCTTTAAATATTTAAAAGATCTTTGACATGATGTGGTATAAAGGATTGCTGCTTAAACTCTCTACAAATGGAATCACTGAAAGAATTTTCTCAATAATAAAGTCCTTCCTGACTGGTAGGGTCAGGGTGGGACAGGGAAGAACAGTAATTATGAGGCGATTCCATTCTCCTCAAAAGCTGTAATTTATCATAATAATCTGGACTACCGACCATTTGTGAATGTCTATGTTGATGATACAATGATGTTATATAGGAATAAAGTGTCGCTGACGAAACTTGAGTTTGAACATAGATCGCCAGTTAGCAAACACAGTCGATCTCATTATTGAATTAAGTATACCACGTAACCATAGAGGAAACGCATATTTAGGAAGTCTTGTGACATCTAGATTGATCGCCATTTCTCCTCTACACTCTATTACTATACGAATTGCTATTCTCTACTCTATTCACTATGCTATTTCTGTATTCTGATCACTATACATATTACTGTTCAAGCGAGTATTATCGAGCAAATACTATTATTGCGAGCTTATTCAAAGGTGTCTGACACCAGTATTGTTTAACGGCGTACTATAGTTGTATCTGCGATTACAAAGTCTCTACTACAATGAGTATTACAAAAATGAGAACGAGTATTCGTTGACATCACAAAAGTGACAACTGGTTTTCGTTGAGTCCCAAAAGTAGCGACAAGGATTCACAAGGATTCCTTGAACTTACACGAAGATTCGTTCAGCAGAGTACAGCAAAATGGAAGAACTAAAAGCTATCATGGTTGAAATGTTGGTGCCATAGAAGCAACAACAAGAACAAAAGTTGCAGCAACAAAAATTATAAGAACAGCAACATTTGCAGCAACAAAAACAACAAACTGAACAGCAATTACAGTTGCAACTACAACAACAGAAGTATTTGAGTTGTTTAGCAAAAACCATGAAAAAAAAACTTCAGATTCATTCACTTCAAATTCTATTGCTAATTCAGTTAGCGAAATTGTGTACAATCCAGACGAAGGGATAACTTTTCAAGCTTATTATGGAAGATACGAAAGGATCTTCAAAAGGGATTGTTCGCATTGGAATGATGAAAAAAAGTTCGGTTATTATTACGGAAATTGTCCCCTGCGGAACATGAAAAATATGTGAATTATATTTTGCCTAAAAACCAGGAGAGATAAATTTTGATGAAACTGTTCTAATGCTATCAAAAGATTTTGGTGATAAGAGCTCATTATTTAATACACGATGGCAATGTCTTAACTTACTGATGTTCGACGATGAAGATTTTGTCACTTATGCAGGATTCGTGAATCGAGAATGTGAGAAGTTCAAGATAAATGAATTCCTGATTTATTTCAATGCTTGATATTCGTACAAGGTACAAAGGAGTGTACCTTTTGCGGCATTGGATCCAATTAATAATGAATAGGACAGACTAGAAAAATTAGGAGTGATCTCAAAAATAGACCATTCCTAATGGGCATCACCAACAGTCTACGTTAAAAAAAAAAAAGAAGAAATAATAAAATCCGCGTATGTGCTGATTTTTCAACGGAGCTAATAAGGACGGAGAGATAAGATCAAGAATACTTACTGAAATGGATTTCAAATTAACTTTCCAGAAAATAGCGGAAGAATGTCACCGTATTGTGAATTTGAAACTCGATACCTCAAGGATTGAGGAAAAAGACAATTCACAAGCACATAGTGCCCAACCATCGAAGAGAAAAAACTACAAACGTTTTTTTTAACTCCTAACAGAACATGAAAAAACGATTCTAAACCCACCTCAAACCATAATACTTGTCATGGTTGTGGAGTTAAGCATTTTAAAGTGATGGTTTTTCAAAAGCAAAAAAAAAAATGGTACGAATGTGGGAGATTAGGACACAAAAGTAAGTGTTGCAGATACAAAAAATGGAGAAAAAGAAAACGTATGTAAACATGATAAATACACGGAGTAACGATAAGAAGCCTAAAAGGTAATTTAACAAGACATCTCAAAAGAGAAATGTGTTTTTGTGCAAATTAATGATGTAAAAATGATGTAAAAATAAAATAGCAACTACATACAGGATCTGATATCACTATCATAAATGAAGAGACATGGAGAAAAATGGGTAAACCCAGTTTATTGACGCCTGATAAAGTTGCGTATGGAGTCTCAGGAAAAAGATTGAACTTTGGGGGTGAATTCAGCTGTGACTTTTCTTTTGTGGGAAAAACCAAAAAAAGCGGTGGTGTTTGTATTAAAGAATACTGCTAATTTGTTTGGAACAGACTGGATTGTTAACTCTTTTTACAACAAGATAAATGTTGTTACGATCAGTACTAATATCGCAACTGAAAAATAAAAAAAATGAACTGAAAAAGAGTTTTCCAGAAGTTTTCTCAGAAGGTGTAGGGACATGCACGAAAGCAAAAGCTAAGTTTGAGTTAAAAGAGAACACCGACATTTAAGCCAAAAAGGAGCGTACCTTTTGTGGCATTGAATCCAATTAATAATGAATAGGACAGACTAGAAAAATTAGGCGTGATCTCAAAAATAGACTATTCCTAATGGGCATCACCAACAGTCTACGTTAAAAAAAAAAAAGAAATAATAAAATCCGCGATGTGCTGATTTTTCATCGGGGTTAAATAAAAGTTTAAAACAACATAACTACCAGTTACCAAGTTGTTATGGTAATTTAACCACGCACGCATGAACTCTCCCAGCTATAAATAGGAGCAGGTACTGCCTTTTGGAGGGTGAAGTTTTCAGCAGTCAGCTCTGACAGTCGGAGCGAACATTCTTGCTGTAACACTCTCGTTTGTATATGTTTGTATTACTATTTCTGTTAATATATTTGTTTAACTCAGTTCCTTACTTGTGTCTTTATTTCTGGCCCTAACAAGGTCACAACACAAGTTCGGAGAAAATTTTTGCCAATTTGAATGTAGGCAATTTATTTTCTAAACTGGACTTGTTAGACGCTTATCTACAAGTACTAGTGGACGAATACTGCTCAAAACTGTTAACAATTAACACTCATAGAGGGTTGTACAAATTCAACCGACTTCTTTTCGGTATAAAGGTTAGTTCCAACTATATTCCAACGGATTATGGATACCATGCTTGCCGGTTTGGATTGTGCTCAAACATATTTGGATGGCGTACTTGTTAAAAGTCAGACCCGAAAGCAACATATCGAAGATGTAATTTGAGAGAATTAAGGAATATGGATTTAAGATTAGTGAAGGAAAATGTGAATTGTTTATGTCCAGACTTAAATAATAAGGATAAATTATTGATGAAAACAGTAGACGACCGAATCCTTCAAGAGCGAGCACAATAAAGGACATGCCTGCCCCAACAAATGTAACAAAGTTACAAGCATTTTTAGGGTTTGCTAATTAATATAATATATATATATATATATATATATATATATATATATATATATATATATATATATATATATATATATACCTAATATGCACAAATTAAGAGCATCCTTGAATAACTTGCTGAAGAAAGATGTGAAATCAGATTGGACAGATAAATGTCAAAGTGCTTTCGAAGAGATCAAGAAAGTCAAATGTCAGATTTGTCACTAGCTCATTTTGACCCTAAATTAAAGATTATGATTACATCAGATGCAAGTGATTCGGCTATGGGAGCAGTGATACTACACAAATATGAGGACGGACCAACTGAACCAATAGCTCATGCTTCAAGATCACTAATTGCAGCTGAAAAAAGCTACATCCAGATTGAAAAGAAAGCATTGGCCATCATGTTTGAAAAAGTTTCACAAATTCATACATCGTAGAGAATTCATACTACAGAAAGACTGTCGTCCATTATTGTCCATATATGGACCAAAAAATATGTTCCCACACATACAGCGAATAGACTGCAGTGCTGGGGAACAATCCTATTGAACTATAATTTTAAAATAGAATTTCTACCATCCAAAAAGTCATACAAACGGATTGTTTAGACTAATACCAAGATTCTGTGAACCACTTGAAGATACGGCGATAAGGGCTGAAAATAAAAAAGGTAAAAATATTACTGGAAATAATGCATTTTCACTATGTAATGATGTTCTTATGTAAGCAGAAAGAATTGTGATAACAGCATTGTTGCAAAGACGTATGCTAAAAGAATTTCACATGGGAGATCTAGGAATTTTTAGAATGAAATGATACTTACTGGCCTAAAATGGTTCAAGATATCGAAAATTTAGTGAAATCATGCAGATGTTTTGATCTGGCAGCGAAGTCACCGCCTATCAAAATTCAACCTTGGCCGAAAACTAAAACCGATATGCCGTATAGACTTCGCAGGACCGTTAAACGGAGTATACTGTCTAGTGGCAGCTGACAGTTACACTTAAATGGCCAGAAATATTCAAGTGTAGAAGACCGACTACCGCGGTAACGGCAAATTTCCTACACGAGATCTTTTGCAAGGTTCGGTGTTCTTGACTCTGTCGTTTCAGATAACGGGACTCAATTCACGTCTAGTGAATTTAAATTTTTTTTTTTTCATATCATTAGCAATAGAACATATTACAACTCCACCTTATCATCCAAGATCAAATGGACAAGCGGAACGGTTTGTCGATAAAAAGGCACTAAAAGTCGGAGGGAGAGGAGTCAGATGAAATAATGCTACAACTATTTTTGAGTGTTTACAGAATAACACTAAATCCGTACACCGTGTTTGGAATGTCGCCTGCAGAGTTGATGTTCCCCAGGAAGATTAAGTTCGTATTTAAGAAATTACTACCAGAATGGAAGCCGAGAACATTAAGGAAACAAAATAATATATACTTTAAACCTGGTAATAAAGCTTTCTTTTTAAACGTAATAACGTTCTTTTCGACACTGATCGTTAACATTTTGATATTTAAATTTGCATAGATAACATTTAAATTTTAAATCAAATAAAAGAATTACGAATACATTATTTCTTCACGGTGTGAAACAGCTGAGAGGTTCTTTTTTTTTTAACTCTGAATGACTATGAGAAATTTTTACGCAAACATTTCCTCTATATCTGACAACACCTTTTGTAATGAAAATCATTCGATTCATTTTTAAAATCATATTTGCACTGTCATTTATTTCATCTATGCTCTGACTTCCGTGAAACTGGAACCTTGAGAAAATTATGATTGCTTAATCAACTCTTGTTGATTATAAATAATCCAATTTCTTATCCACACTATTTAATCCACACTTTTAAATTTCTATCTTGTTACAATGCGCAAAACATTCTTTCTTTTTCTTCAGTTGTTGATTTTTATGACAATATGCATAACAGTATAATATCAAAGACAAATAAGTCGTTTAAGTATAAACATTACTTTCTGACAAGGAATTTAAGACATAACATTGAATATGGAGCCGTGCACCAGAATGTAAGCGTGTCTACTTTTTATTCGAAGAAAAATAATCTCGCATCTTTGGAGAGAGTTATAGAGGAGGCAGTCGTAATAAGCAGAAAAATTAACAAAAGAAAGCCACCGGTTTTAATGACAATACTCAACGATGCTTACCTCCCATTTGCTTATAGTTGGCTGTGTAATACAAAAACGATGAATATACATAGACAAGTCTTGTTTTTCGTTACAAACACTGAAAGTTTCGATAAACTGAAGAGGGAGTGGCCTGAAGTCAATCTGGTCAGCCTACCTAAAGAATTCGACATTCGAGGAAAGCAGTTATTTGCACGGGTTGGCTACACTAAGCTGATGATTGCGCGTACATATATTATCTATGAGTTGCTGTTGAGAGACATAAGTCTTATTCGAGGTGGACTGCATGTGGATCTCGAATCCGATACCTGAGTGTCTAAATAAGCTGAAAGACAATGACATTCTCGGAACGAGAAGAAGTAAGAAGAAAAATTTACCCGCTGGTGGTTTTCTGTTTTTCAGCACAACGAATACGATGAAGAAATTCTGGGGATTACTCAGTCATCAAACGCAGGATCTTTTAACTAATATCAGCAATAAGCGTGATTACGAAGTAGAAAGGAACAATGAACAGGACTACTTGACAAATTTGTTTCGTAAAAAAAGTCTTTGATATAAAATTTGCCTTTCTTCCATGGGAAAGGTATCCTGATGGATTGTGGTACAACATGTCCAAACAGGAGCGAGATGCTACAGATCCTTTGTTAATAAACAATAACTGGATAGCTGGTAATCAACATAAGATAGCGAGGGCTGAAAAGTGGGGCCACTGGTTTATCGACGATGACTGGGTATGCAATGAGACGCTACGAGATAAAATAGTTAAATTATAATATAATCATAGTCACAAACCGTTATATTTCATTTTTTAAAGAAAACAAAGAAAGAAAAAGAAGGTCGATTGTGTAAATCAATCACTTAGATGTCCCGCCATTTTAATGACCTGTTAAATTATGATATTTGCTCTCTCGTATATTAAATCAACGAAGCGTTAAAAAATGAACAAAAATAAAATAATAAAGATGATAATCCGATAGCAAAATCCTAACCATATCCGACATCACTCCATGGTAAGTCAAGTATTTCTTTATTTCTTAGGGTTTCCCGTTCATTACAAAAATTGTCTAAATCTTAAAATAAAATATATTCGTATCTGTTTTCCTTCAATTGGTGGGCTGGCTCTGTGATTGACTTGTACAACTGAAAACCCATTACATCTTTTTGATAAGCAATCACACACACACTCTGATATATATATATATATATATATATATATATATATATATATATATATAAAGCAAAGACAAAAGGAGAACATTGCATTTATACCAACACGTTTTGTTCCTTGTGGGCCTTTATCTGGGCTAAGCAAGTATGCAGAATTTATTTGATATCTTTTATTTATACGCACGATTAAAGAGGAGAAAAATATCATTTTGAGAACGTTCTAAAATATTCTTAAGCTAGTTGTGTAAGGAAAAGTAAAGTATGGCGGACGTTAAATGACGTAATTTGTAGCCTAATAAACGACATTTAGTTTATGCAAGTTATTTTATTAGAAAAATTTGGAAATAGTATTTGGGTTTGTAACCGTTTGGTGCATCTCTGCTTTTGATTTCTCTAATGTACTTTTAAATTTGGATCACTGGGTGGGAGGGGGTTATTATTCGTGAATTTTTCTTTACAGTTATATGAAGAAAAACCCCTGAAGAAAATTATGCAATGCCAAGTGTAAGGGAAATTCGTCGCGGTCATTAACAAAAATGATTCAATAAAACTAAAAACATTTTTCTGAGAGTTGATGCTCTCGGATGTGTAATATGATATATGATAATTTAATAAAACGCTATATTTTCTTTCAGAAAAAACTGCACTTAATAGTTTTATTTTTTTAATTAATTAGAATTTTTCAGTGCCATTTTGAAATTCATTCGTAAGACGAGTTCTTTTCCTATTAAATAAAAACATGTTTGAAGAATCGTAAAATATAGTTTGATAATAATATTTTCAAGTATGAATATTTTTTATTTTTATTTTCCATTTTAGCAACTTTTAGATTATTGTATGGATGCTCAAAAACGAAATAATTCTGAATTTCACCTTTGACTACTTTTTCCTGTCGGATGTATAATATGATATATGATAATTAAACAACGTAAATTCTGAACAATTAAAAAGGGCCACATTGGGTGCCATTAGATATGTTATGACATTAAATAGAGAAGAAAAAATAAAAGCAATGTATCATTTAACTAAAAATCAAAATTTACTTCTAATGAAGTATAAAAAATAAAATTAAGTTATTTATCCCACTAAATGTAAACTATTGGTTATATAAAGTTAAAATAATTTATTTTTAAACATAAATATCAATTTCTTGATTATTGCACTGCTGATGTTCCGTATTTCTTTTAATTTCTTTAAATAAAATTTCGTGCGCTTTCTAAGAGTGGGATTGAAAGAGATTTATTGTTTTGACCTCTGAACTCACAGACTACGGCGCGTTAATAAATGTTATTTTCATTATTCTTAAGCAAAATTTAAGGATTACGTTTACAAAATCCAGTTAATACTTTTGTTTACTAAGTGATTTCGAAACACATCTCTAGGACAAATATTTTAACGAGATTTTTTTTGTTTAATTTTTTTTTCTATAAAAGTTTTAAAAATTGGGAAAGTTCACACGTCACATATCGAAACTCCATCGGCTCGATGTGTGGCGATGTTTTATTCACTGCCATATATGAGAATTGAAATTACGTAACTGTTCTGTACTCTTTTCTTTGTTTGTAATGAAATTTTCCTGTTTCTTAATACTTTGCTTAGCTTTTGAAAGGCAATATTTTGTTATCCCAATGCACATTCGGATTTCGATGTCACACTTTCTGTCCTCAACTCGCTTCCCAGATATTTAAATTGTTCTACTGGCTTGATTTTGGTATCTGCAGTGTGTAATTTGTATGTTGGGCGGATCCCTTTTGCTGACAACCATACATTCTGTCTTCTTGCAATTGATGTCTAGTCCTTCTCGCTTTCCTTCACTACCTTCTGTGGGAATTCCTGTAACTTCCTTCCCGTGTCTGCTATCAACACTGTGCCATCTGCATATCTTATATTCTTAAGATTGTGGCCATCAATAATAAATCCTTGTAGGACTTCTAATTATATTATTATTTGCTTCATTGTAACGGTTGAATAAGTCCGGCGAGAAGATACACTCTTGTCTTACGCTCCTTTCTATTTTTGTATATTTACTGAATTCGTTTTCTGTACGTATGCAGTCTGTTTTCTCCAAATATTGGTCTTGGGATTATTTTAATATCTTTCCCAAATATGTAAACGTTACCTAACAGTTCTATTTGACGTACTTTATTAAACGTTTTTGCGTAATCTATAAAAAAAATAGGTATACATCCTCTTACATTTGTATTAGTCTTTCTTACATCAACCTGTGCACAACTATCTCATTCCATGTTCCAGTCTCTTTAACGAAACCGCACTGTTCTTGTACTATTTTCGGTCAAATTCTGCTGCGCTCTCTATTCATCAGAATTTGGATGATAAGTTTTATTATATGGCTCATTCGGTTGATTAAACGTTGGAGCTCACATTTCATTTGTAATGGCTTCTTAGGTAGTGATATGAAAATACATTTACTTAAGTCTTCCGGTATATCACCACTGTTGTATATTTCATCTATTATGTCTGTAATCTTGCCAATAACAATATCATCTAAAGCTACTACCATATCTATTATAATTCCGTCTAGTCCTTCTGATTTGTTTCTGTTTAGCTTGACCAATTTCTCTTCAGATTTCAATATTACTGGTCCCTCGATATCCTTGTTTATTGCCGGTTGCCCTCTTTCAGTTTCTGCTTTTGGGTGTATCCTACCACTACATTTGTATCCTAAATTATTAAGGCATTGTAAATATATTTTACCGATCAGATTCAGCTTTAGTGTGTATCCTACCACGACATTTGTATTCTACATTATTAAGGCATTGTAAATGTATATTTACCGATCAGATTCTGCTTTAGTGTGTATCCCACCACGACATTTTTCTCCTACATTATTAAGGCATTGTAAATATATTTTAGCGATCAGATTCTACTTTAGTGTGTATCCTACCACGACATTTTTATTCTACTTATTAAGTCATTGTAAATATAGTTTACCGATCAGATTCTGCTTTAGTGTGTATCCTACCACGATATTTTTATCCTACATTATTAAGGAATTGTAAATATGTTTTACCGATCAGATTCTACTTTGGTGAGGATACTACCACGACATACGTATCCTACATTAATGAGGCATTGTAAATATATTTCACCGTTCGTTTTTAGTGTGTATCCTACCACGACATTTGTATCCAACATTATTAAGTCATTGTAAATATATATTTACCGATCAGATTCTGCTTTAGTGTGTATCTTACCACGCCATTTTTATCCTACATTATTAAGGCATTGTAAATATATTTTACCGAACAGATTCTACTTTAGTGTGTATCCTACCACGACATTTTTATCCTATATTGTTAGGCATTGTAAATATAGTTTACAGATCAGATTCTGCTTTAGTGTCTATACTACCCCGACATATTTATCCTACATTATTAGGGCATTGTAAATATATTGTCCGATCAGATTCTACTTTAGTGTGTATCCTACCACGACATTTGCATCATACATTATTAAGGCATTGTAAATATATTTTAAAGATCAGATTCTGTTTTAGTGTGTTTACCTACACGATATTTTAATCCTACATTATTAAGGCATTGTAAATATTTATGTAGCGATCACATTCTGCTCTACTGTGTATCCTACCACGACATTTTAATCCTACATTATTAAGGCATTGTAAATATATTTTACGATCAGATTCTGCTTTAGTGTGTATGCTACCACGCCATTTGTATCCTACATTTTTAAGGCATTTTAATTATATTTTACCGCTCAGATTCTGCTTTAGTGTGTATCCAACCACGACCTTTTTATCCTACATTATTAAGGCATTGTAAATATATTTTACCGATCAGATTCTGTTTTAGTCTGTATCCTACCATGATATTTGTATCCTACATTATTAAGGCTTTGTAAATATAGTTTACCGATCAGATTCTGCTTTAGTGTGTATCCTACCACAATATTAGTATCCTACATTATTATGGCATTGTAAATATAGTTTACCCATCAGATTCTACTTTAGTGTGTATCCTATCACGCCATTTTAATCCTACATTATTAAGGCATTGTAAATATATTTTACCGATCAGAATCTGCTTTAGTGTGTATTCTACCACGACATCTGTATCCTACATTATTAAGGCATTGTAGATATAGTTTGCCGATTAGATTCTGCTTTACTGTGTATCCTAACACGATATTCGTATCCTACATTATAAAGGCATTGTAAATATATTTTACGATCAGATTTTGTTTTAGTGTGTATCCTACCACGACATTTGTATCCTACATTAATAAGGCATTGTAAATATATTTTACCGATCAGATTCTACTCTAGTGAGTATCCTACCACGATATTTGTATCCTACATTATTACGGCATTGTATATATATTTCACCGATCATATTCTACTTTAGTGTGTATCCTACCACGCCATTATTATCCTACATTATTAAGGCATTGTAAATATATTTAAGGATCAGATTCCGCTTTAGTGTGTATCCTACCACGCCATTTGTATCCTATATTTTTAAGGCATTGTAAATATATTTTACAGATCAGATTCTGCTTTAGTGTGTATCGTACCATTATATTTGTATCCTACATTATTAAGGCATTGTAAGTATATTTTACCGATCAGATTCTGCTTTAGTGTGTATCCTACCACGCCATTTTTATCCTACCATATTAAGGCATTGTAAATATGTTTTACCGATCAAATTCTGCTTTAGTGTGTATCGTACAACGATATTTGTGTCCTACATTATTATGGCATTGTAAATATATTTTACCGATCATATTCTACTTTAGTGTGTATCCTACCACGCCATTATTAACCTACATTATTAAGGCATTGTAAATATATTTTACGATCAGATTCTGCTTTAGTGTGTATACTACCACGACATTTTTAACCGACTTTATTAAGGCATTTTAAATATATTTTACCGATCAGATTCTGCTTTAGTGTGTATCCTACCAAGACATTTGTATCCTACATTATTAAGGCATTTTATATATATTCTACCGCTCAGATTCTGCTTTAGTGTGTATCCTGCCACGACATTTTTATCCTGCATTATTAAGGCATTGTAAATATATTTTACCGATCAGATTCTCCTTTTGTGTGTATCCTACCACGACATTTGTATCCTACATTATTAAGGCATTGTAAATATATTTTACCGATCAGATTCTACTCTAGTGAGTATCCTACCACGCCATTATTGTCCTACATTATTAAGGCATTGTAAATATATTTAAGGATCAGATTCTGCTTTAGTGTATATCCTACCACGACATTTTAATCCTACATTATTAAGGCATTGTAAAAATATTTTACCGATCAGATTCTGCTTTAGTGTGTATCCTAGCACGATATTTGTATCCTACATTTTTAAGGCAGTGTAAATATATTATCCCGATCAGATTCTGCTTTAGTGTGTATCCTACCACGACATTTTTATCCTACATTATTAAAGTATTTTAAATATATTTTACCGATCAGATTCTACTTTAGTGTGTATCCTACCGCGATATTTGTATCCTACATTATTAAGGAATTGTAAAAATATTTTACCGATCAGATTCTTCTTTAGTGTGTATCCTACCACCCCATTTTTATCTTATATTATTAAGGAATTGTAAATATATTTTACCGATCAGATTCTGCTTTAGTGTGTATCCTACCCCGACATTTTTATACTACATTATTAAGGCATTGTAAATATATTTTACCGATCAGATTCTCCTTACTGTGTATCCTACCACGACTGCTTTAATGTGTATCCTACCACGACTTTTGTATCCTACATTATTAAGGCATTGGAAATATATCCTATATTATTTTGGTATTTTCTCAACTTTTTTCTCGATATTTTAAAAGACATTCAAAATGTTTTTATTTAAAGATTCAAATTTCTTGTTTTATGATTTTTTAGTCAAATTTCTTATTTTATAAATGATTTTAAATTTTACAATACAAAAATAAATGTTGTCATCCTTCCTTCCCTCTTTTCTTTTCCTCTTACATCAGATTATGTAGGACATAAGTGTGGTGGTAGGATATACAGCAGGGTTAGGAAACCTTTTGCTGACTCCGTTTTGATTTAGGATATTATAATCATTCAGTTTGCCAAGAGCATACGTATTTTTATACAAGTCAAGGTCAATATACCTGTTCTACAATATATTTTATATAGTAATATATACAATAATATGTAAACCACATTAATAGAAATTAACTCTGTGTTTTTAAAAGTTTTTTTAAAGTTTTTATTATTAATGTGAGTCCAACGAGTGAGTAGTTTTGAAGCAGATGAATTACTTCTTTGCGTTGTAGTAGTCATTGATTCGGACTTCGTGTTGTCATTTGCGTCTGCGTGCCATTGGAAATTGCTTGACGTGCAAACGTGTGACACGCATGCCTTAGGTTGCCGACCCCTGGGATACACGCATCGGTAGGACACACTCTCAAGCGGCATCATTTTTTCTTTTAATACTGATTAGTTTCACGAAGCTAATATCTGTGAATTAAAACCCAAATTTATGTTCAAAGAAGGCATTTAAATTATTTAAAATACCGTTTTCTTGTTACCTAGAAAAATACTTCTGTTTTATTAAGATGCAAAGTGATTAACATCTAATTTAGATAACTTTAAATCTGCACTAACCTATGTTGGTAGGGATTTTAAATTCCAACTTAATTCTCATCGCCATTTAATTTTCCGAACTCTAAAATGTTCGATTATTCTTGTATTTTCTACTAGTATGTTTCGGATGGTGTGTGGTAGGATTTTGTGTGTGTTTAAATGAGTACTAATGGAGCTATAGTCTGATAGATGTAACGTAAGTCGTCTGGATAGGCGTGCGGTAGTGTGACCGATGTAATTATTTATGAGTTTAGTTTGATCAGGTTCAAACCAAACTCATAAATAATAACATCCACATGCAAAAAAATAATAAATAAATAAAAATAATGGAAGCCCTAAAAAAAAAAAAATAATAAATAAAAAACGCTCAATAATATTAACTATGAACACGGTCACAATATGCTGACCTTGTTTGCGAAATAAAACATTCCTATAACTCTAGATACATACATAACACAACCCATACATTTTGTTTAAAGTAAAAAATAAAATCATCCTTGATAATGGCTAAAGGTGTAGCCGAAAGCGCTCGGATATGCACAACTTTTGGACACTTTTTAAAGACTTTGTTTCTAGAAAAAAACATTTGTACGAACCCAAGAAAAATTAGATAAAAATCTTAATCGCAGTACCTTGTCAGTCGCCTTTAACGAAACCAATGTTAAAGAGGGATTGCTGCCTAAATACACTATATATATATATATATATATATATATATATATATATATATATATATATATATATATATATGTGTGTGTGTGTGGGGGGGGGTGTTTGTGAGTGTGAGCGTGTTTAAATGAGGATATAGAAATCCCGACAGAATTTTTAAACGTTTCATAAAATAGATTTGATTGAAAATTCAATATTCAAGACCTCATAAGATCTGAAAACGAAAGAATAAAATGTGTGTATTTGTGTGTTTGTTTAAATAATCAATCTTACTACTTTCACTAAGCTGGCTTTTCTCGTGATTAAACAAAGAAAACGAACGACTTTTTAAAAAATCGTTACTATTTATTCTGGTATTTTTTAAACAATTCTTAGTTCGATTCAAAAGTTGTTTATGTATTTTCCCTGCTTTTTTGTATCGAGTTAAAGTTAAATCCTCTTTTCATTATCAGAATGGATTGAAATGAAAAAAGGATTTGATAGTAATTTATGAAAAAGGCACTTCACAGGCCGATCAAGATATAAATGTAAAAATATTTTATGAGCAGGACTCTCCTTCTAAATTCATAATATATCAATATTTTTCGATTCTAACAAATGCCGTGGCTTTGAAACGTCTAACGAATGCCAGTCTACAAAATTATTTCCCCCTATTTTTTTTACGATCAGATCAGTCAATTTTAAGTAGGGCTTCTCTTGGGAATTTAGAATAATTAATCAGAAATGCAGCT
Source organism: Acanthosepion lycidas (assembly GCA_963932145.1). Classification (NCBI taxonomy): domain Eukaryota; kingdom Metazoa; phylum Mollusca; class Cephalopoda; order Sepiida; family Sepiidae; genus Acanthosepion; species Acanthosepion lycidas. The sequence goes on from OZ010606.1 coordinate 33,916,551, forward strand.
TAATCAAGTACATAATAAAACGGGAGTGCATAATGACTAAAGGTGGGCAAATCACGGCCCCTACAAGGGTCGCGAGACAATGGCTATATAAATTCAAAGAACCATATAATTGTTTTCTTCTACTACTTTATTCAGTGGGTTCTAAACGAAAATCTACCCTTTACCATCAGCTCTAAAGAGTGACATGAAATGACGGAAGAACAGGAACGGCAACCTTAAGATAAATTATTACTTAATTACTATTACTTAGTTAAAAGGACTTAAAAGGACTTATTCAACAAGGACTGCTGACAAGACAAGCGGAGGTTATTTTTTTGTCCTAAGCTAAGTCGGCAGACGCACATTGTCGGCATACACTTATTTCTCTTCTTTTCTCCATTTGGCTATTACAAATATTTAAATAGTACAGATTATTGTATTTCTTTCTATTCAAATATTGTAGTCTAATTCGTTTGAGCACTAATTCTCCTGCATGGAATTAGATCTCTTTCTTATTCACTCAAGAAAAAGACAAGAGATGTTAAGATTATTTGTAGTGCCGATATAGAAAATGAAGTAGAAATATCATTTTGTGGGCGAGGGAAGCAACTTGGAGTAGAGCCTGGAGTAGATGTGTCTGTCAGGTTGGCTGACTGTAGTCACTGACAGTGATGTTGACGGCTTGCCCACAACACTGACAATGTCATGAACTGTTCTCTTAAAAGTACACTATGTGGATCATGCCTTTTGTTTTAGTAGCAATATATGTGATTAGCTCCTTTTATATTTTTTTGGTGGGGGATTTGTTTTGAGAGCCGGATGTGATGCCTTGAGCCTCTGCTCAGAGTGCGACTTTTTAAAAAATGTTATTGTTGCTTTCTTAGGATTTACATCCATTGGACACGTAGAGTGAATCGGAAACAGATTTAATTTATAGTAGAGGATAACAACCATAAACTTTGTGTTATTCCCAGACGTATTATTGTTGGTATTTAACCAGCTTTTCTGATAATATAAACGACGGCTTTTAACATTCTTACTTTTGGAGTGAGGATATTCACTTATTGATCGTTAACATTTTGAAATTTAAATCTGCATTGATAACATTTAAACCGAATAAAAGAATTACGAATATGTTATTTCTTCACAGTGTGAAACAGCTGAAAGTTTCTTTTTTAAACTCTGAATTACTAGGAGAAATTTTTACGCAAACATTTCCTCTATATCTGACAACGCCTTTATAATGAAAATCATGTGATTCATTTTTAAAATCATATTTGCACTGATATTTGTTTGATTCGGGATGTTTCATCGATGCTCCGACTGGAAACTGGAACCTTGAGAAAATTATGATTGCTTAATCAACTCTTGTCGATTAGAAATAATCCAATTTCCTATCGACATTATAAATCGGCACTTTAATTTTTATCTTGTTATAATGCGCAAAACACTCTATCTTTTTCTTCAGTCGTTGATTTTTATGGCAATATGCATAATGGTATATATATCAAAGACAAATAAGTGGTTTAAGAATGAACATTACTTTCCGAAAAGGAATTTAAGACATAACATTGTTTATGGAGCCTTGCACCAGAATGTAAGCGTGTCTAATTTTTATTCGAAGAAAAATAATCTCGCATCTTTGGAAAGGGCTATAGAGGAGGCAGTCGTAATAAGCAGAAAAATTATCAAAAGAAAGCCACCGGTTTTAATGACAATACTCAACGATGCTTACCTTCCATTTGCTTATAGTTGGCTGTGTAATACAAAAACGATGAATATACATAGCCAAGTCTTGTTTTTCGTTACAGACTCTGAAAGTTTCGATAAACTGAAGAAGCATTGGCCTGAAGTCAATCTAGTTTGCCTACCTAAAGAATTCGACATTCGAGGAAACCAGTTATTTTCACGGGTTGGCTACATTAAGCTGATGATTGCGCGTACATATATTATCTATAAGTTGCTATTGAGGGACATAAGTCTTCTTTTATTCGAGGTGGACTGCATGTGGATCTCGAACCCGATACCTGATTGTCTAAATAATCTAAAAGACAATGACATCCTAGGAACAAGAAAAAGTAAGCATGACATAGTTCTCGCGGGTGGCTTTCTGTTTTTCAGCACATCGAACAGGATGAAGAAATTCTGGGGAGTTCTTAATAATCAAACGCAGGATCTTTTAACGAATATCAGCAAAAAGAATAATCTCGCTGCAGAAAAGAACGATGAACAGGCCTACATGAAAAAGATGTTAATGAAAAATTACTTCGGTTTAAAATTTGCCTTTCTTCCATGGGAAAGGTATCCTGATGGATTGTGGTACCGCATAACCAAACGGGAGCGTGATGCTACAGATCCTTTGTTAATAAACAATAACTGGATAGTTGGTAATAAAAATAAAATGATGAGAGCTAAAAAGTGGGGCCACTGGTTTATCGACGATGACTGGGTATGCAACGAGAAGCTTCGAGACAAAATAGTTAAGAAACGAAAGGAAAGTTGGTAAAACTCTCACTTACTTTCGTAAAATAAAAGAAAACACTACGTCACATCAGAAATACAACTGAAAAAATTATAATACAATTCCAGGGACTTTTATATTCCATCGCTAAAAAATTTAAGGATATAAATGTTGTCGATTGTGCAAATGAATCATTAAGCCACATTGCCATTTCTAGTGAACATTAAACAGCTATCGCTCTTTTGTACAGTATACGAAGAAAAGGACCAAAAAAAAAAAAAAAAAAGAATGAAAATAAAACTCAGATACTCAAAAAAAGCACTATCCACTTTGTCCTAAGGTAAGTTTTCCATTATTTATCACGTTTCTGGATAAAAAATTGTGCAAAATTTGAAATACTTCGATATCTGTTCCCACAACCGTTAGTTTGATTAAGTAAAACTCCTTATATATCTTAATTTTTTATACTGGACTCTCTCGTTTTTTGTTTGTTTTTTTTTCGATGTATGAGATTAACAGCAACTCACTTCATCAGACAATCCTCGGGTTAGCTAATCAGTATTGGTTAAAAATACAAATAAAACTGACCTTCTACTATTTTTACTATGTCACAAAGACAACAACAACCAAAAGAAATTATCAAGCAGAGAAGAATTTGTTCAACAATAAAAAATTTTTTATAAAACACAACAAATACAAAATATATGATGCTAAAGTTGTTAAAACACTTTAGACTTCTTGATTGTATGCAATATTGAAAGATTTGAAGTTGCTGAATTTTATGTATGAAAATGAGAAAGTGTTCTGAACTATTATTGTTGTTGTGGGAAAATTAAACAGTTCGGTTTATTGTATTAAATTTTTTAAAAAAAGTTTTGTTCTTGACTCACTGTGATTTCTACAGAGTTGTCGCCTCTTTTACCGGAGATGTTTGTTTGTCGTGGAAAATAAATTGTTGGAGTGAGTGTACTTTCGAAAGCTGGGTTTATGTTAATTTAATTAAGGCTAAGCCTGGAATTGAGTGACAAGGTTCGTTGTCGCGTTGAAAAACTTGGTTCGTCTCTTTTGTTCTTGTGTCGATTTCCAATAAAGTCAAGTGGATGAGTTGAATATTTTAAGGGCCGACGATAAAATATACAATTTATTTTATTTGTAGCTAATCCGACTCACGACCCATTCACTCATTACAATTTTCGCATTCACCATAAAAACTCGTCCGTCACCAATCAATCCTCTATACACCATAATACCACATCCTCTCAGGGTGACCTACAGAAAACGCACCCCATGATAAAGGATAAAAATACACATGTACAATTCTAAATATGAGAGGGGAGGGTGGCTGAACCCAACTAAATAACAACACAAAATTAAACATAACTGATGTTAAGACCCGTCCAACCTTCAAAAAAGGGAGAGGCCGCTGTATTCTGCCCATTGGACAAAATCAAGAGGCTCTCTCGCTAAGGGAGTGGGAAAGGCGAAAATATAGATACGGACATGGGAAATATAAAAGCTGACCCAGTCGAAATGAAAAGGGGGACCAAAAACAAACTGAGGTGGGGTTGGGAATTTCAGCTTGGATCATAACCAAAAATGCAGCCGGGAACAGGCCAGGAACAACACTTACTCATATTAACTAGGTACACAAAGCTTGTCTAACCTAACCAAAGGGAGGGCTCCACAGGAAACCACTCCGATGTGACGTAGGTTTGTTGGGGATGTGCAGAATTTATTAGTTATGCTTGAAAGAATCAGAAGGAATTTGTGTAGGTTGCGTGACTTTCTGCATCCACAAATTAATAAACGAAATTTAAATACGATTAAGAACAAGACATATTCAATTAGAAACTAATAAAACATTTATATACAATTCAAAACAATATACAAGCAGAATAATTGGTATATGTTATGTTGGCAAAATGTGTATGATGTTTTAGGTTTCAGAATGTCTCTCTTTGTAATCGTTCGTTCATTTGCAGTCCGTTTTAGATTTGTGTTGGTATTAGAATTGTCAATATTAAGTGTCTTTTTAGAAGGAGTTCTTAAGGAGTGATCTACTTTTGACTGTAATGTTTTTAAGGTCGTTGGCACATTGATGTTTACTTAATAGGTAGTGAATATAATTCACTTTGGATAAGCAATGTTTGAGAATCGATGTCCACAGAGTTGGTTCAGTTTTAATTGTGAATGAGTCAGCGTTGATGTGCCTTTGCGCGGTAAAATCGTGTTTTCGAGTGACGTGGAGTATGTTGGCAATTTCTTTGTGGGTGTTCGTCACTGACTGCCTGGGTCAGTCGGCATCTTTTTTTATAAGTTCTGAAAGTCTGAAATCGGCTCACTTAAGTTTTGGCGCAATTTCGTTTTGCACGTGAAACTTCCAGATTATAGTGTCGTTGACCAATGAGATTTGTTGGTTCGTCTAGTACGGTTTTAATTGGTTGAAGTTTTCCGTACGTAGGCGTAAGATATAGACTGTTCTGTTATTAGGGGTGATAGATAGGAAAAAGATGAGTGTACAGGTTGACCTAAAAGAAAAAATCAAGGCTAGCCCCGTTCAAACGAACCAAGCTCGCCTCAGTCAACCACCTTTCGCTAAAGACTGTCGAATGCAGGCGTTTTCTATCAGTTCTAATCTTCATCTTGAGCTGATGCTCAAAGAATCGGATCAGATCGTGATGAGTAAGACGGTTGCCTCGCAAGACTTCCTCATGTCGCGTCGTTCAAATCACCATTCGGGCCGTGGCCAGCAGCGTAAGAAACACCATTCGTTTCACCCCAGGGCCCACTGAACAAGTCGCGTCGAAATTTCGTTTTTATTAGTTCTCTTGGTCACGTGGGGGCTCGAGAACATGTTTGCATTTTTGTGGCGTCAACTCGAGGTCAAAATTTGGGTCGGTACCTTCGGACGTAGTTGACGACACCTAATTGATATTTTTCAACCAATCAGAATGCATCAGTTGTTATACTTGGTTGGGAGCCTCTATGTGTTTAACTTGCACATATTTGAGATTTAAAACAATAAATGTAGAAATCTGATTCTACAATCCGCACATATGATTTGATTATAGTGGTGAAGGCTTGTGCAGAACTAGCCACACTTTTTGGAAGAACCGAATGCAGGAACGTATACAGAGTTGCCACCCAATGCTATAAGACCCCCGGAAATGATTGGATTATTTCCAAGTATTTGCCCATAAGTGAATATAATTAACTCGATCAGAATTCGAACTCTGCTCTCCGATTTCTCAATCTC
>OZ010606.1:33922446-34014946 GCA_963932145.1 Acanthosepion lycidas
CTCTGCTCTCTCCGATTTCTCAATCTCCCCCACCTCTCTGTCTCTCTCTGTCTCTCTGTCTCTCTCTCTCTGTATATATATATATATATATATATATATATATATATAGAGAGAGAGAGAGAAGATACACATATATTGTGAGTTGATGTTACCTTCAGCATTCCCATTCAAGAGTTTCATAGACGGACCTGTCCGTCCACTCTTCAGGTGCTATCAGCAATTTATATATAAATAATGTTATACTCCATTGCAATTAGATCTCGTTCTGATTCATTCTGCATGCCGGTGGGATGTGAACGCCATGAAGGCAGAGAACAAAATAAAAAAATCATTTTCTGCTCATAGGCTCTGAGCATCACATCCTATCCACGAAGCAAGCCCCTGCAATGAAATCAAGAGTGGCCAATGGCAAACGCTTCCGACGAAAAGGAGATGTCATATTTATAACTACCATTCATCTTAGCTTTAAATATTGCTACCACATCTCATCTGCTGCTCCTGCTATGTTCATCGAGATTCTTGATAAAATCCAAAAAAGAATCTGCAATGTTATTGGTCCTGACCTGACCTAGCATCTCGGCTTTATTTACTTTCCCACTTACGTAATGTAATTTCCTGAACTGTTATACGACGCTCTTCCATGACTATTCACTGATCCTGCTCTATCGCCTCCTCATTTCGCCTTGTCGATGGCCTGCATAAGTGTGCCTCGCTCTTCATTGAAGTGCGGCCATGTTTGAAACGGTTGTACCACTTCTTGATCTGAGTTTTGCCCAAAGTATCATCAACACAGGCTTACTGAATCTTCTGGATGGTTTGAGCTTAGGTATAATCAATCTTTTGGCAAAACTTGATGCAATATCTCGATGTATTCGGTCATCTTGCGTGAAAACCGAAATCTGACGAGCAGCACTACACGTCGTATATATATATATATATATATATATATATATATATTAGGATGTTAAAACATGTTAAAAATCTTTACGCAATTACAATTATGTTTCGACAGTATAAATGTGTCGCTTCAGGCGATGTTAAACTAATATATAATCTGTGGGTGGCGTCATGCATAGTGGCTCACAATGAGAACTCAGTGAGTTAAGTTCGAATTCCAGTCGTGTTCGTTACATTTACTTATGCGCAAATACATTTCTTCGTTTGCCCCTAGCTATGGGTCAAATAGTTGGGAAGACTGGGCCCCTTACTCCTGGCTGGCAGCTAGTCTAGAAGAAAAATTCTGATTAAAAACATAAGCAGTGTCATTTGGAGATCTTGTCACACACAATTTGCATACGCTCTCTGTATTTGGTTCTACACAAATAATAAATAATAGCACTATAAACAAGTTATACAGTGGGGGGGAGGGAAACAAATATTTGTACACATGCAAACTTTTAATTTATTGTATTTTCAACTAATGAACAAACTTACTTTTCATATAATTAACTGTACACAGATGCATAATAACTAAATATGCTTAGAAAATAGAAAAAATTGAATACAAATAAATCCCATTTATCCATTTTAATGGGTGAAAAAGTATTCATACAATGCAAATTTCAAATTTTAAAACATTTAAATTGCTTTCTGATATGTCCCGGAAAGGGATATATTTGAACGAAGTAGATAAGTGGTTTTGGCTACTATAACCAAGTAGAATACGGTAGCAGTAATCGACTGGTACGCGTCGTAGTCGCAGGTAAGAAGTGTAGATCAATGGCGTAGTCCAATGGGCGTCGTTGTAGACTTAGCTCTGAGACTAAAGCTCTTGACCCTCCTACACGTCCGTCGGTATTCATGACGGACACCAGCCAATCATATTCCAGTGAGGGGGAACACAGATGTACGCATATTCCATTATATCACTTTAATATACTAGATTATTCAAGTGAAATATTCTAGAACGTTACAATAATGTTATAAGTACTTATTTTTAGCTTAAAATATACAAACAGAACATTCTGTAATTGATATTCGTGCAAGAAGGTTATCATAATGCCAAGAGATAAAGGATTGACAAATTCACAAAAAGAACAGATTGTTAAGCTCTGGAAAGAAGGTAAAAATTACAGAAATACTGAATATTCTATTTAATACCATCAGTTCATTTAGCGCAAGTTATAAAACTCAAAACTGTTGAAAACTGTTACACTCTGTCGTAATTAGATCTCACTCTGCACGCTTGCCTGAACGCCACGAAGGCAGGAAACGAAATAACAAAAGCCGTTTTCTGCTCATTAGGCTCCACGCATCACATCTGGTCTAAGGAGGTTGTCCGGCGGTGGTCCATCGCAAACGATCTCGCCGGTAAATGAGATGCCCTTGGGGACTACTAGACCGGCTTAAAAGAGGGCTCTGAGAACGATCAACACAGTTGCGGCACGGCCGCCGGTCGTCACGCATCGCGCTGCTACTGGTGTTGCTGCTACCGCCGCCATGAGCTCGTACTATGCTAACAGAGTGCGGCCCGGTCATCACGCAGAGCACCACTGCCGCTACCGTCCCCACCGTCCCCACCTGCATCTCCACCACTCAATATAACCGCATAATCTCAACGACCGTTACCACTTCCTGGCTTGACCAAACATCTCAGCTATCCAGATTCGACTTGAAATATCTCAACCTCGACTCCACACGGTGGTACTGTCCAGCTTCAGCTTGTAATATTTACCTCCCACCTACAAACCTTCATCGATACCAACTCCCGCCGTCACCTCGGCCTACATCGACTCGTTTACAATGCATTCCCTTCACAGTCGACACTAGCGACATTCGTTCCACAGAACAAGCCTATCAACTCCCGCCATCACCTCAGCCTACCTCGATTCATTTACAAGGCAATCCCTTCACAGTCGGCACCGCGACCTCCGTTCCACGGAACAGAGCTACCAAAATCACGCGAATTCGACGTCACCCTGGTTCAATACAACATGTCTACCAACCAACGAAACGACCTACTACCGTGCTCGATCAACCAAATCTGCACCAATCGTATCCTGTGAGATCGGCCACTCCAGCACAAGAAATGCACAACTCCCCATACTACGCTTACACCAGATCGCTATTACTGCACTCTCTACCAACAGTAAACTTTTTTTTCAATCTAATCCTCGTTATTCCTTTATCTCGCTACCATACGCTTAATATAACTGTTGAGGGGTTCTCCCCTTTTTACCCAAATGGACTCACCCAGGGTATACATATACTACTGCTACTGAATACCCGGGAGAAGAACGAGAAAGAAGGACGAACGAGCACGAACCAGAACGAGCAAGAGTCACAGTGAGCAAGCACGTAAGAAGTCATACAGTGATACGTCGATACCAAAGACTGTATATATATATTGCTACTAACCCGCATCCCTGGAACTACTAACCTGCATTACCAGTTTGTATTATTACATTAATACATTTATTTTCCTGTATTCATTCTTGGCGTTTGTTATTTATTGGTACCGGATTTCATCCCGGAATCCACAACAATAACAAAACCAAAGAAGAACAGATGCTTCACGAAAGACTTCTGCAATATCTACATGAAATTAATGCGCCAGATTAAACAAAATCCAATGGTTACTCGTCAAGAGGTGCAGGATGATTTGCTTTCATCAGAAAACTGTCACTAAACGGACAATAAACAACGGAATTCATAGGGCCAATCGAAAGTCACGCTCCCATCGGAAAACTCCACAGCTATTGAAAAGACACTGAGATACCAGGTTGAAATTCGTTTACTAATAAGATATATAAGATTACTAATAAGATATATAAGATTAACAATAAATCGTATTCAGATAGTATATATTAAGAAAGAATATATTTTAAAAAAATAATTTAACGATAAATATATTATCCATTTAAAATTTCAACTGTTGTGTTTGTTAAATTTAAAATTAATTATTTAATTATTACGACACAATACAGTCCATCCGTCTGGGTTGAATAAGATTGACGTATTTGGCCATGGTTGAAATAGACTATATCCATGAGGTCATTTCGAATTTCTCTATTGTGTAATTTATATGCCCTGTTATAATAAATACCTTGAGCTTTTTTTGTGGATCAATTTCAATATTTTATAGTATTAGGACCCACATTGATTATATACCAACGGATTTTTACCTGTACTATATATATATATATATATATATATATATATATATATATATATATATATATATTATTCCTCACCAATAGCACGACAAAGACAACATCATTTTTTCTAAGAACAAATGAGACAGCCGAAAAAAATATGATCTGTCCTTTAAACGTGATAAATTGTATACTGACCGAGCAAGCATACATTCCGATAACAATATTAAATTTTATTTTGGTTACACTGAAAATCCTTGGAAATTTCGTTTCTATCATAATTGAATGTCTCTAGGTAATATCAAATACAAAAACATCACTACTCTCTCCAATTGTTTCTGGTAATTAAAGAATTCATCAACTGGGATATTATGGCAAGAACCAAGAAAAGGAAAGGAAAATAGATGTAACTTATGTCTTGTTGAAAAATTGGTTCTCTTAAAACATATAAATAACTCTAGCTTATTAAAAGTCACGTTATCGGGCGGCAATTAAGCTAGATCACGCAAAGGGCTCTTGATTGGACCTTCATCAATATAGGTAGGGAGCAGTAGATGCGTTAAGCAACAATAAACCACAGAAGAACTAAAAATTGATCGCTGCATTTGAGTATGGCATTAATATTTAAGATTACCTTTTAAAAGTTTACCGATAATTCTTCTGCCACCGCTTAATTTAAAGACAATTTGATGTACGTAGGTCCTTACTTTCCGAAATAAACAATTATTTTTATTTCATGGGTGAATTTCGCAATTACTTTTGATTATTCCCAAATTTATTTGCAAGTTATGAAAATTGTTATTGTACAAAAGAATTCGTCGAAAAAAAAAAAAAAAAAAAAAAACACGTAAAAAATCGCCGAAATCAATCGCAGCAATGAAAACTTGGAAATCCAAAACTTCGGGATTGCGGTCTTTAAAGTTGAAAAAGTGTGACACAGTGACACACTGATATTCGTATTTATTATATGGAAGAGAGATGAATTGATGGTTACATGTAGACCTAAACATAAATAACTGCTTAAATACGTTGATCCAGATAAATTTTTCATATAAATAGCAGGTTTACTTTTTAAGGTAATTTAAGATTTGTTTTTTTTATACAAAAGAACAAATAATCTCCATTTAACTAAAAAATTTAATATTTGCAACTCTAAATATATATACAAATCTCGTATATTTTAAATGCCAAATATGATTTTAAAAATTAAAAAACTGTAATCTCAGTATAATATATAACTGTGATAATATTGCGATAACCAGATATATTTTAACATTTAGGTTACGTAACGACCAGCCTGTACTCAGCACCTGAAGATTGCGTTGTGTATGAAACTCCAAGTCGTTCTATCGGTGAGGGATAATACGTATATTTGTTAATATATACTTAATAGATTTGTTGTATTACATCGAGCAATGTTTTATTAACACTAGCACTATATGTGCTTATATTATAATTATATTCATGTGTGTGTGTGTGTGTGTGATTTTGTTTCACACGTGACTTAAATTTATGATATATATACACATTCCGAAATGTGATATTTCAACACATCTCTCTCTATGATTTCTGTGTAAATTGTGAAGGTTGAATTTTTTTTAGGTTTAAAGTGAAAATGGAAGAAAATGAGATGTATTTTCCTCACATGATGCTATTACCGGAAAGAACAAAAGAAAAATGCTATGTGCCGTTGATGGCGATGGTGCCATAGCTGAGACTACTGTTCAGAAATGATTCGCTCGGTTAAAAAGTAGACATTTTGATCTGAAAGCCTGTGAACGTTCGGGCAAGTCTTCAGTTGTTAATGACAAATACATCGAAATTCCGAATAAAAATAATCCCGGTTGCATGACACAGGATATCACAAATATGTTCTACTTATTTTATATGGGCGTTGCAATCCATTTGAAAACATTTGGATAGGTGACTCGCTACGGTGTTTGGGTGCTTCACGATTCAGCAAAACAATTAATGGATTGCATTTCCATCTGCGATTGTCTGCTTAAAAGGCAACAAAAACGACTTATTTTCTTCAACAGAACGAAAATGAAAAATGGATGGTTTACAACAATGTGGGGCGAAAATGTTCGGGGGTATAAAGAAATGAGCTACCATTACCGACTCGAAAAGTGCGACTGCATCCGAACAAGGTGATGCTTTGTGTGACTGGAAAGGCATTTTCTATGACAAGCTGTTCCTCGAAAATTAAACGTTGAATTAAGAAAAAAGTACTTTTTCAACTGAACTGATTAAAGGTAACAACTAATAAAAAGCGCTCGGAATTGGCTAGTCAGAAGGGTGTCGTCTTCAATGAAGACGACACCAGACCTCATGTCTCTATGGGATTTAAAAGGTTGTGTGTTTGTATCTATTTTAGATGGGTGCATGTTAATATGTAAATAATTAAAGAAGCATACAAAAACTTGAGGAATTTCAAACACGGGCTGTTTAATCTCTTTTTATATTAAATGTAGTGAAACAAAGTTTTTAATGTCTCTTGGATATATCCGTTTTCTTTTTTGGGTCCAGGTGTTAGAGTAAGCAAGTATAAGTATCGTATTAATGGTCGAGCCCAAGTCAGCCTTGTTCTGAGTTGGAACAACCAAAGAGAAAGCTTGCCTTACTGCATAGGTGTGAATTATTGGAAGACACGTGCGAGCGTTATGGGTTTTAAAGTCGAAAGAGAGAGCCAGTATTCAGTGGAGCGGGAAAACGTGTTAATACATCTTGGAGCAAGGGGCAGAAAGAGATTTAGGCAGAGATAGTAGACTTAAGCAGCGCCGGCTAACGGCGTTTTACGAAAACAAGTGTGGCAATCATATTCCCGGTTCATTTATTCTTAGCATCATGGGGGAAACGTATTTTTTCTTTTTTGTTTTATTATTAATTATTATTATTTTATTTATCGATTTTGTTTCATTTTCCCACATTTCTTTACAGATCTGGTAGTAATTGGGGCAGTTTGGTTGAGATGTTCTACTACACCGGCCTTCGGTTTACCACTTCTTTTGATCTATGCTAAATTCTCTTAAGAGGAAAATCTTCAATTCTCTATAAGACTGTAGAGAACATTTAAACTAATTCCTCACCCAGAAAGCTGGAAAGATTTAGGAGAATGGACTCATGAAGCTGCCTCCAAAATGGCGAAAATGGCACATATGTGTTTGAATAAATCTTTGTACAAATATCTAGATATTGTCTTTGAAATTCATTTAAAAAAGAATACGATTTTTTGTTCCGCTCTTTTGATCCTATGTACCGGGTGCGATGAATAAATTGTCGTCGAAATGACACAAAATAAAAATGACATCTCATTTGAACAGATATATTTACCAAAATTACACAAGAATATCTTGAAAAACTAAAGTGTAAATTTTTTCAATAAAATTGCCATTAACTTCAACCACGGCCTCCAGACGACCTCGGAATCTGCTGCATCTCTTCTGGAGGCTTCCTTGTTGGTGAATGCTGCCATAATCCTTATCTTCAGTTCATCTTTGGTGTTACATGTTGGCCTCTCGCTCAACTGCGCTCCACACATAATAATCAAGTGGGTTGCAGTCTGGGATGTTAGGTCGCCAGATGTAAGGGGTGACATGGTCGCAGAAAGTGACTGCTATCACTGGGTTCCGCTGCTTGTGTGGCATGATGCGGAATCCTGCTGCCAGACATAGTGTCTCCTACGAGTCACTCCCTTGACCCAGTCCAGCACTACCTCCTCAAGACACTTGATCTAGGTCTCTGTGTTGAGTCTGAGGTCCTCACCAACAAATTTTGGTGTTCTTTTCTTATCAGAACGACCAGAATCAGTTTTCTGACCTGCCGTACCTTCGTGATCACCATTAAACTCATTCAGCTCTTTCCGAATCCACTGCTCTGTCCTCAGATCGACACCCAAACACTGTGAAATGTTAGTATTGAAGCTTCTGATGCGAATGTCAAGCAGTACAGCGTGCCGTTTCCAAATTTCTGGCGAAGGAGTGAATTGAGTCATGGTGCTCTTTTCCTCACAGACGGTGCCCAAGTGACTCCCTATAATGTGCAGTCGACAAAATAAGAACAACCAACGCGTATGTGCAAAATTACAAATATAAAATAGCCACAATTTACCCATATACATGTTTTCACGCGTGCAAATGCACACACGAACACAAATAATGCAGAAAAAATTTACACCAATGATAACTGAATAAAAAAGAAAAAATCGAAAAATATAAGCAGTAAATTGCTGATACCCCTGAAGAGTGGACAGACAAACTCTTCATTCGGGATGCTGAAGTTAACACCGATCAACTCAGTGCCAAACTTTATGTATATAACCACTCATCTAACATATTCAAACAAATACCTATAACTATAAATAAAATAATTTCAACAAATTCTAGCAGCTTAAAAATATTCGATGAAAATAAAAAAAGAAACAGCGGATATTCAAACAAACTAGAAGCACTTCTCCAAAAACAGCAAATTATCAAAGATTATCAGTAAAAATACAATCAAATTTATTTACAGCTGCATCGATAACATGGAGAAAATAATAATTAAGCACAATAAAAATACCCAATAAAACCAATAAGAATTATAGCAACAATAGCAATAATACCCAGCAAAATAACACTATCAAATATAACTGCAGAAACAAAGAAAATTGTCCACTTAACACTAAATTTTTAACCAGTAACATAATACACAAAGCTATCGTAACTAATAACATTAACAGAGACGAAAATATTTAGAGAGGTGCAACAAAAATTTTTTTTAAAGATATAATAACCACAAACGATCCTTCGAAAGAAAAAATACACAAACGATACAACCCTATCAAAATGTATATGGAGCCTAAAAGAAAGCAATATCCCCACTAAAATCTAATGGGAAATTATAAAGAGAGAGTAGCGGAATATAATATTAACAGTAAAAATTGCAAGTCATGTTTAGAAGAAAAATTAGCAATAATCAGTTTTAAAAACCAAAATAAACTCGTAAACAAGAAAACTGAAATGGGGATGTAAATGTAGGCATATAAATACATACCTACTTTGCTATCTAAGCATTAATGAAAAATAAACAAATAAATAAATTAAAATAATATAAAGTTTAAATAAATACATGAAATAAATAAAACATAAACTTAAAAAATTAATTATTAATAAATAAATAAACGAAAATATTAAATATACATACCTATACTCGTGTGTGTGTGCTTGTACATATAAATGCACACACCTATACACGCACTGGTTGCTGTTCCCGACTGGTAGTTAGGAGCCTGAACTCTTGTGTAGCGTATTGAGAGGCGGCTCTGATCAACAGTTGCATATCTTATAATATTCTTATAGTGTCATGCTATGCATAAATGGGTGTCCCTGCATGCAGATCTGGTTTACAACCTTGAGACCACATAATGTTGCAGTCTGCGCCAGTTCCTTTCTGATCATGCCACATTTGCAAACCTTCAATTATTCTGAGAAGGATTAATTCATCTTCTATAGTCATTTCCCGCGCTCCCAATTTTTCGAATTCACAATAATTGGCTCGTTCTTTTAATCTATGTAAATATTGTATAATGGACTCATTGGGTGCTTGTCTTGGTTCTTTCGGCGCTGACCAATCTTTTCTTTGGTCATATGTTCTTTTTTATAATTTAAATAATTTCTTCAAATATCATTTCTTCTAATTCGCTCGGGTAACACATCGTCGAAATTTTCTTCACAGCTTCGCACCCAGCGGTAGCAAGAAATGAGTCTGTTATTTCGTTCTCTCCTCCATCGGTTTCCGTGTCTCTTAATTTTTCATTCTTTCAAACGCAGTAAAATTTCTTATCGATGTTTCTATGTGAATAACAACTGGGTTTGCTAGACATAGCCAATCTATGTTCGCCAGTTGTTCTATGCAAAGGCCTTCGACAAAGTATACCACAAAGGTCTGCTGGAACTGCTCAGCAACCTTGATATATTCGGGAAAAATATCAGAATAATCAAGAACCTATACTGGCAGCAAACAGCATTCGTGCGCATAGAGAACGAGCTCAGCGTATATAAAAATTAGAAAGAGGCGTGAGGCAAGGATGCGTCTCCTCACCCGCCCTGTTCAACCTATACAGCGAGGCAATTCTGGGAGAATTGGAAACCTTACCGGGATTTAGCATTGGCAGCCACAAGCTTAACAACATAAGAAACACAGATGTCACAGTACTGATAGCAGACACGGAAAAGAAATTACAAAATCTCCTACAAAAAGTTCAAATTTCTGGGAAGCGTTCTGACAGAGGACGGTAAATGCGACACTGAGATCCCTACATGTATTGGGGTCGCCAAGGACGCATTCCAAAAGCTAGGCAGAATATTGCGAGATTGGAGGAGTTCTTTGGTAACGAAGAAAAGAATACTGAACTGTTACGTGCCATCTGTCCTGCTTTACGGCAACGAATATTGAACGATTTTCTCAAAGATGAAGAAGAGACTTGAGGCGACGGAGAAGTGGTTCTACAGAAGGATGCTAAGGATATCATGGACCGAGTGTGTGAGCAACAATGAGGTCTTATAGAGGATGCAAACAAGGAGGAGGCTTATACTTAACATCAGGAAGAGGTAACTGAAGTTCATGGGACACATAATGAAGAAGGAGGACTTGGAGAATCTGATACTCACTGATCGAATAGAGGGAAAGAGAGATAAGGGAAAACAACGTATGACATACCTGGTGACCTTAAGCATAGTTTTTTGTTTCCAGGGTCCCTCAGTTACTTCTATGTACAGACCTTGCAAACAAAGAAACTATGCACACAAAACATCTTTCACCAATAGTAAATACGCGAACAGCACAATGCTTTCCAAGTCTGTCTAGGAAATTAAAAACAAAACAGAAATCACACCAAAAATCTCATGAAAAATAAAGAAAAGATCATCAGCCAACAACAATCAAAAACCTGCAAACTTTGCTTGGAGGAAAAAATAGCTATTATTATTTTCCCAGACCAAAATAAATTACTAAATAAACAATCTGAGCTCATCTCAAAATGCAGACATGAAAACAAATTTTTACTACGTTACTTAAAAATCGAAAACTGAAATGAATAAATACAAATAAACAAAATAATATAAAAACAAGTAAAATAAATCAACCCAAACAAATAATAAACAAATTAACAAACCATTCCCGTCAGAATAGACGAAATATAATAAATAAAAATAAAAATAAAATACATAAAAAACAAGTCAAAATAATCAATCCAAATAAATAAATAAAGTAAATAATAATAAACAAATTAACAAACCAATCCCGCCAAAATAACCGTTAGAATAGACTACAATAACCAATCCAAAAGTTGGACGTAAAAATAGATAAAATTGCTATATAACGATAAAAAGCATTACTATGTTACTCAAAAATCGAAAACCAAATAGAGTAAATAAAAATATAGGAAATAAAAAATAAGTAAATGAATAAAAAACAAATAAAAATTAATCAAAATAAATAAATGAGCAAGTTAACAAATCGCTCCCGCTAAAATAACCGTTAGATCTAATAAAATTAAGCATAAATAAGTAAAAACAAGTAAAAATGATCAATCCAAATAAATTAGCTAATTAATTAACTAAAAAGTGTTCCCGCCAAAGTAACAGAAGAGACTACGGCAAGCAATCTAAACATTAGACGAATAAATAGCTTTAATTATCTTCCCAGGCCAAAACAAACTATTAAATAAGCAACCTAAGCGATATCCGCGATATTTATATATATATATATATATATATATATATATATATATATGTATGTGTGTGTGTGTGTGTGTTTATATATATATATATATATATATATAAAGAGAGAGAGCGGGTGGGGAGATAGCAATGTGGAATAATGGTCAGCGGCTGGGATTGAGGAATCGGAAAGCTGGTTAATTATATTCACTTGCGTGCAAATACGGGGTAGGGGTGTTGGTTATAGCGTTAGGTGTCAACTCTGTATGCGTTCTCTGTATTCGGTTCTTCCAAAAAGTGTGACTGGTTCTACACAAGCCTTCACCACTATGATCAAATCATATGTGCGGATTTTCTGACTGTTCGATTCTATGAAGTGAGTTGCAGTACCCTCATGCATCGAAAAAAATACCCAAAAAACGGGAGAATCCAGTGTATATATATATATATATATATATATATATATATATATATATATATATATATATATATATAGATAGATAGATATATAAACATAAAACATTAGGCAGCATATAATTTACATACAAAGAAATAATCACACATAGAATCAATCAGAAATATTAATGCGATTATGTTTCTAGTGACGGATGTCACCATTAATCGCATTAATATTTCTGATTGATTCTATGTGTGATTATTTCTTTGTATGTAATATATATATATATATATATATATATATATATATATATATATATATATATATATATATATATATATATATATATCATTATTATTATTATTATTATTATTATTTAAAAAAAATAAAGATATAAGGAGTTTTTAATTATTTAATCCAAGTAACGGTTGTGGGAATAGATATCGAAGTATTTCAAATTTTGCACAATTTTTATTCAGAAACGTGATAATAATGGAAAACTTACCTTAGGACAAAGTGGATTGTGCTTAGGTTTTGAGTATCTGAGTTTTATTTTCATTCTTTTTTTGTCCTTTTGTTCATATACTGTACAAAAGAGCGACATCTGTTTCTCTTAATATAACGTTCACTAGAAATGGCAATCTGGCTTAGTAATTCATTTGCACAATCGACAACATTTATATCCTTAAATTTTTTAGCGATGGAATATAAAAGTCCCTGGATATAATTGTATTATAATTTTTTCAGTTGTATTTCCGTTGTGACGTAGTGTCTTCTTTTCTTTTAAGAAAGTGAGAGTTTTACCAATTTTCCTTTCGTTTCTTAACTATTTTGTCTCGTAGCTTCTCGTTGCATACCCAGTCATCGTCGATAAACCAGTGGCCCCACTTTTTAGCTCTCATCATTTTATGTTTATTACCAACTATCCAGTTATTGTTTATTAAAAAAGGATCTGTAGCACCTCGCTGGCGTTTGGACATGCGGTACCATAATCCATCAGGATACCTTTCCCATGGAAGAAAAGTAAATTTTAGACCGAAGTAATTTTTAATTAACATCTTTTTCATGTAGGCCTGTTCATCGTTCATTTCTGCAGCGTAATAATCCTTCTTGCTGATATTCGTTAAAAGATCCTGTAGGCTCCTCCGTTTTTTAGCGGGAAAACAGATAGCTTAATAAAAAAGGCCACAAACTTAACGAAAATAAAGTTTTATTTCCAAAATGTTATTATTAAGATGAAAGACTAAAGTATTTTTTAATTATTTTTTGAAATTTTTTAATCCTTCAAACATCAAACACATTCGAAATTTTGGTTAAAGTCTTCTTTTGTTTACGTCATCGCGGTAATATGAAAATAACATTGTTTTTGTTTGTTTTTCCGTTGAAAACATTGATTTGGAAATTCTTGTAAAAATCAAGTAATTGTCCGATTTTAATAAAATTCAGGACTTATTCACAAATGAATGAAATTATTTTTGAAATGTTTTTTTTTTAGAAATTTTGGTAAAAAATATTTTTTAAATATGTTACCTCCCACCACACTTACTTAAATTTCCTTAAATTTCGCACAAAACCTTTCTATTTCCTGAATTTTTTTTGTTGTTAAAAGTAAGTGTCCTTGGTGATTGTAAATCATCTACTTTTTTTCAAATTTGAGCTATCTAACTGAAAATCTACTCCGAATTAAAAAATAATGAATCAAATAAACCTATGCCATTACTTAATTAGAAAAGCTTTTAATTGCTTTTGTAAATAAGTAATATTAAGGATATTATTGTCTGAAGAAATAAAATTTTTCTGATGAATAATGAATTTTTACAAGAATATTTTTAATTTTTTAAAAAATTTTAATTATAATAATTTATAATAATTTAAAATCGTGTAAAAATCTGTAATGGGTTTTTTTCTGGATGTGATATAGTAATTAAGTGGAAACAAAATTTACAAATCCAAAATTGAAAAGATTAATCAACTTAGTTTGCTATTGTAGACTGAAATTGCCATTATTATGATCTAAAAATGTTGTCCCTTTATTATGTCGCTTCAGTTAAGTTTCAACAGGTTTTAAAAGCTTAAACTCAGTTTTACTTTTTTCAATTACTATTTAGCTAAATATTTTTATTTTATGTAATTCCATTAGTGTGGGTCAGACTTCAATTGAATAATCATGTTATTTCATTTGTTATTAAATTATAAAATTAATTGAAGAAAATTTTATAGTATTTAAAAAATTTTTATTTTTGCATCTTCGAAAGGTAAGTAAAAATCAATAAAATATTAAATAATTGCGGAAAATATGTCCATTTGTAAAAATTACCAGGTAGTTAAGAACCAAAAATATGCGTTCACTTAGAATTTTGACAATTCGGTCATCCATAGTAGCTGTCATCGCTTCGTCTATCAGCAGCCCATCAAACGTTGGAACAGATGAACAGGACCAATCGTTAATAATTGGTTGTATATTATTTTTTTTATGCTATAAGTAATATTTATTTCAAATCAGATTAATTTAACTTTAAATTTTCTAAGTTTACAAAAATAACGTGTTAGAAATATATATTTATTTTTTGAAAGAATTTTAAAATAGAAAAACTTTGTTTTGTTTACAAATTTCTTAAAATTAAGAAAATGGCCGCTTTTAAGTAACTTTTAAGAAATCGAAATTAAATTTGAGATTCCAATCTATATAATTTCTATCTGAAATACACCAGAATATTTTACTTAATGGAAACACTAAATTTAATTATTAAACTTTCAGTTAAAACTAACATGAAATCATCAAGAAAGATTTTTCATTTTTAAAATTTAATTTTAAACATTAGATATCGAAAATTTATGCCAAAAAAAGTGGAGATCCCTAGACGCTGCATTTGATTATTAAGAAATCCCTAGAATTCCTTCATCGTGTTCGTTGTTCTGAAAGAAATTTATCATCCTTATGTCTTCTTGTTCCGAGAATAATGTCTTTCACTTTATTTAGACATTCAGGTATCGGGCTCGAGATCTACACGCAGTCCACCTCGAATAAGAGAAGACATGTCCCTCAACAGCAACTCATAGATAATATATGTACACGCAACCATCAGCTTAGTGTCGCCAACCCGTGAAAATAACTGGTTTCCTCGAATGTCGAATTCTTTAGATAGGCAGATTAGATTGACTTCAGGCCACTTCCTCTTCAGTTTAATGAAACTTTCAGAGTCTATAACGAAAAACAAGACTTGTCTATGTATATATTCATCGTTTTTGTATTACACAGCCAACTATAAGCAAATGGAAGGTAAGCATCGTTGAGTAATTGTCATTAAAACCGGTGGCTTTCTTTTCTTAATTTTTCTGCTTATTACGATTGCCTCTTCTATAACTCTCTCCAAAGATGCGAGATTATATTTCTTCGAATAAAAATTAGACACGCTTACATTCTGGTGCACGGCTCCATATTCAATGTTATGTCTTAAATTCCTTTTCGGAAAGTAATGTTTATACTTAAGCCATATATTTGTCTTTGATATATATACAGTTATGCATAATGTCATACAAATCAATGACTGAAGAAAAAGATAGATTTTTTTGCGCATTATTGTAACAATACAGAAATTGAATTGTCGCTTAATAATGTCGATAAGAAATTGGATTATTCATAATCGACAAGAGATGATTAAGCAATGATAATTTTTACAAGGTTCCACTTTCACGGAAGTCGGAGCATAGATGAAACATCCCAAGTCAAACAAATGACAGTGAAAATATGAATTTTAAAATGAATCACATGATTTCCATTACAAAAGGTGTTGTCAGATATAGAGGAAATGTTTGCGTAAAAATTTATCGTAGTAATTCAGTTAGAACTTTTCAGCTGTTTCACACCGTGAATAACGTATTCGTAATTATTTTATTCGATTTAAATGTTATCTATGCATATTTAAATGTCAAAATGATAACGATCAGTGTCGAAAATATTGCAGTTTCAAGAATTGAATATCATCATTCCAAAAAGAAAAATGATAAAAGTTTATATTATCAGAAAGTCTATTCAGATATGCATGTTTTTAAGTTAAAAAAGAACCTCTCAGCTGTTTCACACCGTGAAGAAATAACGTATTCGTAATTCTTTTATTCGGTTTAAATGTTATCTATGCAGATTTAAATCTCAAAATGTTAACAATCAGTAAGTGAATATCCTCACTCCAAAAGTAAGAATGTTAAAAGCCGTCGTTTATATTATCGGAAAAGCTGGTTAAATACCAACAATAATACGTCTGGGAATAACACAAAGTTTATGGTTGTTATACTCTACTATAAATTAAATCTATTTCCGATTCACTCTACGTGTACAATGGATGTAAATGCTAAGAAAGCAACAATAACATTTTTTTAAAAGTCGCACTTTGAGCAGGCATCACACATCAAAACAAATCCCCAACTAAAAATAAAACGGATATAAAAGAAGCTATTAGGTTGGTGCAAAAATAATGTCGTTTTCTAACATATGTTACTATGTGAGAAAACGACATTATTTTTGCACCAACCTAATAATTAAATATCGAGAAGAATAGGTTCCATATCTTAGCACGTAAGTGAATGTAATGGATCTGTCTGTATTCCTCAATCCGAGCTACTATCCATCACTCCCCGATGCCTACACCGAATTAGAATCCAATATTTGAATAGAAAGAAATAGAATAATCTGTACTATTTAAATATTTGTAATAGCCAAATGGAGAAACGACGAGAAATAAGTGTATGCCGACAATGTGCGTCTGCCGACTTAGCTTAGGACAAAAAAATAACCTCCGCTTGTCTTGTCAGCAGTCCTTGTTGAATAAGTCCTTTTAAGTCCTTTTAACTAAGTAATAGTAATTAAGTAATAATTTATCTTAAGGTTGCCGTTCCTGTTCTTCTGTCATTTCATGTCACTCTTTAGAGCTGATGGTAAAGGGTAGATTTTCGTTTAGAACCCACTGAATAAAGTAGTAGAAGAAAACAATTATATGGTTCTTTGAATTTATATAGCCATTGTCTCGCGACCCTTGTAGGGGCCGTGATTTGCCCACCTTTAGTCATTATGCACTCCCGTTTTATTATGTACTTGATTAAGCTGCATTTCCGATTAATTATTCTAAATTCCCAAGAGAAGCCCTACTTAAAATTGACTGATCTGATCGTAAAAAAATAGGGGGAAATAATTTTGTAGACTGGCATTCGTTAGACGTTTCAAAGCTACGGCATTTGTTAGAATCGAAAAATATTGATATATTATGAATTTAGAAGGAGAGTCCTGCTCATAAAATAATTTTACATTAATATCTTGATCGGCCTGTGAAGTGACTTTTTCATAAATTACTATCAAATCCTTTTTTCATTTCAAGCCATTCTGATAATGAAAAGAGGATTTAACTTTAATTCGATACAGAAAAGCTGGGAAAATACATAAACAACTTTTGACTCGATTTAAGAATTGTAAAAAAAATAACAGCATAAATACTGACGATATTTTATATATATATATATATATATATATATATATATATATATATATATATATATATATATATATAGCGTATTTTGGCAGTAATCCCTCTTTAACACCGGTTTCGTTAAAGGCGACTGACAAGGTACTGCGATTAAGATTTTTATCTAATTTTTCTTGGGTTCGTACAATTGCTATTTTTTCTGGACACGAAGTCTGTAAAAAGTGTCCAAAAGTTGTGCATATCCGAGCGCTTTCGGATACACCTTCAGCCATTATCAAGGATGATTTGATTTTTTGCTTTAAACTAAATGTATGGGTTGTGTTATGTATCTAGAGTTATAAGAATGTTTTATTTCCCAAACACGGTCAGCACGTTGTGGCGAACTACGTTACACCTATCCGAGAATGGCTCCATTAGTATTCATTTAAACACACACAAACCCCCTACCAAACACCATCCGAAACAAACTAGTAATAAATACAAGTACATAGGATAAAATGTCGCTGTAGGATAGGTACTAAAGCAGAATCTGATCGGTAAAATTGTATTAACAATGCCTTAAAAATGTAGGATACAAAAGTCGTGGTAGGATACACACTAAAGCAGAAACTGATCAGTAAAAAATATTTACAATGCCTTAAATATGTAGTATAAAATGTCATGGTAGGATACACACTAAAGCAGAATCTGTAAAATATATATACAATGCCTTAATAATGTGGTATAAAAATGTCGTGGTAGAATACGCACTAGATCAGAATCTGATCGGTAAAATATATTTACAATGCCTTAATAATGTAGGGCACAAATGTCGTGTTAGGATACACACTAAAGCAGAATCTGTAAAATATATTTACTATGCCTTGAAAATGTAGGATACTAATGTCGTGGTGGGATACACACTGACGCAGAAACTGATCGTTAAAATATATTTACAGTATCTTAATGTAGGATAAATATGTCGTGGTAGAATACGCACTAAATCAGAAACTGATCGGTGAAATATATTTACAATGCCTTAATAATGTTGGATAAAAATGTCGTGCTAGGTTACACACTAAAGCAGAATCTGATCGGTAAAATATATTCACAATATCTTAATCTAGGAGAAAAATGTCGTGGTAGAATACGCACTAAATCATAATCTGATCGGTAAAATATATTTACAATGCCTAAATAATATCGGTTAGAAATGTTGTGGGATAATACGCACTAAATCAAATACTGATCGGTAAAATATATTTACGATGCCGTAATAATATAGGATACAAATGTGATGGTAGGATACACACTAAAGCGGAAAGTGATCGGTAAAATATATTTACAATCCTTTAATAATGTAGGACAAAAATATCGTCGTAGGATACGAACTGAAGCAGAAACTGATCGGTAAAATATATTTACAATATCTTAATGTAGGTTAAAAATTTCGTGGTAGAATACACACTAAATCAGAAACTGATCGGTAAAATATATTTGCAATGGCTTAAAAATATATGATTCAAATGTCGTGGTAGGTTACGAACTTAATCAGTAACTGATCGTTAAAATATATTTACAATATCTTAATGTCGGCTAAAAATGTCGTGGTAGAATACGCACTGAATCAGAAACTGCTCGGTAAAATATATTTACAATATCTTAATGTAGGAGAGAAATGTCATGGTAGAATACGCACTAAATTATAATCTGATCGGTAATATGTATTTACAATGCCTTAATAATATCGGATAGAAATGTAGTTGTATAATACGCACTAAATCATAATCTGATCGGTAAAATATATTTACAATATCTTAATGTAGGATACAAATGTGGTCGTAGGATACACACTAAAGCAGAAACTGATCCGTAAAATATATTTACAATGCTTTAATAATGTAGTATACTAATGTCGTGGTAGGATACACACTAAAGCAGAATCTCATCGGTATATTTACAAAACCTTAATAATGTAAGACTTAAATGTCGTGGGAGGATATACGCTAAGTGGGAAACTGATCGGTAAAATATATTTACAATACCTTAAAAATGTAGGATTCAAATGGCGTGGTAAGATACACACTAAAGCAAAATCTGATCGGTAAAATATATTTGCAATGTCTTAGTAATGGAGGATAAATCAGAAACTGATCGATTAAATATATTTACAATTCCTTAATAATATAGGATACACATGTCGTGGTAGGAGACACACTAAACCGAAACTTATCGGTAGGACACACGCTAAAGCGGCACCGAAAAAATAATTTCCGCACCCAAATAAACGTTCCTTAAAAATAGTATAAATGATAAAAAGCCTTAAAACAATAAAAATAAAAATTTATTGGCAAAACTTTTCTGTTATCATTATGATGAAAGATCAAACGCTTTTTTTTTTTTTTGACGTAAAAATTATTTTTAACCTATTTTGGAATCTTGGGAATTTTGGTTAAAGTTATTGTTTTTCTGCCGTCAACGCGGTACCATAAATTTGTACAGGGCATTTGAGCGTCGCTTTGCGGAGAGAACCACATTTACAACATTCTTGCAAAAATCAGGTAATTGTCAGATTTTAATAAAACTTTCAGAAATTGTTTTTTGTATATTTCTTTTTTTTAACGAAAATCTTCCCCCACACAACAATAATTAAAAACACAAAAATGTAATTATCTGGGAAACGCTTTAAGGATAGGAAGTATGACATCGAAATCTGAAGGCGTATTGGGCTAGACAAATGCCTTCCAAAAGCTAAGCAAAGTATTAAGCAACAGGAAAATTTCATTAGAAACAAAGAAAAGAGTACTGAACTGTTATGTAATTTCAGTTCTCCTATATGGCAGTGAATGTTGGACCATCTCCTCACAGATGAAGCAGCAGCAGAAATCTGTTTCTACAGAAAGATGCTGAGAATACCATGGACTTGGACATCTGAGCAACAACGAAGTTTTAGAGAAAATGGAAACAAAAAGAACATCTATAACATCAGAAACAGTTAGTTGAAATTTGTAGGTTTCATAATAACGAAAGAAGGCTTGGAAAATGTGACACTGACAAGAACAGGGGTAAAAAGTGCATAATCTTACTTGTGTAAATGTATGGAAAAACAGGCCTTAGGAGAGAGAAAAAAGATCAAATTTAACCACGAAGGAAGGAAACTGTAGAGAGTCATGAACGTCTTGAAGGGACTTAGAAAGAGATTTTTTTTTAGCGAATTTTTGGAGATACTTAAATTTAATAGTTAGTTTGGAATTCAAGAAAAAAATTCCATTTTTTAAATGCATTTTATTTTTAACCCTTCGGTATCGATTCTTTTTTTAGGAGGTACCTATGTTATGCACTTTAAAAACATCGCCACACATTGAACCGATGGCGTTTCGATGTGTGACGAGTGAATCTTCTCAATTTTTTAAAGTTTTAATGACAGAAAAATTAGACAAAAAAATCTCTTTAAAATATTTGTCCTAGAGATGTGTTTCGAAATCACTTAGTAAATAGAAGTATTAATCTAAAATTATGCAATATCAAATGTAAACACAAGGGAAATTCGTCGAGGACATTAACAAAAATAATTCAATAAAACTAAAAAAATATTTTGTAAACGTAATCCTTAAATTTTGCTTAAAAATAACGAAAATAGCATTTATTAACGCGCCGTAGTCTGTGAGTTCAAAGGTCAAAACAATAAATATATATCTTTCAATCCCACTCTTAAAAAGCGCACGAAATTTTATTTAAAGAAATTAAAAGAAATACAGAACATCAGCAGTGCAATAATCAAGAAATTGATATTTATGTTTAAAAATAAATTATCTTTAACTTTATATAACCAATAGTTTAATAATATATTTTGTTTATTCTATCCAATTTTTTTTACATTTAGTGGGATAAATAACTTAATTTTATTTTTTATACTTCATTAGAAGTAAATTTTGATTTTTAGTTAAATGATACATTGCTTTTATTTTTTCTTCTCTATTTAATGTCATAACATATCTAATGGCACCCAATGTGGCCCTTTTTAATTGTTCAGAATTTACGTTGTTTAATTATCATATATCATATTACAAATTACGCCATTTAACGTCCGCCATACTTTACTTTTCCTTACACAACTAGCTTAAGAATATTTTAGAACGTTCTCAAATCTAAATGTAAATTTAATGATATTTTTCTGCTCTTTAATCGTGCGTATAAATAAAAGATATCAAATGAAATCTGCACACTTGCCTAGCCTAGATAAAGGTCCTCAAGGAACAAAACGCGTTGGTATAAATGCAATGTTCTCCTTTTGTCTTTGCTTTATATATATATATTTGATTGATTGTGTGTGTGTGTGTGTGAGATTAAATTATGCAAGCATCAACTCTCAGAAAAGATATTTTTTAGTTTTATTGAATCATTTTTATTAATGACCGCAACGAATTTCCCTTATGTTTACACTTGACATTGCATGATTTTCATCAGGGGTTTTCCTTCATATATCTGTAAAGAAAAAAATCACAAATAATAACCTCCTGCCACTCAGTGATCCAAGTTAAAAAGTGTGTGTGTGTGTGTGTGTGTGTGTGTGTGTGTGTGTGTATGATTGCTTATCAAAAATAAGATGTAATAGGTTTTCAGTTGTACAAGTCAATCACCTAGCCAGCCTAACAACTGAGGGGAAACAGATATGAATATATTTTATTTTAAGATTTAGCACAATTTTTGTAATGAACGGGAAACGTTATGAGAAATAAAGAAAGACTTACCATGGAATGATGTCGGATATGGTTAGAGTTTGGTTATTGGATTATGATCTTTATTATTTTATTTTTGTTCATCTTTTTTCCTTTTTGACGCTTCGTTGATTTAATATACGAAAGATCAATATATATTTATCATAATTTAACGACCCATTAAAAATGGCGGACATCTCAGTGATTGATTTGCACAATCGACGTTCTTTTCCCTCCTTTCTTTATTTCTCTTTAAAAAATGAAATATAACCGTTTGTAACTATGATTATATTATAACTATTTTGTCTCGTAGCGTCTCGTTGCATACCCAGTCATCGTCGATAAACCAGTGGCCCCACTTTTTAGCTCTCATCATTTTATGTTTATTACCAACTATCCAGTTATTGTTTATTAACAAAGGATCTGTAGCATCTCGCTCCTGTTTGGACATGTTGTACCACAATCCATCAGGATACCTTTCCCATGGAAGTAAGGCAAATCAGTGGATGCCTTTTTTTTGCATCAATTTGAACACTGACTGTGGAATGGTCACACGTGGTTTTTCAAGGCAGGATGTAAAGAAGAGGTCATGGAAGTTGGCCTGATCTCTTGTCACATCAGGGTGCGTTCTTCAATGATCTGAGCCAGTTCAAAGGAGATGGAGAAGTCTTGACATTGTATACCTTCTTCATCGGTTTTGTTTCAGTGGACTAGCCACTCTGTGGAGAATATTGAAGCCACCACAGATATGAAAGCTAGCCTAGAGAAATTCATTGAGGATATTATCAATCCTCTCAGATATTTTGTCGAAAATTAATGTCCCATCGTCCTGAGGGCGATAAAGAGCGAAAATGAATGTGGTACTGTAGATATATGCCACGCGGAAGCACTTATACGGGAGCTGATCTCCCGTATAAGTGCTTCCTCGTTTTCTGTATTTCTACCGCAGGGAAACCCGTCATTAATGTAGGCGCTGAGTCTGTGGTTGTGGTGATTTAGGTCATCGTGTTTTGGCTATGAAAAGCCCGACATTGGGAACTCCTTCAGTGGGACTGAGTTATTAATCCCTGTTTCCGACAGAAATAAGAGGTAGATTTTTGTCTGAAGATGGTGGAGTTCCACCTCTGGAAAGTTGAAATGTAGACCACTGACATTGGTGTAGGAGATGGTATACATTAGGGTTTTTTTTTAGGTTGGGTGTGCTGATTTTGTTCGTTTTAGTGGAGTTCATGTGTGGATATTAGTGTTTCTGGTGGAAGATTAGGTAGTTACACACCCACAGTCACACCCACAGGAGATGTATGCATAAATAACCAGGACTAGATCGTCCTGAGATACAGCCGTAACTGTAGCCTTCATAATGGCATCGAGTGGCTCAACCGGAGATTAGTACACGGTTCAGAACCCATTTACAAAATGGCAGTACAATAGCCCTGATATTATACATCTGTTGATAGGATAGCCCTTCGAAGTTAAAGGTTTGGATCAATAACTATCAGACAAATAACGTCAACCCCCCCCCCCCCCCAGAAAACCTCTATTTTCAGCACCCTTAATTAAGAAACAAATAATCTAGGAAATAAGATACAGGCGTGATACCCCGAGTCGACATGTCTCGTCTACCCAGAAATCAAAATAGAAAGGAGTTAGCAGTTACTTTGAAACAGCTAATCGAGAAGTGGAATGATACTGCGTAAAATGATAATGTTATTCCAATTATTTAAATCCATATATATATATATATATATATATATATATATATACTTTATTTTAGGATATTACATCAAGAACATGTAAAAAGAAAAAAAACGCTACACAAATGCAATCATGTTTCAATGCGTATCACATCAGGCGTTAGTAAATAATTGGTGAGAAGATAATTTATTGAGATTTAGAAACAAGATTGAAAAAAAATAATATCTGTCCTGGAATGTCTGGATGTTAAAAACGCACATTTAAATGAAAAATTAAATTCTCAATTAAATTTAAGTTTCACCCGTATACGATCTTAAATTAATATATTTAAAGTGTAAATTAGAAAACACAAAGCCTAACCTAGTCTAGGATCTTAAAATCTTCTTATTCCATGAAGAATATCCTTTAAAATATTTTAAATCTTATTTTAAAGTCAAGACTGTGAATAGGGGCAGAATTGCCCGCATCGATCGACTCTGCCAAACAAAAAGAAACGTTGACTCTCCGAGTCAACAAACAAATAAATCAAATGCAATAAGTCCCCTTCTAGGGAATTAAATTACTTCTTTTAGCTTCGGAATTCTACCGAAGCTAGCAAAATCTTTTCTTCAAAGTTTTTCAAATATAAACAAATCTCAGCTACGGAATTCTACCGAAGCTAATAAAATTTTCTCACAAAGTCCTTCGATACGAAAACTCACCCTCCCCGCTTCCCATCCATAAATAAAACCAGTAATATAGCTATTAAAAGCTAAATAAATATTAACTCTATAAAGGTAAATTCGATACTGTAAGTCGAATTATTAAAGGTAACACTTTATTTTTACGTGGCAAACTAAATTAGTCAATCACGGAGCCAGAATAAAAACAACCGAGGATAAATATCTGACTGAGGATAAATATCTGACTGAGGATAAAATCCTCTGATAAAAGGGAGTCGTCTGCAGCTTCCAATTCCATGAAAAAGAGCGGCAACAAAAATTATCGTCTGTTTTGCAATCAGACGCGTATTTTACCACTGAAGTCATTGAAAAGATGGCTTCTCACTCTCTCTCTATATATATTAATATTCTAAATTCTGTAAATAAAAATTTTCCAAAAGATACACTTTCTTTTCACAAGAAAAGAAAGAAATCAAAAAGAGTAAGAAGGAAAATAAAGTAGATGGGATGCTGGGTTTATTTTGTTTTTATTCAGATAAATCAATCGGAACAGTCTACGCTAAAATAAGGGGGAAAAACGAAAGTTATGAAGCAATCATACGTAAGAGGTATTTAGAATCGTAGACGTCATCCAGACGTCGTATACGTTTCGGATATATAATGGCTACAACGTTATACATTAGACGATGTCATTTCCTATGAAAAATGAAAGGTAATTTAACAAGATACTCGACAAACTACATTCCCTGTGCGTTTAAATTGAATGTTACGAACGTCGGAATTGAACTCTCTTCGGTCGCATTTTACATGTGTGTATATATATATATATATATATATATATATATATATATATATATATATATATATATATATAGAGAGAGAGAGAGAGAGAGAGAGAGACAGACAGACAGACAGACAGACAGACAGACAGACAGAGAGAAGGTAATAAATCCGTTGGTATATAATTCAAGTGGATCCTAGTAATATAAAATATTAAAACTGATCCACAAAAAGAGCTCAATGTATTTATTATTACAGAGCAAATAATTGGTACACAGTAAAATCTAAATTTACCTCATATGGCAAATAGGCATATTTTAATCGACGAAATTCGTCAGTCTTATTCAACCCCGATATAAACTGAGTTCATGCCGGAATTAGAAATTTAACTGTGACAGCTACAAAATAAACTGTCGAAAAACTAATACAGAATTTAATCATTTCAATATTTCAGTCAGAAGAAAGACACGAGACAGTGCTCATGGTAGGGTGGAACGTATTAGGGAAGAGGTTTTGTAAAATTAAACCCATATATATATATATATATATATATATATATATATATATATATATGCAGGCTTATACATGCTAGTTCATACATACACAACCATATTCATAATCTTGGGTTAGGCGCAG
Organism: Acanthosepion lycidas; assembly: GCA_963932145.1. NCBI lineage: Eukaryota > Metazoa > Mollusca > Cephalopoda > Sepiida > Sepiidae > Acanthosepion > Acanthosepion lycidas. Next base: position 33,948,582 of record OZ010606.1, read on the forward strand.
TTACACATTCATACGTTCGAGCACATGTATGTACGCAATTTTCATTCTCTCTATTTCGGTGCCAAGATTGCAGCGTTTCATTTAGTAGAGGATGGATGTTTTTTTTTGTTTTTGTCTTTTTTTGACGTTTTTCAGGTCGGCTGTCTGCGCCGGCAGACATGCTCACATGCATTATTACCACCACGTGGTTTAAGTTGGGTTCTGTCTCTAGACCCGGCGATGGTGTTTGCATTTTTTAAACACTAACAACATCTGTGTTATTAACGATTGTAATTATTTTAATGGTAATATTAGCTGTGATATTGTTATTGATATATTGATAATAATTGATATGTTATTCGTTATGATGAATGGTAAAGTTATCCCTAATAATGGCTGAAACAATAATAATAATAACAATATTAATAATAATAATAGTGATAACTGCATAAAATAGTTAACGATAAATAATAAATATATTAAAAATAAATAAAATAATAGAAATATAATAATGACAATGATAATAACGATAACAGTTGTGGTAATCATAATAATAATAATAATAATAATAATGTGAATGGTAAAAAGCAGTACTAGCAGTGATGGTTATAAAATAATAGTTCTGAAAATGGTAACAACAATACTAATAGTGATAATAATATTAGTAGTCACAAAATAATAATTGTGGAGTGTTAATGGTTATATCTGCCGTGCTGGCTATGTTAATTGTTATGGCAGTGGTTGTGTTTGTGGGGGTCATGGTAGTGTTAGTAACAGTGCTGGTAGTGCTGTTGTTTCCTGTTGGTGGTTATGTTTTGGTGGTTTTAGTGCTCTGGTGGTTTTACTATTTTTTTTCAGTAGGTTCGTTCCCGTTTGTGTGCAGTTTTTGCTGTTGGTGTTATCCGTTTGGTTCGAATTGTGATAGTAGATATTTGTTTTCGTTTTCTACATTTTGAAATTATTTCCGATCTTTGGTTTAGAAATGTTTTTTGTTGCGTATGAGTGATTATTGTCACTTTTTCTTGCAGGCAACTTAAGCATCGCCTTGATATGTTATTGTAGGCAGGTGCGTGTTTCATAATTCCCCATGTTATGTATCGTGTTATTTTTTTGTCTTTTACTTGTCATATGTATGTGGATAGAGTGGTGCTGTTGGAGTATTTTCTGTTGGAGAACGAAAGGTCGTGTGTGTATTTTCTTTGATTGAATGTTCCTTCTGTGGGGCCAATGAGGTGCATTATAGTGTCCTTTGCGTTGATCTTAGCTTTGTATACTATGTTTGTTTGTAGGCACTTTCTTTGTAGTGGGAATGTAATTTTGTCTCTGCAGTTGCATTGAAGGTCATTGCTTTATTGTACGTTTTTTGTATTTTTTTATTATTTGCGTTATGTTTTAGTGCAATTGTAGCTAACTTTTACGTTGCTTTTGTTAAAAAAAATTTTGCTAAGGGGCTGGTTATGGAGAATTGTTTTTCTATTAGATTTAGGAATGTTCTGCCGATGTTTGTTCTGACGCTTTTCTTGTATGGTGGGTTAAACACAATTATATTACTTTTTCTGTTTTTCCATTTTGGCTGCGGTGGCGTGTATTCTAGCTGTTTCTTTACTGCGTTGTTATATGGTGCTTTTGTAGTTGAAAATGTCTATATTGGATGACTTGTCTGATAGCATGCGGCTGATGGATTTAGATATGTGCTCGATGAGAGTGGGTGGTTGGAGGACGTGAATATGTATGTGGGAGTGTCATTATCCTTTTTGTATGGTTCGTAAGTTTCTTTATCTAGATTGAGGGTGACGTCTAGGAAATTTACTGTTCTTGTGTTTGTTTTTTATTTATATTCTGAATCCATATATATATATATATATATATATATATATATATATATATAGTTTTATATAATATAATTATATTATATACAACTATATATAATATAATATTGTATATTATATTATATAATGACAGACCTAAAAATATTTCTAAAGAAAAAAATTGATCGTCTAGTCCAGTGACTCTCAATCTCAACTAGTATTGGTGCAAAAATAATGTCGTTTTCTCACATAGTAACATATGTGAGAAAACGACATTATTTTTGCACCAACCTAATAAAATGTCCTGAGAAATATTGTCATTTCTAGTGATCGAGAGCTTAAAATAAAACATTCGACAGTAGCTATTGATATATTTTGAATTTTAATACAAAAGGAATATTCCTCATTAGCTAAAAAGGCTTTATCGGTTTTATTGCTATTTTCTACTTCTTATTTATGTGGATTAAGCTTCTCAACCCTAAATAACATCAAAAATAAGAAGCGGGAAAGACTACTCTCAACTGAAGAAGAAATGACGGTCTGCTTATCGCACATTCGATCAAACATTGAAGAAATTGCTAAAAAAAAAAAAAGAAAAAACAAGCACAGATTTCACACTAAATAAACTGAACAAATGGTTGAATATAAACATTAAAATAAAGTAAGTTCATATTTGTGTGTGTATTTTTTTTAAATATATAATTTTATTTCATGACATTTAAATGTATACCCTTTAAAAAATTTCCAAATGTGCCGTAATATTTTTAATTAGGAAAGCTTTTAATAGCTTTTATGAATAATATATGTTAAGGGTGTTATTGTCTGAAGACAAAATATTTTTCGATGAAAAATGAATTTTTACAAGAATAGTTTTCCGATTTCACCCTAATTGTTTATCAAGTTTGGGGCCTTTTTTCATCAGGGTATTCTCATTTTCAGTGAAGTAGTGACGGTACCTACTAGACACGCATGCGTTAATAACCCTATCAGCAGCAGCTATCCCTTTTCAACTTTTGGGTATACGTAAAAAGAAAAAATACTGGGATCATGCGTCCCGCGAATCCGAAAGGGCTAGCTCTTTTTCACTTCAGGCTAAGACAGGGATAGGATGCACTCGTGCAATAGAGGCACTTAGTGCAGACAATACACTTATTCTCTTATTTAATTTAGGCAATTCTTGCTCTTTTACCATCACTCTTCGACTTTGTGATCCTTTATCATCTTTTTATTTAATCAGAATTACCACATCAATGTGGATGTCAGATACTCCAAGCCTTCTTTCAGATGTGTGGGTGGTGTAAATAGATAGCATCTCGAAATGAGATCAATATATGACGTTAAATATAAGAAATTAGGTTATATCCCCTTGCTCTTGCAGCTATTGGAAGATTCTATTATCTACTTTTAATGATATAACCCAGTTTTCACACCAAATAAGTTTTGGCGTGTAATTACGAACGTTAAGTTTAGTGCATCCCAAGATATAGAAGGAGACAGACGTCTTTAGCCGCCTCTGGGAAATGTCATCCAAACCAGTGATGAACGAGAAGACTCGCCTGTAAAGAGAGATATGTGTTTGAACTGTTGCAGACCCCCTGGAGGAGGCGCAATATAATGTAGGATATGGCCTGTACGCCCAAATAAAGATGAGTCACAGGGGGTCCAGAAACATTTAAAAATAAAAGACGTGAATCTGACAGGTCAATAAGAACACAACAAAACGACAAACGTAAATTAATACAAAATTTACTTACATAATATACAAAATTAGTGTTTCGATTAAAGGATCATAAACAAACAATGAATCAAGTAAATGAAGGAAGACTAACCGGATAGAAGATCAAAGATATCCTCCAGATCTACAAATCAACAATTCGTCCTTGCATGGAGTTAGGCTGCCATATATGGTCTGGTGCCCCTTCTGTTTGCCTCGGGGTTCTTGATAGGCTCCAGAGGCGGATATGCAATGTAGTTGGCCCTGCTCTGGCATCTCGTCTACAGTCACTTTCTCACAGACGCGCCGTCGCCTCCCTCTGCCTGTTCTACAAATACTTTCATGGAAATTGCTCCGAGGAGCTGCATTCGCTGGTTCCCCAGTCGTCATGAGTTCAAGCGCCCTACGAGGCTGGCATCCCGCTCTCACCCCTTCACTGTCGAAACTCCTAAATGTAGCCGTCTTCTTCTTCATGTCTCGCACCTCTTGCCTCTGGAACTCCCTTTCCTATTCCTGTTTCCCTGAGAGCTATAATCTCCAGCTATTCAAGTGTAATGTCAATCGACATCTCCAATTGCCTTGATCTATCCACTACCCTCTTCCTCACCCTTTCTTCTATCACTCCTCTCTGATCTTGCTCTAAATTTTCTGTAACCCCTTGCGTCCTAGTGGCTTCCCGCCTTGCTTAGGGTGAAATGCTTAAAAAAAAAAAACTGTGACTAAATCTTAAAAGTATAGTCCAGGTAAGTTAAGCTGGCTGGAAAAGCCAAAGTTCGAAAGTTCAGTTTAAATGTCTGGTGAAAGCGTTGAGTAGTTGCTGGTTAAGTCCAACAGTGAACCTTCATAGTATTTAACGCAAGTGTACGGAATAGGAAGGTTGAAATCTGGACGATGTCGACAACGTTGAAGAAAATTTAAATATCCGGTGCGGGCGTTGAGTAGTTACTAGTTAAGTCAAACGTTGGTCCTTCCGTAGAATTCAACACAAGCAAGCGGAAATAGGTTGTTTGATGTCTGGACAATATGCATGCAGCAACTTCCTAAACTACGAGAGTTAGGTTGACAAGAAACGCCGGTGGTAGATGCGTTCAGTGAACCAAATGAACCGGAAGTTGATAGATGAAGATAGGCCTAAATAGCTGTACGGTCCGGTGTAGGCTGTGTAATGAACCAAGTGAACCAAAAATGGACTCTGTGTCTCTGTAGCCAGAATTAAAGAGCTGAGGTGGCCATTAAATTTGCAAGTCCAGAAAAAAACCTGTGGTAAGGGGTTGTTGCAGCTATTGTATGAGCAGATCCAAAAATGCCAGAAGTGGTAGGGGCTTTTGGCCGTTGCAAGTGCAGGAACGAAAGTCGGAAGTAGAAAGCTGATGGTAGCCGAAAGTATGTGCAGGTTAGAAACTGCGGAAGTAAAGTAAGAACGCAGGAAAGATAAGGAGCTGTAGTAGCCGGAAGTAATAAAGCCCAAGAATGTCAGAAATAAGAGTAGACAGGAAAGTTTCCAACTAGCGTCCAGTTGGCAGAACAAAAATAAATGGGCTGTAACTTACTAGCCCCTACTTGTCTAAGCGCCCAGGTCACAAGGACCAATGGCTTGCGTTCCTCCTCTCTCTCTCTCTCTCTCTCTCTCTCTCTCTCTCTCTCTCTCTCTCTCTCTCTCTCTCTCTCTCTCTCCCCAAGATTTATTGCATACATAATACAGCAATTGTAGCACAAAGCCAGAAAGGGGGAACGGGTTGAGGCTGGTCGTCACTATCTTATACCTAGCTAATCCGACTCACGACCCATTCATTCGTTACAATTTATTTACACAACCATCACAAAAACTTGTTCGTCATCATTCACTCCTACATAAACCACAATACCGCATGCACACAGGGAACCTATAAAATCACCTATGACATAAAAATTTTGAGTATAAAATTATATATAAAATTTGATGATAAGCAATGAGGACGGAGGGGGTAAACCCGAAACCAAACTAAAATATAACTGTTATGGTCCAAGGTTAGGACCACGGAAGAACAACACGAAACACAAGAGTAGAAATAACAAAGAATATATTACACGAGAAATAATACAAGAAGTGGAAGGTGTTAGTATGACTGTCAGACTGGTTTGGAGTGAACTACTATCAGCTCGACTTGATTCATTACCGTCCCAATTCCGTTCGTCTCTCTTGAGAGGCGTAGTATATATATGGCGTTAGGAAGAGTTCATTCTCTCGGTCTAAGTAGGCACCATGACAATAACAAAACACACAAACTAAAAATATTTGATGTTAGTAGGACACATCTTACCCTCAGAAGAAATGAGAGAGGCCGCTGTATTCTGTCCTCAGACAAAATTAAGAGGCTCTCCCGCTAAAGGAGATGGAAAGATAAAATAAATACGGATATGGGGAAAAAAAATGACCCAGTCGAGATGAAAAAAAAGGGGTCCAAAAACAAACTGGGGAGGTTGGGAATCTCGTCTTGGATCATAACCAAAGAAGAAGCCGAGAACAGGACAAGAAAAACACTTACTCACTTTAACTAGTTACACAAGAAGGGTCTATCCTAACCAGGGTAGGACTCCGCAGGAAACCGCCCCGATGTGACTTAGGGAGACTTAAAAAAGAAAATCAAGGCTAGCCCAATTCAATTTTTAGGATGAATCATGATCTTTTTTTAATTTTAATTATAATAATTTATAATAGTTTATAATCGTGTAAAATTCTGTATTGGACTATTTCTCGGATGTGTAGTGGATGGGTTAATTATGTGGTAATATTTGTTGAGAATAAGTTGCGTGTCAATTAACTATTTCCGCTAACATCAAAATAAAATACAAAATTCAACTGAATTGTTTTAAAACGTAACAATTAGATTTATTTAGGTTGGTGTACAACATGCAAAGAAAAGGTAGGACAGAGTCGTGTCCCTTTGATTTGGAAATATTTGTACCAGAGTTCATATTACGAACAAGACATATTTAATTAGAAACTAATAAAACATTCAAAACAATGTACAAGCAGAATATTTGGTATATGTTATGTTGGCAAATATGTATGATGTTTTAGGTTTCAGAATGTCTTTATTGTAATCGTTCGTTAATGTTGATATTAAAGTTGTTAATATTAAGTGTCTTTTAAACAGAAAGTTCTTAAGAAGTAATTTACCTTTTACTGTAATATTGAACTTGTAATTCAGAAGAATAAAGTTTGGAATTGTGAGTTCTAAAGTTGATAAAAGTTCAGGAGTGATTTCAGAGGTTGGCGATTGAGTGTATTGGAGTTGTTTCGTGTTAAATAAATTTAACTTTGTAACTTCAAAAGTATGAGTGACGTGGAGTTGTTTGGCAGTTGGTTATCCGTCACGAAGCTCACAATATTTATTTATACAAATGTGTATAAAATGTGGCACAAGGCCTAAAAAGGGGATGGGGAATGACGGTCTTCTTCTGTCTTAAATCTAAACTTAGCTAGTCCCAGACACGGACCCAAACAAACTAACAATATTCCAATCACCAAAACAACACATTCAAACCTACCTTTCTTACTACGTCCACCATAATGCCTCAAATTCTCTATGAAGTCCTAACTAGTCCCCTTATGTACAAAAATTGTCTGTGGGGGGAGGGTCAATAAAACAACAACTTTTAAAAGATCCCCAAATGAGTATATACATTATGACTTAAGTATTTACAATAAGAACTAAACAAAACTGTGTTAGTAGTAAAACCCCCCACAAACCATAAATGTGGCAGCAAAATCAGTTAACTAGACGAAATCAATGCGGGGCTAAGAAAAATAAGAAAAAAAAACATTCATTCCTCCAAGCATTCACACAGACACACACACATTCATACACAACAACAAATACGAAAAAGCACACACACGAAACGAAAGGCGCCCCGCATCCACCAGAGAACTGAAGTCACTGACCACCTAACGAGGGAGGGGATGGGGAATTAAAACAAAAGGAAAATAGGGACAGAAATAAAAGGGACCAATGCGCATGCAAACCCTAGCTAAGTTTACTAGAAAAAGGGAAAACTAAAGATTCAAAAATCGAAAACCTAGTCTAACCTAAAATCTGGGTGGGTTGCCTATGTTCAACCCTGTTAGGACAAAATTCTGTACCTAACCGACATCCAAGTGCCACTCTAGGTCAGCCCCTTTCACTCTACACATTCGCGCAAGATTCACCCACCTTTTGCCGAATTCCGATGAAGGGAGCCGCCGCCTTTCCGTCCTAATCTTGACTTTAAGCTGATGCTCAAAGAACAAGATCAGTTGGGAAGAGGTGAACTTCTCGCCCTCATGGAATCCCTTCTGACGCGTCGTCCAAATCACGACTCTCATAATCCCTAGTAAGCAACAGAACACATAGTGTTCAGCCTTCGTCAATTGCGGCACCACATTGCTACAAACAGAACTGGCTTCCAGGACAAAGAACTTTCCCTGCAGCATGCGAACCATGAGACCTTCAACAAACTTGCACAACGGCACTACCGTCTTGCACTGAAAAAAGGCGTGACCAATGGTCTCGACTTCGCCAGTACAGCGACGACAGTTTGGATATTTCTCCAAACCTGCTGAACAAAGTCTCTTGCCGACCCAGAGGGCCCCACGAATCATCAGCCAGGTGAGTGATGCCTCATCATTATTGAGACATTTCAACCCAGGCGCCCAAGGCCATATCGAGCGAGCCTCCTGCTTCGTAAGACCGAGCTCGTCGATCAGACCATCTTGAACGGACCCCCTAACTAACAACTGATACAATGCCTTACGAGACAACGCCTGGGCGTCGGAGAGGCCATCCGTCGTCCGCAAGAGGAGCTTCAAAGCACTACGACATTCGCGGTAGAAGGAGCACTCGGCACGAGGTGTACGGCCAGCCTCCACCTCGCACGAGTGCACACTTCTCAGGGATGGGAAATGTTTTCGGACATCTTCTTTCCAAAAGGTGCCCACCTCATCCAATCCGCGACACATTCGGTCTAGAAAGGTAATGCGAAGCATATATTGACGAATCTCAATGCTAGGCATACCCAGACCGCCCTCAGAGGGATGAAGGCAACAGATCTCGCGACACACCATAGGGGCCTTGTCTCTCCACAAGAAAGAGAACAAGGTCCGGACTAATGACATTAGTCTGGCATACGGGAGCGGAAGCACAGAAAGTCGGTAAAGGAGGATCGGATATATGTGTGAAACACATACCTCCGCCCTTCCCTTCAGGGAAAGTCTCCTCCGAGACCACAGTTTACCCGCGATCTCGGCCTTCCCTTGCACCTCCGACCAATTCATTTCCAACTGGAGATCAGGACCGAACCAGACGCCGAGTATCTTGATCGGCCCATCCGTCCAGAGGAAAGGTCCGGGAAGAGAAACTCCCTTCCACGCACCCAACCGCAAGCCCACAGACTTATCGCGGTTGATCTTGGCCCCTGTCACCATCTCATACCCACTGATCTCTTTGCTGACTTCGTCAATCTCGGCTCTGCTCGACACAAGAACCGAAACGTCGTCAGCATAGGCAGAATACCTGGCTGAGGTGGAAGCCCCAGGCAGGGAAATTCCGCGCAGGACCGGATTCGCCTTCAACTTGCGAAGGAATGGTTCCAACGCAAGAACGTAAAGCAGAGGCGAGAGCGGACAACCTTGACGAATGGAGCGAGACAATACGAAAGGCTTCGATCTTACCCCATTCACTTCCACCAGCGCACCGGGGGTCGCATACAAAAGTCGGATCCAGGAGCGAAAGTCGGCTCTGAAACCGGCCGCCGAAAGGACAGCCTCCAGAAATCGATGGTCAACCCTATCGAAGGCCTTGGACTGATCTAAATTGATCAGCGCGGCTTCACTGTCGACTTGTTCTAAGATCAAGCGTACCATATGAAGGTTATCCTGAATAGTCCTCCCCTTCACAGCACAAGTCTGTTCAGGGCCAATCAGACTAGACAGGACAAGCTGCAAACGGTTGGCTAAGATCTTCGCCAAAATCTTTAAGTCAGTGTTTAACATCGTTAAAGGGCGAAAGTTCCCTAACCCATCCCCACCGTCCTTGTCCTTACGCAGCAACTTGATCACACCCCTGGTGAAGCGTTGGGGTAAAGACCCCTGCTTCATCCAGTGGTTGTAAATCAGTTCCAGCAAAGGAACAAAAACGTGCGACAACCTCAAGTACACTTCGTAGGGAAGACCATCTAATCCCGGAGACTTATCCAGGCCAACCTGCTTCAGCGCTTCCCAGATCTCCGACTCTGTAATGGGACCCTCGCACCTAGCCGCTTCAGCTGCCGAAAGGCAGGGAAAGTCAGCTAAATAGGCGTCGAACTGAGCAGAGCTCAGACCGGGCTCCCTGGTGAAAAGATCCTGAAAGTAGTCCCGAAACACCTCACATATGCCCGCGTTTGTAGTCACGGTCCGCTTATCCGGCAACGTGACGCATGCAATATGTCGCTTAGACGCGCTTCGATTTTCCTCTGCACGCAGTTCAGCGGCCATATTCGTTGCCTCAGAAGACATTCTTTTTAACCTAGCCCTAACTACCAGAGCTTGATCCTTCTTGATAAGCAAAGAGGACAACTCTGCCTTAGCTAAAGCTATGTCCCCACTAACACGGGATTTCACTGCCCGATCGACTTTATCTTCTAAAGCAGTTTGCGCCGCTAATCTATCTAGATTGAGTCGACGACTAAAATCGGCAGCAAACGTTCGAATTTGAGATTTTAAATTGCCCCACCAGGCATTTCCCAAAACCGCACCCGTCAGTTCCCTTTGTATCATTAGTAAAAGCTGGTCCCGGAAACCCTGATCACCAAAAAGGGAACAGTTCAATTTCCAGTAACCAGCCAATCTAACCTTAGGCTTATCTAAGTTTACACGGACCCGGACAAGCCTATGATCCGTATAAACTATATAATGGAAACTTGGACACCCTAAGAGCCCTACGTCGACTCTCCTAACTAAGACCCGGTCCAGGTAGCTCGCAAGCGTCCCGGGAGCCGAGTTGCCACTAGTTGTCCAAGTCCATGCTACCTCCCGAGGGTGTTCATTCCGGAACTTATCGACAAGATCAAACTCATCGATAAAGTCCCGAAACGGTTTCACATCCGGGTTGTTAGTACCTTGTTTTTGCCCTATACGATCTATATCGGGGTCAAGGACGGCATTCCAATCCCCCGCTAAAACTACCCGACGAGACGTCGTCAAGAACGGCGCGATCTGCCGAAACAAAGCAGGCCGCTCGGAATGGGTATTGGGCGCATAAACCCCAATGAGACGTAGAACCTTATCCTTTATGGTAACATCCAGCACGCAAAGTCTGCCCGCCGGATCCGCGAAGACAAGGGTACAAGCAGCCTTCAAAGACCTGCTCACTAGCCAAGAGACACCCCTCGAACGACCATCAAAACAGGCTGAATAAAGGGCGAACCCCCTAGACAGTATGTCCTCACGATCATGAGAAGAAAACCGGGTCTCTTGTATACAACATACATTCACCCCGAGGCGCTGAAGGTCACGAGTGAGCCTCGCCCTGCGAGACTCGGACCTCAGGCCCCGGACATTCAACGTAGCTAACCAGAGAGACATTGTCAATCGAATTAGGGTTGTCCTTCAGGATAGAACATGGCTGGGGTGAGGACACCGACAGCTTGTCCCATCGAACCTGACATCATCTCAGTATCGAGAGTATCACTCTGAGACAAGCTACCGATGTCCGCGGGATAAGTTAACTTAAGAGCCCTATAAAGGGATGGGTGAACATAAAGAGGGACCCTCCCTTTACACTTTTTCGTTTCGTCTAAGTTTTCCTCAAGGAGAACTACTGCTGGGGGCACCACTTTCAAGGAGGCCTTAGCCTCCTCTATCATGCCCCATATCTCCCGCGTACCCGGGCCAGTTCTCACCACGGTTAGTTGATTTTGGGCCTCAAAATTTTCCGGCACCTCCACATCTACACCCTTGATGTGCCGGAAGTTCCAGAGAACTTTTAAGGGCATCGGGTTCTTAGTTTGCCCGAAGACCCTGTCAGCCTGATCCCGGGATACGCGGCAGACGTCTTCCCCCGGGAGATATGGTGGTTTCATTTTCTTTTTTTTCTTGTCCGTAGTTAATTGAGTATCCGGACTTCTGTTTCTTTTTTTCTGAGGAGAGTGAGTGGGTGTATGCATAGGAGTGTCTCTCGGTGTAGTTGATGGAGTCATGCCGGAAGGTGTCTTTACGGGTGAAGGTTTGGAGGAACGAAGAGATTTCACTGGAGAGTTTGTCAAAGATTTAGGCGGAGGTGGTTTTGTGAATTTGTATTTAAGTGATGGGGGGGAAGACGGGGCAGAGGATAGGGGGCCCGGTACCCCCAGCGATTTTTTATTTTTAGCCCGCTTGGCCTCCACTTTTTCTTTCAACTTTTTTAGGTCCAAAATTTTCTGCCAACTTGGTTCGTTCAATTTTTGGGCTGCAGTAGCAGTTTCAGCATAAGACGCCGAGGCGTCGCCCTCAGAGCTGGTAGAGGGAATGGGGCTGTAGGTGACAATGTCCCCGGGGTCATGCTGGGACTGAGGAACCGCTGTTTGGGTCTTCCCCTTGCCCCTAACCACGAGGCGCCATTCCCCCTCATCCTTCTCCTTAACCACACTTGTGGCAGGCGTCGGATTTGAGGGTAATGTGGGTCTGGACCCAACCGAGGGATTTTCCCCAACAGTACGCCCCGCAGCTAGGCCCACTACAGGCGCCGCGGATTTTACTTTCTCGGCCAAGGGGGTATTTTGGTCGCCTGTGACCGGAACTCCAGGGGCCTTCTTCCCTGGGCAGGAGGAGGAAAGGTGACCAGTCTCTCCACACCTCCAGCAAGTTGGTCTCCTACCGGTCACTATGACCGGCATTTTCCGGTCACCAAACACCAAACAGTTGGGGACAGACTTGAAGGCCTCTTGATCAAGCATGATATCAAAAGTCCATCCCCCGTTCAAATTGTCGGAGAGAGCCCCTAAAATTTGGCCGTACTGCATAAAAAATGCAGCCAGAAGCTCTCCCGAAATTTGAGGAGGAACCTCGAACACGGCCACCCTGGTCCGTCTTCGGCCTTCATATTCCGTTCTTAGTATTAGATCTTTTGTGATCAATTCTTTTTTTGCCATGTCTAGGCAATCTTCTGGTGTGGGCAGCAGAATGTCCCACATGAAGAACCCTCTACCCTTAATTACTCTTTGGGGTTTTATCCCCAGGGACAAAAGTGATTTAATCACTGTGTCTTTAGTGGAGCGACAAATCTTTTTGGTTTTTTTGTCCACCACAAAAACGGTCACCATTCTTTTTGTGAACACATCGAGCTCCTGGACAACATCGACGAACCCATCTTTATTTACAAGATGGGCGTAACTTTTCGCCTTATCCAGGAAATCCGCCATGTTCAGAATACAACTTGGTGGGGACTTCCAGCATGAGGGCAATTCCTCGGCTGTCTTTTGTGCCTCCTTTGGCACCTCAAAATTCTTATTACTAGCTTCTCCCTTCTTGGAGCTACTAGTATGGTCAGCTTTGGGGCTACCATCAGCCCGCTTCTTGGCAGCATTATCAGGGGGGTTGGCTTTAGCAGCCGTCCCAAAAAGGTCCTTTTTTATATTGGCCCGACTGGCACCGTCGGCCATATTGAAAAACGTGGAGACTACCACCTGCGGGTCTTTTTAAATGTAATCACCAAATTTGGGGAAAGGAGTTTTGGGAGGGAAGAAAAAAAAATTAAACAAATAAGCCTGGATGTACCAGTAAATTAAAAGAAGAGAAACAAAGACAATAAACTTTTTTATAAAAAAAATAAATAAACTGGGAAAATTAAAAGACAAACAAAAATTAAACAGGAAAAAAAAAAAAAAAAAAAAAAAAAAAAAAAATCTAAATGGCGCCCAAAGGCAGCCGAAAGCAAAAAACAAAAAACAGAAACTCCTCTCTCTTTTTTAAAAATTCACGAAAATGTACAAAAAGAAAAAGAAAGGAAAAGAAAAAGTCTGGTTTACAACCAGAAAAAAAAATAAAGGTTTGCGGCCAAAGCCGCTAAAGAAAATAAAAATGCAAAACAAAAAACAAACTAGTTAAACCAAAAACGAGACGAGAGAATGCGACCGAAGTCGCTAATAAAAAGGAAGAAAAAAAAAAAAAAAATTAAGTTTTCTTTTTCTTTTCAAAAACTGTACTGACTTTTTTTTTACAAAAGCAACTAGAAAGAAATAAACAATAAAAAAGAAATCGTCCGGTAAGACTTTGTCAAACCGGACTAAAATAAAAAAATTATGAGGGCCGAAGCCCCAAAAATAAAACAAACAAAAAGAAATAGAAGAATAAAATCAAAAAAAATAAAACTTAAAGAATAACTTATCAGAAAAAATCCTCAGAAGTTCGTCCAAAAAGTTCTTGAAGCACTGAAAGGAAAAACGTTAGCAGCAAAAAAAAGGTTCGTCGTAAGTCAAAAATATCAAACAAAAGGTCAAAAACCGTCGCGAAGCTCACAATATTTATTTATACAAATGTGTATAAAATGTGGCACAAGGCCTAAAAAGGGGATGGGGAATGACGGTCTTCTTCTGTCTTAAATCTAAACTTAGCTAGTCCCAGACACGGACCCAAACAAACTAACAATATTCCAATCACCAAAACAACACATTCAAACCTACCTTTCTTACTACGTCCACCATAATGCCTCAAATTCTCTATGAAGTCCTAACTAGTCCCCTTATGTACAAAAATTGTCTGTGGGGGGAGGGTCAATAAAACAACAACTTTTAAAAGATCCCCAAATGAGTATATACAATATGACTTAAGTATTTACAATAAGAACTAAACAAAACTGTGTTAGTAGTAAAACCCCCCACAAACCATAAATGTGGCAGCAAAATCAGTTAACTAGACGAAATCAATGCGGGGCTAAGAAAAATAAGAAAAAAAAACATTCATTCCTCCAAGCATTCACACAGACACACACACATTCATACACAACAACAAATACGAAAAAGCACACACACGAAACGAAAGGCGCCCCGCATCCACCAGAGAACTGAAGTCACTGACCACCTAACGAGGGAGGGGATGGGGAATTAAAACAAAAGGAAAATAGGGACAGAAATAAAAGGGACCAATGCGCATGCATACCCTAGCTAAGTTTACTAGAAAAAGGGAAAACTAAAGATTCAAAAATCGAAAACCTAGTCTAACCTAAAATCTGGGTGGGTTGCCTATGTTCAACCCTGTTAGGACAAAATTCTGTACCTAACCGACATCCAAGTGCCACTCTAGGTCAGCCCCTTTCACTCTACACATTCGCGCAAGATTCACCCACCTTTTGCCGAATTCCGATGAAGGGAGCCGCCGCCTTTCCGTCCTAATCTTGACTTTAAGCTGATGCTCAAAGAACAAGATCAGTTGGGAAGAGGTGAACTTCTCGCCCTCATGGAATCCCTTCTGACGCGTCGTCCAAATCACGACTCTCATAATCCCTAGTAAGCAACAGAACACATAGTGTTCAGCCTTCGTCAATTGCGGCACCACATTGCTACAAACAGAACTGGCTTCCAGGACAAAGAACTTTCCCTGCAGCATGCGAACCATGAGACCTTCAACAAACTTGCACAACGGCACTACCGTCTTGCACTGAAAAAAGGCGTGACCAATGGTCTCGACTTCGCCAGTACAGCGACGACAGTTTGGATATTTCTCCAAACCTGCTGAACAAAGTCTCTTGCCGACCCAGAGGGCCCCACGAATCATCAGCCAGGTGAGTGATGCCTCATCATTATTGAGACATTTCAACCCAGGCGCCCAAGGCCATATCGAGCGAGCCTCCTGCTTCGTAAGACCGAGCTCGTCGATCAGACCATCTTGAACGGACCCCCTAACTAACAACTGATACAATGCCTTACGAGACAACGCCTGGGCGTCGGAGAGGCCATCCGTCGTCCGCAAGAGGAGCTTCAAAGCACTACGACATTCGCGGTAGAAGGAGCACTCGGCACGAGGTGTACGGCCAGCCTCCACCTCGCACGAGTGCACACTTCTCAGGGATGGGAAATGTTTTCGGACATCTTCTTTCCAAAAGGTGCCCACCTCATCCAATCCGCGACACATTCGGTCTAGAAAGGTAATGCGAAGCATATATTGACGAATCTCAATGCTAGGCATACCCAGACCGCCCTCAGAGGGATGAAGGCAACAGATCTCGCGACACACCATAGGGGCCTTGTCTCTCCACAAGAAAGAGAACAAGGTCCGGACTAATGACATTAGTCTGGCATACGGGAGCGGAAGCACAGAAAGTCGGTAAAGGAGGATCGGATATATGTGTGAAACACATACCTCCGCCCTTCCCTTCAGGGAAAGTCTCCTCCGAGACCACAGTTTACCCGCGATCTCGGCCTTCCCTTGCACCTCCGACCAATTCATTTCCAACTGGAGATCAGGACCGAACCAGACGCCGAGTATCTTGATCGGCCCATCCGTCCAGAGGAAAGGTCCGGGAAGAGAAACTCCCTTCCACGCACCCAACCGCAAGCCCAAAGACTTATCACGGTTGATCTTGGCCCCTGTCACCATCTCATACCCACTGATCTCTTTGCTGACGACGTCAATCTCGGCTCTGCTCGACACAAGAACCGAAACGTCGTCAGCATAGGCAGAATACCTGGCTGAGGTGGAAGCCCCAGGCAGGGAAATTCCGCGCAGGACCGGATTCGCCTTTAACTTGCGAAGGAAAGGTTCCAACGCAAGAACGTAAAGCAGAGGCGAGAGCGGACAACCTTGACGAATGGAGCGAGACAATACGAAAGGCTTCGATCTTACCCCATTCACTTCCACCAGCGCACCGGGGGTCGCATACAAAAGTCGGATCCAGGAGCGAAAGTCGGCTCTGAAACCGGCCGCCGAAAGGACAGCCTCCAGAAATCGATGGTCAACCCTATCGAAGGCCTTGGACTGATCTAAATTGATCAGCGCGGCTTCACTGTCGACTTGTTCTAAGATCAAGCGTACCATATGAAGGTTATCCTGAATAGTCCTCCCCTTCACAGCACAAGTCTGTTCAGGGCTAATCAGACTAGACAGGACAAGCTGCAAACGGTTGGCTAAGATCTTCGCCAAAATCTTTAAGTCAGTGTTTAACATCGTTAAAGGGCGAAAGTTCCCTAACCCATCCCCACCGTCCTTGTCCTTACGCAGCAACTTGATCACACCCCTGGTGAAGCGTTGGGGTAAAGACCCCTGCTTCATCCAGTGGTTGTAAATCAGTTCCAGCAAAGGAACAAAAACGTGCGACAACCTCAAGTACACTTCGTAGGGAAGACCATCTAATCCCGGAGACTTATCCAGGCCAACCTGCTTCAGCGCTTCCCAGATCTCCGACTCTGTAATGGGACCCTCGCACCTAGCCGCTTCAGCTGCCGAAAGGCAGGGAAAGTCAGCTAAATAGGCGTCGAACTGAGCAGAGCTCAGACCGGGCTCCCTGGTGAAAAGATCCTGAAAGTAGTCCCGAAACACCTCACATATGCCCGCGTTTGTAGTCACGGTCCGCTTATCCGGCAACGTGACGCATGCGATATGTCGCTTAGACGCGCTTCGATTTTCCTCTGCACGCAGTTCAGCGGCCATATTCGTTGCCTCAGAAGACATTCTTTTTAACCTAGCCCTAACTACCAGAGCTTGATCCTTCTTGATAAGCAAGGAGGACAACTCTGCCTTAGCTAAAGCTATGTCCCCACTAACACGGGATTTCACTGCCCGATCGACTTTATCTTCTAAAGCAGTTTGCGCCGCTAATCTATCTAGATTGAGTCGACGACTAAAATCGGCAGCAAACGTTCGAATTTGAGATTTTAATTTGCCCCACCAGGCATTTCCCACAACCGCACCCGTCAATTCCCTTTGTATCATTAGTAAAAGCTGGTCCCGGAAACCCTGATCACCAAAAAGGGAACAGTTCAATTTCCAGTAACCAGCCAATCTAACCTTAGGCTTATCTAAGTTTACACGGACCCGGACAAGCCTATGATCCGTATAAACTATATAATGGAAACTTGGACACCCTAAGAGCCCTACGTCGACTCTCCTAACTAAGACCCGGTCCAGGTAGCTCGCAAGCGTCCCGGGAGCCGAGTTGCCACTAGTTGTCCAAGTCCATGCTACCTCCCGAGGGTGTTCATTCCGGAACTTATCGACAAGATCAAACTCATCGATAAAGTCCCGAAACGGTTTCACATCCGGGTTGTTAGTACCTTGTTTTTGCCCTATACGATCTATATCGGGGTCAAGGACGGCATTCCAATCCCCCGCTAAAACTACCCGACGAGACGTCGTCAAGAACGGCGCGATCTGCCGAAACAAAGCAGGCCGCTCGGAATGGGTATTGGGCGCATAAACCCCAATGAGACGTAGAACCTTATCCTTTATGGTAACATCCAGCACGCAAAGTCTGCCCGCCGGATCCGCGAAGACAAGGGTACAAGCAGCCTTCAAAGACCTGCTCACTAGCCAAGAGACACCCCTCGAACGACCATCAAAACAGGCTGAATAAAGGGCAAACCCCTTAGACAGTATGTCCTCACGATCATGAGAAGAAAACCGGGTCTCTTGTATACAACATACATTCACCCCGAGGCGCTGAAGGTCACGAGTGAGCCTCGCCCTGCGAGACTCGGACCTCAGGCCCCGGACATTCAACGTAGCTAACCAGAGAGACATTGTCAATCGAATTAGGGTTGTCCTTCAGGATAGAACATGGCTGGGGTGAGGACACCGACAGCTTGTCCCATCGAACCTGACATCATCTCAGTATCGAGAGTATCACTCTGAGACAAGCTACCGATGTCCGCGGGATAAGTTAACTTAAGAGCCCTATAAAGGGATGGGTGAACATAAAGAGGGACCCTCCCTTTACACTTTTTCGTTTCGTCTAAGTTTTCCTCAAGGAGAACTACTGCTGGGGGCACCACTTTCAAGGAGGCCTTAGCCTCCTCTATCATGCCCCATATCTCCCGCGTACCCGGGCCAGTTCTCACCACGGTTAGTTGATTTTGGGCCTCAAAATTTTCCGGCACCTCCACATCTACACCCTTGATGTGCCGGAAGTTCCAGAGAACTTTTAAGGGCATCGGGTTCTTAGTTTGCCCGAAGACCCTGTCAGCCTGATCCCGGGATACGCGGCAGACGTCTTCCCCCGGGAGATATGGTGGTTTTATTTTCTTTTTTTTCTTGTCCGTAGTTGATTGAGTATCCGGACTTCTGTTTCTTTTTTTCTGAGGAGAGTGAGTGGGTGTATGCATAGGAGTGTCTCTCGGTGTAGTTGATGGAGTCATGCCGGAAGGTGTCTTTACGGGTGAAGGTTTGGAGGAACGAAGAGGTTTCACTGGAGAGTTTGTCAAAGATTTAGGCGGAGGTGGTTTTGTGAATTTGTATTTAAGTGATGGGGGGGAAGACGGGGCAGAGGATAGGGGGCCCGGTACCCCCAGCGATTTTTTATTTTTAGCCCGCTTGGCCTCCACTTTTTCTTTCAACTTTTTTAGGTCCAAAATTTTCTGCCAACTTGGTTCGTTCAATTTTTGGGCTGCAGTAGCAGTTTCAGCATAAGACGCCGAGGCGTCGCCCTCAGAGCTGGTAGAGGGAATGGGGCTGTAGGTGACAATGTCCCCGGGGTCATGCTGGGACTGAGGAACCGCTGTTTGGGTCTTCCCCTTGCCCCTAACCACGAGGCGCCATTCCCCCTCATCCTTCTCCTTAACCACACTTGTGGCAGGCGTCGGATTTGAGGGTAATGTGGGTCTGGACCCAACCGAGGGATTTTCCCCAACAGTACGCCCCGCAGCTAGGCCCACTACAGGCGCCGCGGATTTTACTTTCTCGGCCAAGGGGGTATTTTGGTCGCCTGTGACCGGAACTCCAGGGGCCTTCTTCCCTGGGCAGGAGGAGGAAAGGTGACCAGTCTCTCCACACCTCCAGCAAGTTGGTCTCCTACCGGTCACTATGACCGGCATTTTCCGGTCACCAAACACCAAACAGTTGGGGACAGACTTGAAGGCCTCTTGATCAAGCATGATATCAAAAGTCCATCCCCCGTTCAAATTGTCGGAGAGAGCCCCTAAAATTTGGCCGTACTGCATAAAAAATGCAGCCAGAAGCTCTCCCGAAATTTGAGGAGGAACCTCGAACACGGCCACCCTGGCCCGTCTTCGGCCTTCATATTCCGTTCTTAGTATTAGATCTTTTGTGATCAATTCTTTTTTTGCCATGTCTAGGCAATCTTCTGGTGTGGGCAGCAGAATGTCCCACATGAAGAACCCTCTACCCTTAATTACTCTTTGGGGTTTTATCCCCAGGGACAAAAGTGATTTAATCACTGTGTCTTTAGTGGAGCGACAAATCTTTTTGGTTTTTTTGTCCACCACAAAAACGGTCACCATTCTTTTTGTGAACACATCGAGCTCCTGGACAACATCGACGAACCCATCTTTATTTACAAGATGGGCGTAACTTTTCGCCTTATCCAGGAAATCCGCCATGTTCAGAATACAACTTGGTGGGGACTTCCAGCATGAGGGCAATTCCTCGGCTGTCTTTTGTGCCTCCTTTGGCACCTCAAAATTCTTATTACTAGCTTCTCCCTTCTTGGAGCTGCTAGTACGGTCAGCTTTGGGGCTACCATCAGCCCGCTTCTTGGCAGCATTATCAGTGGGGTTGGCTTTAGCAGCCGTCCCAAAAAGGTCCTTTTTTATATTGGCCCGACTGGCACCGTCGGCCATATTGAAAAACGTGGAAACTACCACCTGCGGGTCTTTTTATATGTAATCACCAAATTTGGGGAAAGGAGTTTTGGGAGGGAAAAAAAAAAAAAAAAAAAAAAAAAAAAAATTAAACAAATAAGCCTGGATGTACCAGTAAATTAAAAGAAGAGAAACAAAGACAATAAACTTTTTTTTTTTAAAAAAAATAAATAAACTGGGAAAATTAAAAGACAAAAAAAATTAAACAGGAAAAAAAAAATCTAAATGGCGCCCAAAGGCAGCCGAAAGCAAAAAACAAAAACAGAAACTCCTCTCTCTTTTTTTAAAAATTCACGAAAATGTACAAAAAGAAAAAGAAAGGAAAAGAAAAAGTCTGGTTTACAACCAGAAAAAAAAATAAAGGTTTGCGGCCAAAGCCGCTAAAGAAAATAAAAATGCAAAAGAAAAAACAAACTAGTTAAACCAAAAACGAGACGAGAGAATGCGACCGAAGTCGCTAATAAAAAGGAAAAAAATAAAGTTTTCTTTTTCTTTTTTTCAAATACTGTGCTGACTTTTTTTTCCCTAAAACAACTAGAAAGAAATAAACAATAAAAAAGAAATCGTTCGGTAAGACTTTGTCAAACCGGACTAAAATAAAAAAATTATGAGGGCCGAAGCCCCAAAAATAAAACAAACAAAAAGAAATAGAAGAATAAAATCAAAAAAAATAAAACTTAAAGAATAACTTATCAGAAAAAATCCTCAGAAGTTCGTCCAAAAAGTTCTTGAAGCACTGAAAGGAAAATCGTTAGCAGCAAAAAAAGGTTCGTCGCAAGTCAAAAATATCAAACAAAAGGTCAAAAACCGTCGCGAAGCTCACAATATTTATTTATACAAATGTGTATAAAATGTGGCACAAGGCCTAAAAGGGGGATGGGGAATGACGGTCTTCTTCTGTCTTAAATCTAAACTTAGCTAGTCCCAGACACGGACCCAAACAAACTAACAATATTCCAATCACCAAAACAACACATTCACTCCTACCTTTCTTACTACGTTCACCATAATGCCTCAAATTCTCTATGAAGTCCTAACTAGTCCCCTTATGTACAAAAATTGTCTGTGGGGGGAGGGTCAATAAAACAACAACTTTTAAAAGATCCCCAAATGAGTATATACAATATGACTTAAGTATTTACAATAAGAACTAAACAAAACTGTGTTAGTAATAAAACCCCCCACAAACCATAAATGTGGCAGCAAAATCAGTTAACTAGACGAAATCAATGCGGGGCTAAGAAAAATAAGAAAAAAAAACCATTCATTCCTCCAAGCATTCACACAGACACACACACATTCATACACAACAACAAATACGAAAAAGCACACACACGAAACGAAAGGCGCCCCGCATCCACCAGAGAACTGAAGTCACTGACCACCTAACGAGGGAGGGGATGGGGAATTAAAACAAAAGGAAAATAGGGACAGAAATAAAAGGGACCAATGCGCATGCATACCCTAGCTAAGTTTACTAGAAAAAAGGGAAAACTAAAGATTCAAAAATCGAAAACCTAGTCTAACCTAAAATCTGGGTGGGTTGCCTATGTTCAACCCTGTTAGGACAAAATTCTGTACCTAACCGACATCCAAGTGCCACTCTAGGTCAGCCCCTTTCACTCTACACATTCGCGCAAGATTCACCCACCTTTTGCCGAATTCCGATGAAGGGAGCCGCCGCCTTTCCGTCCTAATCTTGACTTTAAGCTGATGCTCAAAGAACAAGATCAGTTGGGAAGAGGTGAACTTCTCGCCCTCATGGAATCCCTTCTGACGCGTCGTCCAAATCACGACTCTCATAATCCCTAGTAAGCAACAGAACACATAGTGTTCAGCCTTCGTCAATTGCGGCACCACATTGCTACAAACAGAACTGGCTTCCAGGACAAAGAACTTTCCCTGCAGCATGCGAACCATGAGGCCTTCAACAAACTTGCACAACGGCACTACCGTCTTGCACTGAAAAAAGGCGTGACCAATGGTCTCGACTTCGCCAGTACAGCGACGACAGTTTGGATATTTCTCCAAACCTGCTGAACAAAGTCTCTTGCCGACCCAGAGGGCCCCACGAATCATCAGCCAGGTGAGTGATGCCTCATCATTATTGAGACATTTCAACCCAGGCGCCCAAGGCCATATCGAGCGAGCCTCCTGCTTCGTAAGACCGAGCTCGTCGATCAGACCATCTTGAACGGACCCCCTAACTAACAACTGATACAATGCCTTACGAGACAACGCCTGGGCGTCGGAGAGGCCATCCGTCGTCCGCAAGAGGAGCTTCAAAGCACTACGACATTCGCGGTAGAAGGAGCACTCGGCACGAGGTGTACGGCCAGCCTCCGCCTCGCACGAGTGCACACTTCTCAGGGATGGGAAATGTTTTCGGACATCTTCTTTCCAAAAGGTGCCCACCTCATCCAATCCGCGACACATTCGGTCTAGAAAGGTAATGCGAAGCATATATTGACGAATCTCAATGCTAGGCATACCCAGACCGCCCTCAGAGGGATGAAGGCAACAGATCTCGCGAGTTACCATAGGGGCCTTGTCTCTCCACAAGAAAGAGAACAAGGTCCGGACTAATGACATTAGTCTGGCATACGGGAGCGGAAGCACAGAAAGTCGGTAAAGGAGGATCGGATATATGTGTGAAACACATACCTCCGCCCTTCCCTTCAGGGAAAGTCTCCTCCGAGACCACAGTTTACCCGCGATCTCGGCCTTCCCTTGCACCTCCGACCAATTCATTTCCAACTGGAGATCAGGACCGAACCAGACGCCGAGTATCTTGATCGGCCCATCCGTCCAGAGGAAAGGTCCGGGAAGAGAAAATCCCTTCCACGCACCCAACCGCAAGCCCACAGACTTATCGCGGTTGATCTTGGCCCCTGTCACCATCTCATACCCACTGATCTCTTTGCTGACTTCGTCAATCTCGGCTCTGCTCGACACAAGAACCGAAACGTCGTCAGCATAGGCAGAATATCTGGCTGAGGTGGAAGCCCCAGGCAGGGAAATTCCGCGCAGGACCGGATTCGCCTTCAACTTGCGAAGGAATGGTTCCAACGCAAGAACGTAAAGCAGAGGCGAGAGCGGACAACCTTGACGAATGGAGCGAGACAATACGAAAGGCTTCGATCTTACCCCATTCACTTCCACCAGCGCACCGGGGGTCGCATACAAAAGTCGGATCCAGGAGCGAAAGTCGGCTCTGAAACCGGCCGCCGAAAGGACAGCCTCCAGAAATCGATGGTCAACCCTATCGAAGGCCTTGGACTGATCTAAATTGATCAGCGCGGCTTCACTGTCGACTTGTTCTAAGATCAAGCGTACCATATGAAGGTTATCCTGAATAGTCCTCCCCTTCACAGCACAAGTCTGTTCAGGGCCAATCAGACTAGACAGGACAAGCTGCAAACGGTTGGCTAAGATCTTCGCCAAAATCTTTAAGTCAGTGTTTAACATCGTTAAAGGGCGAAAGTTCCCTAACCCATCCCCACCGTCCTTGTCCTTACGCAGCAACTTGATCACACCCCTGGTGAAGCGTTGGGGTAAAGACCCCTGCTTCATCCAGTGGTTGTAAATCAGTTCCAGCAAAGGAACAAAAACGTGCGACAACCTCAAGTACACTTCGTAGGGAAGACCATCTAATCCCGGAGACTTATCCAGGCCAACCTGCTTCAGCGCTTCCCAGATCTCCGACTCTGTAATGGGACCCTCGCACCTAGCCGCTTCAGCTGCCGAAAGGCAGGGAAAGTCAGCTAAATAGGCGTCGAACTGAGCAGAGCTCAGACCGGGCTCCCTGGTGAAAAGATCCTGAAAGTAGTCCCGAAACACCTCACATATGCCCGCGTTTGTAGTCACGGTCCGCTTATCCGGCAACGTGACGCATGCAATATGTCGCTTAGACGCGCTTCGATTTTCCTCTGCACGCAGTTCAGCGGCCATATTCGTTGCCTCAGAAGACATTCTTTTTAACCTAGCCCTAACTACCAGAGCTTGATCCTTCTTGATAAGCAAAGAGGACAACTCTGCCTTAGCTAAAGCTATGTCCCCACTAACACGGGATTTCACTGCCCGATCGACTTTATCTTCTAAAGCAGTTTGCGCCGCTAATCTATCTAGATTGAGTCGACGACTAAAATCGGCAGCAAACGTTCGAATTTGAGATTTTAATTTGCCCCACCAGGCATTTCCCAAAACCGCACCCGTCAGTTCCCTTTGTATCATTAGTAAAAGCTGGTCCCGGAAACCCTGATCACCAAAAAGGGAACAGTTCAATTTCCAGTAACCAGCCAATCTAACCTTAGGCTTATCTAAGTTTACACGGACCCGGACAAGCCTATGATCCGTATAAACTATATAATGGAAACTTGGACACCCTAAGAGCCCTACGTCGACTCTCCTAACTAAGACCCGGTCCAGGTAGCTCGCAAGCGTCCCGGGAGCCGAGTTGCCACTAGTTGTCCAAGTCCATGCTACCTCCCGAGGGTGTTCATTCCGGAACTTATCGACAAGATCAAACTCATCGATAAAGTCCCGAAACGGTTTCACATCCGGGTTGTTAGTACCTTGTTTTTGCCCTATACGATCTATATCGGGGTCAAGGACGGCATTCCAATCCCCCGCTAAAACTACCCGACGAGACGTCGTCAAGAACGGCGCGATCTGCCGAAACAAAGCAGGCCGCTCGGAATGGGTATTGGGCGCATAAACCCCAATGAGACGTAGAACCTTATCCTTTATGGTAACATCCAGCACGCAAAGTCTGCCCGCCGGATCCGCGAAGACAAGGGTACAAGCAGCCTTCAAAGACCTGCTCACTAGCCAAGAGACACCCCTCGAACGACCATCAAAACAGGCTGAATAAAGGGCGAACCCCCTAGACAGTATGTCCTCACGATCATGAGAAGAAAACCGGGTCTCTTGTATACAACATACATTCACCCCGAGGCGCTGAAGGTCACGAGTGAGCCTCGCCCTGCGAGACTCGGACCTCAGGCCCCGGACATTCAACGTAGCTAACCAGAGAGACATTGTCAATCGAATTAGGGTTGTCCTTCAGGATAGAACATGGCTGGGGTGAGGACACCGACAGCTTGTCCCATCGAACCTGACATCATCTCAGTATCGAGAGTATCACTCTGAGACAAGCTACCGATGTCCGCGGGATAAGTTAACTTAAGAGCCCTATAAAGGGATGGGTGAACATAAAGAGGGACCCTCCCTTTACACTTTTTCGTTTCGTCTAAGTTTTCCTCAAGGAGAACTACTGCTGGGGGCACCACTTTCAAGGAGGCCTTAGCCTCCTCTATCATGCCCCATATCTCCCGCGTACCCGGGCCAGTTCTCACCACGGTTAGTTGATTTTGGGCCTCAAAATTTTCCGGCACCTCCACATCTACACCCTTGATGTGCCGGAAGTTCCAGAGAACTTTTAAGGGCATCGGGTTCTTAGTTTGCCCGAAGACCCTGTCAGCCTGATCCCGGGATACGCGGCAGACGTCTTCCCCCGGGAGATATGGTGGTTTCATTTTCTTTTTTTTCTTGTCCGTAGTTAATTGAGTATCCGGACTTCTGTTTCTTTTTTTCTGAGGAGAGTGAGTGGGTGTATGCATAGGAGTGTCTCTCGGTGTAGTTGATGGAGTCATGCCGGAAGGTGTCTTTACGGGTGAAGGTTTGGAGGAACGAAGAGATTTCACTGGAGAGTTTGTCAAAGATTTAGGCGGAGGTGGTTTTGTGAATTTGTATTTAAGTGATGGGGGGGAAGACGGGGCAGAGGATAGGGGGCCCGGTACCCCCAGCGATTTTTTATTTTTAGCCCGCTTGGCCTCCACTTTTTCTTTCAACTTTTTTAGGTCCAAAATTTTCTGCCAACTTGGTTCGTTCAATTTTTGGGCTGCAGTAGCAGTTTCAGCATAAGACGCCGAGGCGTCGCCCTCAGAGCTGGTAGAGGGAATGGGGCTGTAGGTGACAATGTCCCCGGGGTCATGCTGGGACTGAGGAACCGCTGTTTGGGTCTTCCCCTTGCCCCTAACCACGAGGCGCCATTCCCCCTCATCCTTCTCCTTAACCACACTTGTGGCAGGCGTCGGATTTGAGGGTAATGTGGGTCTGGACCCAACCGAGGGATTTTCCCCAACAGTACGCCCCGCAGCTAGGCCCACTACAGGCGCCGCGGATTTTACTTTCTCGGCCAAGGGGGTATTTTGGTCGCCTGTGACCGGAACTCCAGGGGCCTTCTTCCCTGGGCAGGAGGAGGAAAGGTGACCAGTCTCTCCACACCTCCAGCAAGTTGGTCTCCTACCGGTCACTATGACCGGCATTTTCCGGTCACCAAACACCAAACAGTTGGGGACAGACTTGAAGGCCTCTTGATCAAGCATGATATCAAAAGTCCATCCCCCGTTCAAATTGTCGGAGAGAGCCCCTAAAATTTGGCCGTACTGCATAAAAAATGCAGCCAGAAGCTCTCCCGAAATTTGAGGAGGAACCTCGAACACGGCCACCCTGGTCCGTCTTCGGCCTTCATATTCCGTTCTTAGTATTAGATCTTTTGTGATCAATTCTTTTTTTGCCATGTCTAGGCAATCTTCTGGTGTGGGCAGCAGAATGTCCCACATGAAGAACCCTCTACCCTTAATTACTCTTTGGGGTTTTATCCCCAGGGACAAAAGTGATTTAATCACTGTGTCTTTAGTGGAGCGACAAATCTTTTTGGTTTTTTTGTCCACCACAAAAACGGTCACCATTCTTTTTGTGAACACATCGAGCTCCTGGACAACATCGACGAACCCATCTTTATTTACAAGATGGGCGTAACTTTTCGCCTTATCCAGGAAATCCGCCATGTTCAGAATACAACTTGGTGGGGACTTCCAGCATGAGGGCAATTCCTCGGCTGTCTTTTGTGCCTCCTTTGGCACCTCAATACTCTTATTACTAGCTTCTCCCTTCTTGGAGCTACTAGTACGGTCAGCTTTGGGGCTACCATCAGCCCGCTTCTTGGCAGCATTATCAGGGGGGTTGGCTTTAGCAGCCGTCCCAAAAAGGTCCTTTTTTATATTGGCCCGACTGGCACCGTCGGCCATATTGAAAAACGTGGAGACTACCACCTGCGGGTCTTTTTAAATGTAATCACCAAATTTGGGGAAAGGAGTTTTGGGAGGGAAAAAAAATTAAACAAATAAGCCTGGATGTACCAGTAAATTAAAAGAAGAGAAACAAAGACAATAAACTTTTTTTTAGAATAAATAAACTGGGAAAATTAAAAGACAAAAAAAAAAAAAAAAAAAAAAAAAAAAAAAAATGGCGCCCAAAGGCAGCCGAAAGCAAAAAACAAAAACAAACTCCTCTCTCTTTTTTAAAAATTCACGAAAATGTACAAAAAGAAAAAGAAAGGAAAAGAAAAAGTCTGGTTTACAACCAGAAAAAAAATAAAGGTTTGCGGCCAAAGCCGCTAAAGAAAATAAAAATGCAAAAGAAAAAACAAACTAGTTAAACCAAAAAAGACGAGAGAATGCGACCGAAGTCGCTAATAAAAAGGAAAAAAAAAATAAAGTTTTCTTTTTCTTTTTTTCAAATACTGTGCTGACTTTTTTTTTTTCTCTAAAACAACTAGAAAGAAATAAACAATAAAAAAGAAATCGTCCGGTAAGACTTTGTCAAACCGGACTAAAATAAAAAATTATGAGGGCCGAAGCCCCAAAAATAAAACAAACAAAAAGAAATAGAAGAATAAAATCAAAAAAAAATAAAACTTAAAGAATAACTTATCAGAAAAAATCCTCAGAAGTTCGTCCAAAAAGTTCTTGAAGCACTGAAAGGAAAATCGTTAGCAGCAAAAAAAAGGTTCGTCGTAAGTCAAAAATATCAAACAAAAGGTCAAAAACCGTCGCGAAGCTCACAATATTTATTTATACAAATGTGTATAAAATGTGGCACAAGGCCTAAAAAGGGGATGGGGAATGACGGTCTTCTTCTGTCTTAAATCTAAACTTAGCTAGTCCCAGACACGGACCCAAACAAACTAACAATATTCCAATCACCAAAACAACACATTCAAACCTACCTTTCTTACTACGTCCACCATAATGCCTCAAATTCTCTATGAAGTCCTAACTAGTCCCCTTATGTACAAAAATTGTCTGTGGGGGGAGGGTCAATAAAACAACAACTTTTAAAAAGATCCCCAAATGAGTATATACAATATGACTTAAGTATTTACAATAAGAACTAAACAAAACTGTGTTAGTAGTAAAACCCCCCACAAACCATAAATGTGGCAGCAAAATCAGTTAACTAGACGAAATCAATGCGGGGCTAAGAAAAATAAGAAAAAAAAAAAACATTCATTCCTCCAAGCATTCACACAGACACACACACATTCATACACAACAACAAATACGAAAAAGCACACACACGAAACGAAAGGCGCCCCGCATCCACCAGAGAACTGAAGTCACTGACCACCTAACGAGGGAGGGGATGGGGAATTAAAACAAAAGGAAAATAGGGACAGAAATAAAAGGGACCAATGCGCATGCATACCCTAGCTAAGTTTACTAGAAAAAGGGAAAACTAAAGATTCAAAAATCGAAAACCTAGTCTAACCTAAAATCTGGGTGGGTTGCCTATGTTCAACCCTGTTAGGACAAAATTCTGTACCTAACCGACATCCAAGTGCCACTCTAGGTCAGCCCCTTTCACTCTACACATTCGCGCAAGATTCACCCACCTTTTGCCGAATTCCGATGAAGGGAGCCGCCGCCTTTCCGTCCTAATCTTGACTTTAAGCTGATGCTCAAAGAACAAGATCAGTTGGGAAGAGGTGAACTTCTCGCCCTCATGGAATCCCTTCTGACGCGTCGTCCAAATCACGACTCTCATAATCCCTAGTAAGCAACAGAACACATAGTGTTCAGCCTTCGTCAATTGCGGCACCACATTGCTACAAACAGAACTGGCTTCCAGGACAAAGAACTTTCCCTGCAGCATGCGAACCATGAGGCCTTCAACAAACTTGCACAACGGCACTACCGTCTTGCACTGAAAAAAGGCGTGACCAATGGTCTCGACTTCGCCAGTACAGCGACGACAGTTTGGATATTTCTCCAAACCTGCTGAACAAAGTCTCTTGCCGACCCAGAGGGCCCCACGAATCATCAGCCAGGTGAGTGATGCCTCATCGTTATTGAGACATTTCAACCCAGGCGCCCAAGGCCATATCGAGCGAGCCTCCTGCTTCGTAAGACCGAGCTCGTCGATCAGACCATCTTGAACGGACCCCCTAACTAACAACTGATACAATGCCTTACGAGACAACGCCTGGGCGTCGGAGAGGCCATCCGTCGTCCGCAAGAGGAGCTTCAAAGCACTACGACATTCGCGGTAGAAGGAGCACTCGGCACGAGGTGTACGGCCAGCCTCCACCTCGCACGAGTGCACACTTCTCAGGGATGGGAAATGTTTTCGGACATCTTCTTTCCAAAAGGTGCCCACCTCATCCAATCCGCGACACATTCGGTCTAGAAAGGTAATGCGAAGCATATATTGACGAATCTCAATGCTAGGCATACCCAGACCGCCCTCAGAGGGATGAAGGCAACAGATCTCGCGACACACCATAGGGGCCTTGTCTCTCCACAAGAAAGAGAACAAGGTCCGGACTAATGACATTAGTCTGGCATACGGGAGTGGAAGCACAGACAGTCGGTAAAGGAGGATCGGATATATGTGTGAAACACATACCTCCGCCCTTCCCTTCAGGGAAAGTCTCCTCCGAGACCACAGTTTACCCGCGATCTCGGCCTTCCCTTGCACCTCCGACCAATTCATTTCCAACTGGAGATCAGGACCGAACCAGACGCCGAGTATCTTGATCGGCCCATCCGTCCAGAGGAAAGGTCCGGGAAGAGAAACTCCCTTCCACGCACCCAACCGCAAGCCCACAGACTTATCGCGGTTGATCTTGGCCCCTGTCACCATCTCATACCCACTGATCTCTTTGCTGACGACGGCAATCTCGGCTCTGCTCGACACAAGAACCGAAACGTCGTCAGCATAGGCAGAATACCTGGCTGAGGTGGAAGCCCCAGGCAGGGAAATTCCGCGCAGGACCGGATTCGCCTTCAACTTGCGAAGGAATGGTTCCAACGCAAGAACGTAAAGCAGAGGCGAGAGCGGACAACCTTGACGAATGGAGCGAGACAATACGAAAGGCTTCGATCTTACCCCATTCACTTCCACCAGCGCACCGGGGTTCGCATACAAAAGTCGGATCCAGGAGCGAAAGTCGGCTCTGAAACCGGCCGCCGAAAGGACAGCCTGCAGAAATCGATGGTCAACCCTATCGAAGGCCTTGGACTGATCTAAATTGATCAGCGCGGCTTCACTGTCGACTTGTTCTAAGATCAAGCGTACCATATGAAGGTTATCCTGAATAGTCCTCCCCTTCACAGCACAAGTCTGTTCAGGGCCAATCAGACTAGACAGGACAAGCTGCAAACGGTTGGCTAGGATCTTCGCCAAAATCTTTAAGTCAGTGTTTAACATCGTTAAAGGGCGAAAGTTCCCTAACCCATCCCCACCGTCCTTGTCCTTACGCAGCAACTTGATCACACCCCTGGTGAAGCGTTGGGGTAAAGACCCCTGCTTCATCCAGTGGTTGTAAATCAGTTCCAGCAAAGGAACAAAAACGTGCGACAACCTCAAGTACACTTCGTAGGGAAGACCATCTAATCCCGGAGACTTATCCAGGCCAACCTGCTTCAGCGCTTCCCAGATCTCCGACTCTGTAATGGGACCCTCGCACCTAGCCGCTTCAGCTGCCGAAAGGCAGGGAAAGTCAGCTAAATAGGCGTCGAACTGAGCAGAGCTCAGACCGGGCTCCCTGGTGAAAAGATCCTGAAAGTAGTCCCGAAACACCTCACATATGCCCGCGTTTGTAGTCACGGTCCGCTTATCCGGCAACGTGACGCATGCAATATGTCGCTTAGACGCGCTTCGATTTTCCTCTGCACGCAGTTCAGCGGCCATATTCGTTGCCTCAGAAGACATTCTTTTTAACCTAGCCCTAACTACCAGAGCTTGATCCTTCTTGATAAGCAAGGAGGACAACTCTGCCTTAGCTAAAGCTATGTCCCCACTAACACGGGATTTCACTGCCCGATCGACTTTATCTTCTAAAGCAGTTTGCGCCGCTAATCTATCTAGATTGAGTCGACGACTAAAATCGGCAGCAAACGTTCGAATTTGAGATTTTAATTTGCCCCACCAGGCATTTCCCACAACCGCACCCGTCAATTCCCTTTGTATCATTAGTAAAAGCTGGTCCCGGAAACCCTGATCACCAAAAAGGGAACAGTTCAATTTCCAGTAACCAGCCAATCTAACCTTAGGCTTATCTAAGTTTACACGGACCCGGACAAGCCTATGATCCGTATAAACTATATAATGGAAACTTGGACACCCTAAGAGCCCTACGTCGACTCTCCTAACTAAGACCCGGTCCAGGTAGCTCGCAAGCGTCCCGGGAGCCGAGTTGCCACTAGTTGTCCAAGTCCATGCTACCTCCCGAGGGTGTTCATTCCGGAACTTATCGACAAGATCAAACTCATCGATAAAGTCCCGAAACGGTTTCACATCCGGGTTGTTAGTACCTTGTTTTTGCCCTATACGATCTATATCGGGGTCAAGGACGGCATTCCAATCCCCCGCTAAAACTACCCGACGAGACGTCGTCAAGAACGGCGCGATCTGCCGAAACAAAGCAGGCCGCTCGGAATGGGTATTGGGCGCATAAACCCCAATGAGACGTAGAACCTTATCCTTTATGGTAACATCCAGCACGCAAAGTCTGCCCGCCGGATCCGCGAAGACAAGGGTACAAGCAGCCTTCAAAGACCTGCTCACTAGCCAAGAGACACCCCTCGAACGACCATCAAAACAGGCTGAATAAAGGGCAAACCCCTTAGACAGTATGTCCTCACGATCATGAGAAGAAAACCGGGTCTCTTGTATACAACATACATTCACCCCGAGGCGCTGAAGGTCACGAGTGAGCCTCGCCCTGCGAGACTCGGACCTCAGGCCCCGGACATTCAACGTAGCTAACCAGAGAGACATTGTCAATCGAATTAGGGTTGTCCTTCAGGATAGAACATGGCTGGGGTGAGGACACCGACAGCTTGTCCCATCGAACCTGACATCATCTCAGTATCGAGAGTATCACTCTGAGACAAGCTACCGATGTCCGCGGGATAAGTTAACTTAAGAGCCCTATAAAGGGATGGGTGAACATAAAGAGGGACCCTCCCTTTACACTTTTTCGTTTCGTCTAAGTTTTCCTCAAGGAGAACTACTGCTGGGGGCACCACTTTCAAGGAGGCCTTAGCCTCCTCTATCATGCCCCATATCTCCCGCGTACCCGGGCCAGTTCTCACCACGGTTAGTTGATTTTGGGCCTCAAAATTTTCCGGCACCTCCACATCTACACCCTTGATGTGCCGGAAGTTCCAGAGAACTTTTAAGGGCATCGGGTTCTTAGTTTGCCCGAAGACCCTGTCAGCCTGATCCCGGGATACGCGGCAGACGTCTTCCCCCGGGAGATATGGTGGTTTTATTTTCTTTTTTTTCTTGTCCGTAGTTGATTGAGTATCCGGACTTCTGTTTCTTTTTTTCTGAGGAGAGTGAGTGGGTGTATGCATAGGAGTGTCTCTCGGTGTAGTTGATGGAGTCATGCCGGAAGGTGTCTTTACGGGTGAAGGTTTGGAGGAACGAAGAGATTTCACTGGAGAGTTTGTCAAAGATTTAGGCGGAGGTGGTTTTGTGAATTTGTATTTAAGTGATGGGGGGGAAGACGGGGCAGAGGATAGGGGGCCCGGTACCCCCAGCGATTTTTTATTTTTAGCCCGCTTGGCCTCCACTTTTTCTTTCAACTTTTTTAGGTCCAAAATTTTCTGCCAACTTGGTTCGTTCAATTTTTGGGCTGCAGTAGCAGTTTCAGCATAAGACGCCGAGGCGTCGCCCTCAGAGCTGGTAGAGGGAATGGGGCTGTAGGTGACAATGTCCCCGGGGTCATGCTGGGACTGAGGAACCGCTGTTTGGGTCTTCCCCTTGCCCCTAACCACGAGGCGCCATTCCCCCTCATCCTTCTCCTTAACCACACTTGTGGCAGGCGTCGGATTTGAGGGTAATGTGGGTCTGGACCCAACCGAGGGATTTTCCCCAACAGTACGCCCCGCAGCTAGGCCCACTACAGGCGCCGCGGATTTTACTTTCTCGGCCAAGGGGGTATTTTGGTCGCCTGTGACCGGAACTCCAGGGGCCTTCTTCCCTGGGCAGGAGGAGGAAAGGTGACCAGTCTCTCCACACCTCCAGCAAGTTGGTCTCCTACCGGTCACTATGACCGGCATTTTCCGGTCACCAAACACCAAACAGTTGGGGACAGACTTGAAGGCCTCTTGATCAAGCATGATATCAAAAGTCCATCCCCCGTTCAAATTGTCGGAGAGAGCCCCTAAAATTTGGCCGTACTGCATAAAAAATGCAGCCAGAAGCTCTCCCGAAATTTGAGGAGGAACCTCGAACACGGCCACCCTGGTCCGTCTTCGGCCTTCATATTCCGTTCTTAGTATTAGATCTTTTGTGATCAATTCTTTTTTTGCCATGTCTAGGCAATCTTCTGGTGTGGGCAGCAGAATGTCCCACATGAAGAACCCTCTACCCTTAATTACTCTTTGGGGTTTTATCCCCAGGGACAAAAGTGATTTAATCACTGTGTCTTTAGTGGAGCGACAAATCTTTTTGGTTTTTTTGTCCACCACAAAAACGGTCACCATTCTTTTTGTGAACACATCGAGCTCCTGGACAACATCGACGAACCCATCTTTATTTACAAGATGGGCGTAACTTTTCGCCTTATCCAGGAAATCCGCCATGTTCAGAATACAACTTGGTGGGGACTTCCAGCATGAGGGCAATTCCTCGGCTGTCTTTTGTGCCTCCTTTGGCACCTCAATACTCTTATTACTAGCTTCTCCCTTCTTGGAGCTACTAGTACGGTCAGCTTTGGGGCTACCATCAGCCCGCTTCTTGGCAGCATTATCAGGGGGGTTGGCTTTAGCAGCCGTCCCAAAAAGGTCCTTTTTTATATTGGCCCGACTGGCACCGTCGGCCATATTGAAAAACGTGGAGACTACCACCTGCGGGTCTTTTTAAATGTAATCACCAAATTTGGGGAAAGGAGTTTTGGGAGGGAAAAAAAATTAAACAAATAAGCCTGGATGTACCAGTAAATTAAAAGAAGAGAAACAAAGACAATAAACTTTTTTTTAGAATAAATAAACTGGGAAAATTAAAAGACAAAAAAAAAAAAAAAAAAAAAAAAAAAAAAAAATGGCGCCCAAAGGCAGCCGAAAGCAAAAAACAAAAACAAACTCCTCTCTCTTTTTTAAAAATTCACGAAAATGTACAAAAAGAAAAAGAAAGGAAAAGAAAAAGTCTGGTTTACAACCAGAAAAAAAATAAAGGTTTGCGGCCAAAGCCGCTAAAGAAAATAAAAATGCAAAAGAAAAAACAAACTAGTTAAACCAAAAAAGACGAGAGAATGCGACCGAAGTCGCTAATAAAAAGGAAAAAAAAAATAAAGTTTTCTTTTTCTTTTTTTCAAATACTGTGCTGACTTTTTTTTTTTCTCTAAAACAACTAGAAAGAAATAAACAATAAAAAAGAAATCGTCCGGTAAGACTTTGTCAAACCGGACTAAAATAAAAAATTATGAGGGCCGAAGCCCCAAAAATAAAACAAACAAAAAGAAATAGAAGAATAAAATCAAAAAAAAATAAAACTTAAAGAATAACTTATCAGAAAAAATCCTCAGAAGTTCGTCCAAAAAGTTCTTGAAGCACTGAAAGGAAAATCGTTAGCAGCAAAAAAAAGGTTCGTCGTAAGTCAAAAATATCAAACAAAAGGTCAAAAACCGTCGCGAAGCTCACTGGTAAACTTGTGTTCGTGCATCGTATTTATTTACATTCCTGGTCACGTGCGTGGCTCGCGAACACATTTCAAGATTTTTGGCGGTATTTTGTGTTTAAACACGTGTGCGCAGGCGTTGTTATTACTTTGAGATATATTGGCCAATCAGAAGCAATTATTGTAAAACTTGCGTCTGGAGCCTTGATTGTGGTTAGCTTGTACAAAAATCTATAACTAACATGAAAATGTAAATTAGAAATGTTTTTAACATTTCTTATCCAATGAGGATGTAGTGCACTCAGTAATTGGTTCTGATCCACTGGCATATGGAGGTTAAGCTCTATAGATGTGATATAGTAATTAAGTGGAAACGAAATTTACAAATCCAAAACTGAAAAGATTAATAAACCTAGCTACACTATACTATTTATAATTTTTTTTTTTTTTTACTTAATTTGTTCCCTTTTTTCATATATGAAAGGCTAAACGTGACATTATTATGAAAAAGTCACGTTATCTAAGAGTTTTGTCTCTTTACAGACAATTTTTTTATTTTTGCAGAAAACGTCTTCGAAAGGTAATTAAAAGTCAGTTAATTATTAGACAATTTCGGAAATATGTTCATTTGCAAAAATTTCTAGGTAGTTAAAAACAAAAAAATGTGTTCACATAGATTTCGTAAATTTTATGTCAATTCTAGTCAGCCATACTAGCTGTCATCGCTTCATCACTCAATCGACCATCAATCATCGCTTCAGATAAACAAGACCGATCAATAACAAATGGTTCTATATTACTTTTTTATGCTATAAGTAAATAATATTTATTTCAAATCAGATTAATTTAACTTTAAATTTTGTAATTTTACGCAAATAACGTGTCATATATATATATATATATATATATATATACATATATATATATATATATATATATATATATATATATTGGGAGAGTTTAAAAATCGATAAATTTGTCTTGTTTTCAAATCTCTTTAAAAAAAATTTAGAAAATGGCCGCTTTTAAGAAAATTGAAATTAAATTTGACATTTCAGTCTATGTAAGTTATATACGAAATACACTAGAATATTTTACTTACTGGAAATAATAAATTTAATCCTTTAGCTTTCAATTAAAGCTAAAAAAGAAATCTTCAATAATGCTTTTTTCATTTCAAAAATCATTTTAAATCATAAATATCGAAAATTTATGTCGAAAAAGTGGAGCTATCTAAAATAAACCTGCCATGTTGCGTAGGAGATAGTGGACTGATGCAACGAACAAAAGGCAAAGGAGTAGCCGTAGCGCTACGATAGAACCTTCCCCGAGACAAACAACCTTTGTTTGAACGACAGATAAGTGTAACAAACTGTTTCTAATTGAAATGTATTAAAACTGACCCAACTGTTTGAATATACCCTTGAAAATTACGTTTTTACCAACTCTCTCATTTCATGTTTTGATGTATATATTATTGTTGTATAAAATATCTTTTTTTTTAAACTATTCAATTGTCTCTTCCTTGTCATCTACTCAGCTTGATGCGGAAGTCGTTAAACATCCTAAAATTAGCGCCTGTATAATAGACGTACATAGTGTAGAGTCTACACTATGTGAGGTGTTTTGTCTACAGTGTAGACAAAACACCTCACTTATTCTGTAATTCACCAACATTACATAAGTTACCAAATTTCAACTTTTCCTTCATACTTTTTTTTTGTAAAACTCTTTTTTTTTTTTTGTAGACTCTTAAGAACATTCGCTGAATACGCATTTTCTTTCGGGAATTATCAAATTTTCTCTACAAGAAAATAAAATATTCCCGATAGAATCAAAATTTTTATCTTGTTTTGTTTCACTCTTTTGTTTGTCTATTTTCTCAAACAATTCAACACTTTTAGTTTTTGTTTGTCAACACACGACACCTTCTCAACTTCATGCGACAAGGTCCTAACAACATACCTTTCGAATTAACGTGATATAAACATTTTCTCGGTTGCCGTTAAATTCCACAAAGTAAGACGGACACAATTGAAGAAGAGAAGCAACTCGACGACAGTGTTAAATTGAAAGGGTTTCAAATGTACAGAAAAGGGTTTATGGACAATGGGTAGAAAGAAGGTTTGCAAATATAATTTATATTTGCGGAATTAACTGTTAGTGTTTTTAGAAGAGTCAAAGTAGGTGGATTCGTGGCTTCTTCAATTAACGACAGAAAGGACGGCTCCAATAAACGTACGGTGTGATCACTACGGCTGTTATTTGCAAAAAGAGGAAGATTTCAGGGTCAAGTTTACCGTGTGGACCCAAGAAGGGATCCTGATTTAAACAGCAGTCATCCAATCGGAGTCCCGGATTAATAAGGGTTTCATGTTCGAGGTTGGTGGGTGAATAGTAAAGAGTTAGCTCCCTTTACTATCCCTTTCAAATTCTTATAGTACAGTGTACCAAAATACTTCTAAAGTGAATTCTGAGTTGGAGAAATTCTCGTTTTTAAAGGAAGATGAGTTGGATATTAAGAATCTAAGTAATGATTTCGCTACATAACTAAGACGAGGACAACAGGAATTGACAGTTTGCATGTGTTACTTTTTGCTATTATTTATTTAATTAATAACCAGATACTACACCAGGTATTCTGCTAAATAAAATAAATTTATAAAATTATTGACTCAATTTATGGTATGAAAAAGTAAATAGCAAAAATATCCTAATAAAAAGTTTAGGTATATATCTATTTTTATTTAACAAATCAATTCCCACTAAATATCTTTTTTTTTTATTGTGTTTTTACACTGTCGATCAAAACCGTAAAGTTTCTGTCGAAATAAAAATTTAATTCAATATTAATTATAAACTTAATTACAGTAAATTTTATATAATTTCTGTAGACAAATTAAGCTCGGAAGCTGTCAAAAGTATGCACTGTAAACGAGTTTAAACATGCGCTCATTATAAATTGAGCGTTGAATTTGTTTCCATGAAAAACCGCTGTTTGATTCGACGCGCTTTACCGCACGGCTACAAAAGGCGTCACCGTGATTTTTCTAAGAAATTCTAAGATGTGGCACCTAGCCGAAAGCACGGAGCACCTAGTGAGGATCGAATTCACAACTCAGTAGTAATTGCTAACCATTACACCACGTTGAAATGCTCTGACTGTTCATTTTGTTTAGTAAATAAGAAAGATGAATTATTACCTGAAATGAGTGCGTTTTGTATTAGGTTGACGTTCAACTTCAAAAGATCATTAAACTCCTTTCATAATAAACTTAAAACTTTATTAATCGAAATAAGAACCATTAGAATCGACACATTTTTGCCAACGAGAAACAAGTTTATTTATTAGCATAGAAATCCGGAGTTCTAGAAGCGATGAAGTCATTGAAGGCTGATTCGGCATTATCTCGGCTTTTGAAGCATTTTTCACGCAGGAAGTTGTCGAGATGCTTGAAAAAGTGATAATCGGTGGGCGAGAGGTCCGGTGAATATGGCGGATGAGGCAGAGTCTCGTAGCCCAATTCGTTCAGCTTCTGCAGAGTCAGTTGAGCAACATGCGGGCGAGCGTTGTCATGGAGGAGAATTGGTCCCTTCATATTGACAAATCTCGGGCACATACGTTGGAGATTCTGGTGCATTTCGTCAATTTGTCGGCAGTACTTCTCCGCCGTAATCGTTTCGCCCGGATTCAAGAAGCTGTGATGGATGAGACCGGCCGCAGACCACCAAACAGTCACCATAACGTTTTTTTGGTGCAATTTCGGCTTCTGGAAGTGTTGTGGAGCTTCTCCGGCATCCAACCACTGTGCCGAACGTCGCCGGTTGTCGTAGAGGATCCACTTCTCATTACACGTCACAATCCGCTCGAGAAATGGGTCGTTTTTGTTGCGCAGAAGGAGCGTAGAAGACACCTCAAAACGACGATTTTTTTTATTATCGTTCAATTCATGCGGCACCCATTTATCCAACTTTTTTGATTTCCCTATTTGCTTTAAATGGCGAACGACTGTTGAGTGGTCGACCTCGAGTTCAACAGCAACTTCTCGTGTGGTTTTGCGAGGATCGGCTTCAATTCTTTCAAATGTTCGTTATCAACCGCAATCGGCCGGCGGCGACCGTCTCCATCTTCGAGGCTCTCGTCACCATTGCGAAATTTCTTGAACCACCGTTGTGCCACGCGTTCGTTAGTGGTTCCTGGGCCAAACGCATCATTGATATCACGAGCTGTCTCGGCAGCTTTTCGGCCTAGTTTGAACTGGAACAAGAAAATCGTGCGGATTTGAATTTTGACCATGCTGTCGAAAAGCCTGCAAAAAAATGAATGAAGAGATTGAGAACGGTAACGAATAACACGATTCGATAGAGCGAAAAATGCGCTTCAAAATGATATTATAACATGGCTATATATATCAATGGATTAATTCAGAAATCATATATAAAAGTAACATATGTGAGAAAACGACATTATTTTTGCACCAACATAATATAATTGATAAAGGGAGATAATTCATTTAAGTTGAAGTTATTCCCCTTGTGTTGAAATTTTTGATAACGTCAGTAGTTTTATTTTTTTATTTTTTACGTA
Source organism: Acanthosepion lycidas (assembly GCA_963932145.1). Lineage (NCBI taxonomy): Eukaryota > Metazoa > Mollusca > Cephalopoda > Sepiida > Sepiidae > Acanthosepion > Acanthosepion lycidas. Next base: position 33,988,429 of record OZ010606.1, read on the forward strand.
TTTTTTTTACTAAATGACTATCACGAAATCAATGTTCTCTCACAGGTTTATTTATATCAAACTGAATTAAATTGCATTACAATAAACATCACTCCCAGTTTTTGCCAATTTTACAAAGGTGATGTCACATTTTTTGTCAATATCTACACAGTTTAATAGTGATCTCCAACCTTTTTTATACCAGGGACCGATTAGAAAATTAGTTGAAATTATTACAATTAAATAAAATTAATTATAAAATGTACTTATAGCTATGATAAATAGTTATAGGTAGTCATAAGATATATATTAATTATAAAGATATACATTATAATAAAATATACTGTTATGATAGTTGAATATTAAATATTTGATCAAATCATTTTAAATTAAAGTCGAATATTCAATATTTGTCATATAATTTTTTTTTAAATTAATTATTTTCTTGCGGCTCGGTAGCAAATAATCTGAGGAGCAGTACCGGTCCGCGGCCTGGTGGTTGAGACCGTTTTATGGGAAATTTTCTCGGTTTTCCCACATGAAAGGGTTGAGGTTAAAAATGCGACAAAATTGGAAAAAGCAACAACGGCTTGAAAGATTAAAGCGGACAATTCTCTATTTTTAGGCAGATCTTTGGTGCGAAAGAATAAAGACTCAAACTGCTGCTCGGTATGTAACAATAAAGGAAGAACATATTTATTTACAATATGCACAAAATGAGTAAAAGGATATACAATTACGAGAGAAAGAAAAGGGGGAAAATATTCCTTTAACTTTAAAGGAAGAAAAAAATGTTCATAAAAAAGAAAAGGCTTGCTCAAAATATTTCTCTCAGCGCCTAAAAAGTCCTTTAAGCGAGTTGTAGATTGTCGTTAAAGGTTAAAACACTCACAGATTGGTTCAGAGTTCTTGTATAGGAGGAAACTGTCGGACGATATAAATTTTGTAGTTGAATGAGTTTGTAGAGATCTGTTAGTTGGTATGACCTCTCGAATTTAAATTTATGCAAAATATGAAACAATATGAAGGGACACAAAAACTGCTTTTACAATAAGAAAAAATATTCATATTTATGTATGTCAATGATATACAAGCATAATTAACAGGAGTTACTTCCTTTGACTGGAATTAATGTCTTTACTAAAGAAATATTTTTATCTAAGCTCATAGGATGTTGCATGAACTTGCCGCTCAAAATGTTCACCGTAAGAGAGTTGAAAGAATTCTGGAAAGCTGAGAATATGTTGATAAACTTTTCTTCAGAAGAGTTGAAAGAGTGAATGTTCCGTAACGTTTGTAATTAAGTTTCTGCTGCTTGTAATGTTCTGTAATGTTTACTTTAAAAGTTTCTGTTGTTTGTAATGCTCTGTAATGTTCCGTACGTACGTGTATATGCTTGTGTGTGTGTGTGTGTGATGGCGTTTCATAGCGTTCGCTCGAATTGGGCCGAAACGCTTTTTCTTAAAGTCCTACATTGTTGGTAGGCAAGAGAAATTAAAAGAGGAAGAACGAACGTGTCTGGTATCATACTTATTATAAAACCCAGGTTGTGTGTGTGTGTGTGTCTGTACGTTTATATATTGGATCGGATTTCCTACATTTTTCAACCGATTTCAACAAAACTTCACAGGACTACGTAAAATTACCTTGCGGTGGTTCTGACAGCGCCAAAAATTGAAAAAATACAATTGTTTTTGCACGAAATCAATTTGAAAACACGATTAAGAGGCATCACGAAAATGACAAGTGGTAGCAGAATGCTATAAGTTCGTAGGCCAGCGACAGAAATATTCTAGTTGCAAGGAGGCAGATCTCAGTTGATTTTTAGTAGTGGACTGACGCATGAGAATTTTCTTTGTTGAAACTAGTTCCGAAGTTGACTAGTGTTCTCTATCGCCGACCTCACAGACGGTTGTCGAATTCTCACTGCCAAACACGCGAAGATTCTCCGTATATATGGAGATCAAGAAGCTTAGAAATATTGGGAATTTTTCCATCTAAAATTGCTAAACAAATTTCCTAGCCCTTTCATTCGTTAGAAAATATATTATCTCTGATAAGAACAAGGCTCTGGGAGCCGGCAAGGGTCCGACAAGCTGCGACGGCTCCCCCAGACATCATGGCACCAAGGACAGGTTAATGATGTTCAAACTCCTTTTTCATATTTTCCAGCTTTCTCTGATGTTTTGGGAGTCGGATTTGAAAGCAAGGGAAAAAAGTTGGGATGAGGATTAGAAAAGAGGCTAGAATGTGAATCTGTAATAATATATTTAGCATTCCACTATCACTTTTTCATCAATGTCGATTTTCGTGCAAAAAAGCGGATCACAGCTTCATACATATTTTCAGAAAATCATAACTTCTCATTGGACAATAAAGATTAAAATTATCTTGTAGTGGTGCTGTAAGTATTGTTGGCTAGGGTCACCGTGAATATAATCAAGAAGGAAAGCTGTGTTCTTGTAAAACAACACCCCACATGAATCATGTACAACAAACACGAGAGAAAAATAATCAAGCTCAGTGAACATTAATAAAATATTGTATTAACAATGATATACAAAAATCAACAATAGTATAAAGAAAGTTGCTTCCCTTTTTCCGTAATAAAAAGGGTAAGTTTAGCTAATTAATGTTGAGTACAATATTGAATGTTATTTAACTACAACGTTCAGTTGAGACCATAGCCAAATAAAGAATAGTTCCACAGTGTTTTATTAGTGTAGAAAGATGTAATGTTCATGAGTGATATCAATAAGAATTAGTATGATTACTCGAATGAATAATAATTAAGAATTAAAATGTCAATATAGCACCGTGCCTTATTTTCCAAGAATTGAACGGCTACTGGCTGTTGGCTAACAGCGAGAGGACTTATATAGCTACGGATTGGCTCCAGAGAGCTTGGCGCTAAAAATATAGAAAATATACTAAAATACGCGATTGATCAGGAAATGGACAAATCCGTGATTTTAGAGAAAAATTTGAATTACTTGCGATGGTTAAATTGTCATAAGTATCATATATTTATGAACCAATGACATTAAAGAAAGCGGAGATGTGGCACATGTAAGTGATCACCATAATCTCGTGTATCTTCACGTACATCGTTCTCAATCAGCAAAACAAAACATGTCAGGCTCCAGATTGAGTTTTGTAAGACGCTTTCTGAGTGGTTAAAACAAATATTAAAAAAATACAATTTGCCTGTTCACCACTACGTCCGAATAACATTAACCTAGTTTTTGACCTGACACAAAAACAATGCTTCTTGGAGCCTGTCACGTGATTTTAAAAAAGACATATAAATTGAATGTACGAGCGAACCCAGTCAGTGAGAATTTACAGCGACTAGCATTTGCTAAACGAGTTCACGACGCTTGTATCATGACTGCAGCGAAGTACAAAGTTAGAATCTCAAGTTCTTTAACATGAAATAACTTCATTGTAATTCAAGCTAAAATTTCAACTAAACAACTCACTCACCGACTTCTTCTGGAACTTCTAAAAACTATTCAATCACACTATTCAATAGATTCAATAGTGACTATTGAATCTTACGAAACTTGATTACAAACATGACGAATAATACATTCAACTACGACGAGCAACTAAAACAAAAACATTACGGGACATTCACTTCTGCAACTTCTTTAAAGGTAAAAGTTTATCAACATATTTTCAGCTTTACAGGATTCTTTAAACTCTCTTCCAGTGAATATTTTGATTTTTGAGCAACAAGTTAATTCAACTTTTTGTGAGCTCAGGTAAAAAAATCCATTCAGTAGTTAAAGAGTTTAAACCCAGTCAAAGGGAAGTAACTCATATTAACAATTCATGTAAAAACGTTGACATAAATATTGTACCTGGTATGAAAAGGGTTTTTTTTTTTTTTGTGTTCTTACCCTTGTTTGCTTTTTTATTTGCTTACACATTCGTAAAGTAAAAAATGTGCAGATTGATTTACGCCGTCAATACCGCCACAATATTGTGTAGTCGTAGTTCTCAAATTAAATTCTAATTCTTTTAATAGTTTTAAAAGAAAGTATGTAAAAACTTTTTTAATATTTTATTTTTGTTGAATTTGAAATTCTTTCATACGGTATGTCCTTTCAGAATGTGGTCAATTAAAGCTCTCTGTAAGTCCCAATCTTTTCTTGCTCTAATTAATTCTTACTCTTTTACCATCACTCTTCGACTTTGTGATCCTTGTTCTATCAATGATCACCCTTTTTTATTCAATCAAAGTTACTACATCAATATGCCCTTTAGGTGTCAGATACTCTAGAGAAACCTTCTTTCAGATGTGTGGTGATATTATTATCCATAAATTTATAAGCATTTACTAAATTATTAAAATATGTGAACCAACTATAAGGAAATACTTTTTTACTATTTTATAAAGTTTGAGAATCAATTGGTAATTAATTAGACGATGTTCTGCCAACTATTCCGATAAATAATATTTATTATTTTTGTTGTTAGTTCTTAAGAACAAAGAAAATGTATAAACTCACTTTCAAATATTTTTTATTACTATTCTAATCATCGCCTTTTAAAACAAAGTAGTTTTTAAAAAAAAGTGGTGTCATGGAAAAAATCATCCTTTTTTTAACACTAGTACATGTTATTGCGGGTATGTTTATCCATGTTTGCTGAATTATGGTACCATTAACCATTCAGTGTGTTTTCCCCTGAGATTTGCAGTGTTAGTTTCTTTTGCAGCTACTTGTTTTTTTTTAATTTATACAACTTTAGTTAAATTAATTAAATTAAATATCAATGAAAGTTCCACAACAGATGAATTAAAACAATAAAAAAAAAAAATTAATTAGCAAGAAACTTCAGTTGGCATTTAACCAAATTTGTACAAATAAAAAATTGCAGCCTTATGGTCAGATATATTGAATGTAGGTTCGACTAAAATTGAAGAACACAAAATAAGAGAAAAAAAAACAGATGAATGATAATAATGAATGAGGTCAGTAGAAATGTTCAAATAAAAAAAAATGTTTCAAGGGAGATAACTATTTACCGACTTCCAGCTTTTGTTTATTTTACCTTTTGCTTATGAGTAATAAAGATATGAAGAGACTGACTGATATAGATATGAATAAACAAGCAGCTTAATATATAGATTGATATTAACAGATAGAGAGGTAGATAGATATGAACAAATGGATGGATAGGTATGAACAGACAGATAGATATGAACAAAATGAATATGAACAAATAGACAGATACATATGCATATGTAGCAGCAGGTATATATTCTTTTGATGAAAAGTTCCTGATACATTCGACCGACTAACAATTTTTGGTGGATTCGTAAATCCAAAGGAATAATAAAAGATATAGAATTTGAACAAAGAAATATTAACAAATATATTATCAGGACATTTTACAAAAGAAAAGATAAGAAATAAAATGAAAGCAACTTTAAGTGTCTGTAATTGATTATTCACATTTTGCAGGCGCAACAAAATGAATACGTCTTTTCATTATGAAAGTAATCCAACATATAATGAACAGAGAGATTGATGAATAAACAGATAGATATGAACAAACAGCTGCTGCTAATGTTCAGGAACCATTACATTTCTTGTCACCCTCGAGTTAATTCCTGTGTTTGTAGTTGTCTTAACCTCTGCTAACAAGTGAGCTACGTGAGCTGAGGACAAATTAGGTCTGGTATGAAAATATCATTTTATAATCAAGTGGATATGTGATGTCAAGCCTTCTGACATAGTTAGCATGGTGCTATTGTATGAACATCTGATCAACCCTCTACTAGATGTGTTAGTGAACATCCAAAGGCTACTATGATTGACTGATTGATTAATTTGTTTCTTATGTGTTATCAACCCTTTGTTGGTTATTTAAAGCCAAAACATATTTTGGAGTGTAAGAATATTTATTTTTTTGATGGAATATTGCATTAATAATATTTTGAGAATAATGATTATTTTTCCAGATAAAAATCCTACTATTTAACTTATAGCTTGGGGTGGGGGGAGAAGAGAATGTAATGACCCAAACTGGAGTTTGAACTCAGCTCTCCAATTTCACATTCTGAGCCATTACAGCACTCACATATCCATGATGGTTTGGACATGTACAAAAAATCAATTCATGGTTGAAGAAGCAATGTACTAAGCTGAAGACTGAGGCAAAGTAAACTTGGATTGATTTGTTTTTTTACAACTTATTAACCTTTTATTTACATTATTTACATTATTCGGACTGTTATCCTCATCTTCATTACCATATTCACAACATTTCGGCCATTGTATGCTCTGGCCTTCTTCGGGTAACTGAAATTTTGAACCAAACCATTTATTTCGTCCACCCGGGTAGATTGTTCTAGTTCCACGTGCCATGCCTCTTCCAGATGTCTCAGTTATTTCCCTTTAAATCAACTCTCCAAGGCTTTTGGTTCAGCACTGCTGTGGCTTGGTACTGAACTCTCAACTCTTTACATCTAGTCACTGGATCTAACCAACAACTTTATCCACTGGCAAAAATAAAGGGCTTGGTTTGAAATTCCAATCACCTGAAGAAGGCTGGAATGTACAATGGCTGAAACATTATGAATATGACAATGAAGTTCGAATAATGCAAATAATGTAAGTAATCATAATGCATCATCTCAGAGATATAGACAGTTATTAACCTTTTGCAGGTTATTTAAAGCCAGAAAATATTTTTAGATTGTAAGGATTTTTTTGAGATAATAATGATTTACTGATAAAAGTTCTACTAATTAACCTATGGCTGGGGGGGGGGGAGAAAAGGGGATTGATACCTTTCCTAAGTGCATTTGCATATAAGTGAATATAACTAACTCAACTGGAATTGGAACTTGGCTTTCCAATCTCCAATTCTGAGCTGTTATCTGTTACACCACCTGCACATCCAAGCTTACAGCACCTGGTACTCCCAAGCAGTCACTCATTTAGGCTTGATGTTGCTTCTATTCTGTGATCATACAAGAAGCAATGTTTCAATATGATATGGCTGTTAACCAAGAAAACTCAGAGAGATGTCCTCCAGAAATTCAAGTTGAAAGTGGTGTCTCTAGATCATGGTTTTTCAAACTGTGGGTCTTAACCATTCAATGGGACACAAAATAAATAAAATGGGTCATGACCAAAAAGAAAGAATAAAATAAACAAAAAAATACACAAGTGAGAGCAAAGCGCAGAATATAAACAACACTAAATGTTGCACGGTGGAGTAATGGATAGCAACTCAGATTGAGGAATCAGAGAGCCAAGTTTGAATTCCAGTCAAATTCATTACATACTTACATGCTAATACCCTTGGAAAAGCTATGAATCCTCTTCTTCTCCCCCCAGCTATGGGTAAATAGCAGGACAGATTCTATAGTCTATGGATGAGGGTATGTGTTTTATAATAGATGGGGGTATGATTAGACTTTGCGTGGATATATAAAGGATTTGTATTTTTTTTATATGGCTGGTATATATTATATAAGTCTAATGTCACATCAAGCAAGTAAACTTAATCTTAGTAAATATATATACCAACCATATAAAAAACAAATACAAATCCTTTATATATCCACCCAAAGTCTAATCATCCCCCATCTATTCTGCAAATGAAGATGTTTTTAATAAACATTGAAATTTTTATAATAATACTTTAAAAATAATGGATATAAATGCCCCAATATTAAATATGTAAAGGATAATATCTACAACCAGAGAAAAATAGAAATAGAAAAATCATTTGGTACACACCCACTTTTAACCAAATTGTTAGCTGTCATTTAGCCCAAAGGTTTCTTTCTTTGATTGAGAAACATCTTCTAAGTAATAATCCACTTAGCAAGATTTTCAATACAAATATGCTAAAATTAAGTTGTATTTGTACTGATAAGTTAGAAAAAATTATAAAAAACATAATAATAAAATTTTAAATAAACATTTAAACCTAAATTAAAATAAGGGTAATTCCAAAACGGAAATCAATAATTTTGATAATGAAGTATGTAATTATAGAAACCCTATAAAGTGTCCATTGGAAAATAAATGCCTTACTGAATCTATTGTTTATCAAAGCACTATTTCATCTACTGAAAACCCTGGTATTAAAAAATTTTATATTGGTAGCACAAAAAACTCTTTCAAATTAAAATGGTACCAGCATATTTCTTCCTTTAACAACAATATGTACCATAACCAAACATCCATATCTAAATATTTTTGGTATTTAAAAGAAATCAATAAAACTCCCACAGGAAAATGGAAAATATTTTTAAAAAAATGAGAATATGTAAGTTCTTAAATGACCCATGCCCCTTATGTCTATATGAAAAGCTATACATTATTAAGTTTCTTAAAAATAATGATCTATTAAATCAACAAAAAGAGCTTACAGTCATATGTAGACATTGCAAAATGTTCACCTTAAAATTTAGTTAATGAATTTTCACAAAAGTCTATGTATTACAATTATATATCCATTAGTTTATTATATATTGTGGTATATGAAATATTAATTTAATTCCTTGAATTTAAATTTTAAATTACTTAGTATTAAGAAGACATAATGAATAAAATATGAATTGGATTTTGGTTCAAAAATATATCAAAATGTTTTGATCACAACAGAGGTCTAAAATATATGTTAAAAGCTTAAAAAAAAAAAAAATTAACCCATTATCAGATATGTACATATTCCCAAGAATATGTCTTTGTAACTTAAATGTATACTTTTTGCCAGAAATAAGATGTCAAGCTGTTAAGATGACAGTTCCCTGAAACATGTATGAATACCATACATCCCACAACATCTAACCTATATTTTTAACTTTTCAAATTTAGCATTGACCTTCCTTCTGATTAGTTAAAAGAGACACACCCATAAGATTTAAAAATCTGGATTTTCCCTCTCCATATTAACTCTTTAATAAGCAAACATATTTTTTTCTATTTTCAAATGTAAATCATTTCCACCAAAGTTACCGAACATTGCCTGATGACGAGATAAAAACATTAAGTTTTGAAACATAGACGTCTCCGTGTTGCAATGTAAAATATTTTTAATAAAAATATCATTTATATATATATATATATATATATATATATATATATAGATATATATGAATAAAAAGAGACAAAAGGAAAAGCTATACTTAGCTGAGGGACTTTATCAAGACAATGTAGGATTTATTATGCTGCACATGTTTATATACAGAGGTAAGGATTTCACTGGTTTATCAAGGCTTATAAATTTGCGAACATTTATGAATGTTCATCAGGTGGTTGAAAGGTCAGTCAAAACACGTGGAGGACACAGTGTCATGATTCAAAGTCTGGTATGAAATAAAGTAAGCGACTAATATTCAATAATTATTTTTTTTAAATGAATATTGCTTGGATTGTGATTAGATAGCTTCTGTTTTTGAAATATGGCAATTCCTATGTAGTGATGGAATCATATTTTTAAAAAAATAATTGTAATATAAGCTCTACTTGTGTATCGAGCACTGTTTATTAAAAATAAAAACAAAAATACTAAAAAACTTCGGATTATTAACCTGACAGTTCTTTGCTATTTTTCAATATATTTGCACACACACACACACACACACACACACACATATATATATATATATATATATATATATATATATATATATATATATATATATGTAGTATAATGAATAACAGCTTGGATAACAGCTTGAGAAATCAGAGAGCCAAGTTTGATTTCCAGTCGAGTTCATTATATTGACTCAGACGCTCTTATGAAAGATATGAATCTTTTTCTTCTCTCTCCAGATATGTGTTAAATAGTAAGACAGATTAGCTAATCTATAGGGAAATCCAAACAGAACCCTTTATTTAATCTATGGGGATAGATTGTTCTCATTCAACACCAGATGTCTTAGAATTATCTCGTGCAGTTCTTTATTTAGTGCTGCTCAGTCATTGCTCATACTGTTTCCACCGAATCTAAGTACACACTGCCCAGACCAGGGATTGAACTCACAGTTACTATATCACCAAATTCAGCTGAAGGGCACAGTGTCCAAAATGTTGTGATAAGAACAACAACAAAAGTGAGGCCAGTAGTCTACTTGTAGATATAATAAATACAAATTTTATTGATATTCAGATTAATGCCTTCATATTTGTTTGTATATGTACTGATAGTAATCTATTTATAAAATTCTGTGACTTCTGTTAATCCATCTGTCCATCACACCCTCTAAGATAGAGATACATTGACTGATCAAAACCAAATTTTGGGGTAAAGTGCAAACAGGTAAAGGCATACAGAGTGTGGTTGATTTTATTAGGATGTGTATCTTTGTATAATAAAATTCCATTAATGTTTTTTAAAAATTAAAGTTTTATTATTTAACATACAAAATACTCCAACTATTTTAAAAATGATTAAAATAACACATACTTTTTGTTTCGGAGAACTATAAACAAATCACAAGGCCAAACACTTCAAAAAGTTCGAATTTTGCTCCAGAAAGAAATATTTACACATGGCCAGTATTATGTTGCATGCTCAAGAGTAAGAAATCCTAAAAAAAATTATTCTTTGCTGTTAAAAAGGGAAAAGAAAAAAAAATTTTCTTAAAAAATATTATTTACCATCAAATCCTATAAAATTAAATCTATTTGTTCTAGTCTCCTTGTATAGGGATTTTTTTAGTACTGCATGATTATTTTTTAACCCTTGTATGAGAAATTTTTCCTGGGTTGCATGTGTGTTTGTGCTCGGCAGTGAGAGTTCAAAATAGTATTTTATGGGAAAAAATGCGAGGTTTCCCAGTTAACAAAGTTCTTGAGTAGTTGTTTTTGCTGAGAGAAATTTTTCTGCTAGTTCTCAGGGAAGGAACAAGAAATCTGAGTGTGAAACTGATACGACAGGCCTTGTCTTCTACAGCAAAGGTTGTGTGTAATTTTCTTTTGGGTAGGTGTCTCAAAGGGAGATTTCTCCACCAGTTCCCATGCGAAGAATGAGAAATATGAGTCTAGTTGCCAGAACAATCCTTGTCTTCTGCAGTATGGGTTGCATACAGCCCTCTGAGTTGGGCTCAAAGCTAGAAGTCACTGAAAAGGAAAAATGTAAAACAGGCAGAATAGGACTCAATCAAGGCTTTTATGATCTCTGGGACTTTTGTTTGTAACCTGCTGATTATTTTCATTAATGATGCCACTTAATCCAGCAAACTAAGGAAGTCCCTGCATGCCACAATAGCCAACAAGTAAGGCAGTTTATATGCTTTTGCCACAGAGTTTGAGTCTAACAAAAAAAAAAAATACAAATCTCTAGGAAATCCCCCTGCCAAACCTTTTGATTAAAATAGTCATTATATCAAAAATGAATCTAAAGATTTTTTTTAACATACGCAGTTTGAAATGGAGTTCAGACAAAGAAGCTGTAATCAATAAATAAGGGTAGGTCCATGATTGATTCTATTTTGGGACTCATATTGATTTGTTGTTCTGACTGGAGCTTAATAGAACAAGTTTCATCAAAGAAAGCCAACTCAAAGAGGAGACACCCAGTACTGCTCATTACCAAAAATAAATATTTTCACACTCCTCCCTGCTCTTTCAGACAGAAGTAGAGTTTTATCTCTCATTTTCTGTTTAGGATTGTGTTTCCAGTTTCTTCTTAACTCTACTTCAACTTCATACTCCTAACGCTTGTCCTTTCTTATGCTAATACAACTCCGCACAGTAAACCTCTACCTTAAGCTGCTCTTGGGCCATGTATTGGACGAACATTAGTAAAAAGAAAAAAGAACAATTTTTTTTTAGATTAGTATTTATTAGACCCTCCTAAAGATGCTGCATTTGAATTTGAAGAATTTTAAAATATTGATTTGTTATCATTATATAAATAAAGTAACAAATGGATTCCTGACTTCTTAAAGAGTTATCTATAATTTGTTTTTATTTACTAATGATAAGTTGAAATTTCTATGGCACGTAATGAGAAAAGAGGGTTCAGAAAAAACAGATACTCACAAAACAGATTGAATGCAGGATGGACAGAGAAAAACAACAACCTACTTAGTGTGTTTGAGTAAATGGATGGCAGAAAAGGATTTAGGAGAGATAACAAAAAGACAAAATTTATTAAGCACTACAAAGTAGAGGAAATTGTGGAGAGTCATTATCACCTATATCCTAAGGAGACACTGCATATAAAAAGAAGAATATCTTGAACAAGTAGGCATGGTGAAACTCATTCCTCGCTAGGTCATACTGCATCTTTAAGAGTAGATAGGTTTGCTTTTTATCAGGAGTAGAGGTTTATCCCTTATCCTCCCATTTAGGATTGGGTTTCTGGTTCCTTCTCAAGTTTTTTCATTCTCTCTCACTCCAAGTAGCCCCTGGCATCTTAGTGGAATTATTGGCTTGCTTGGGATGAAGTGAGGATGATTATTAATAATAATAATAATAATATTATTTTTATTATTATTATTATTATTATTATTATTATATATATATATATATATATATATATATATATATATATATATACACATACAGTAGGGGGAAATAAATATTCATACACTTGAAAAATTGTATTTTTATAAATGTAAAAGCCTTAACTAAAACAAATTTTGATACATTTTATGTGTAAAGATACATTTTATTAAAAAAATAGTAATAAACTTAATTAATTCTTATTCTAACAGAAATTAAGATTTGTACGAATACTTTTTTCACCAGTTAGAATTAAAAAATGGATTAATTTCTGTTAGAATAAGAATTAATTAAGTTTATTATTTTTTAATAGTATGTGTCTTTATACATAAAATGTGCCGAGATTTGTTTTATTTAAGGCTTTTACATTTATAGAAATACAATTTTTCAAGTGCACGGATATTTATTTCCCCCCACTGTATATATATATATATATATATATATATATATTAGGTTGGTGCAAAAATAATGACGTAATAATGTCGTTTTTTGACGTATAACGTCAAAAAACAACATTATTACGTCATCTTCTGTTAAATATGACAGACAAGGATTTGGTTTCTGGTTCCTTCTGAAATATACATTTTTCTTCTTCTCAATAGGAGCACACAGGTTTGTCAATCACCCTGTTTACACTCCTCCCCAGTCTTTTGAACAGGAGTAGAAGTTTATGCCTTGTTTCTGGTTTAGAATTGGGTCTCTTGTTCCTTCTAAAGTTTTTCATTATCTGTCACTCCCAGTAACCCCTTGTGTCTTAGTGGCATTATTATCTTGATTAGATAAGTGATTAAAAAAAAAGTCATCCAACTCGATGGCTTGCCTTGGTCAAGGGGATATGACTGTTGATTCATTGGAAGCATTGTCCACCCTGGTTGTTGACTTCAGTCTGTAAAGCCCTCTGCTCTGTGGTAGCGTGTCATCATTACACTGGCTACATGCATAGCTGTGGAGCCCAGTTTACCCCACTAGATGGTCACTGATCGTACATGAAGGTTCATTTGACTTTTGACAGGTCTTCTTTTTAATCCTCCTTAGTGTGAGCCACCATTCCTAATAGAAAAGCTTGATGGAGGAATCAGTTTAGATGCTGGTGACTTGACCATATGACAGGTAGTACTGAGTTACATGTAGAGAGCTATGATTGCTAACATCATTTAGGGACATGGCACATAGAAAAGTTTGAAAGTGTGCTTAGGCCATTGATAACTGCATACTATTAAGAACTGAGATAAAATGTTATGAACAGAGCACTACAAAAAAATAGAATAAAAAATAATCAGTCTTGAATTAACTATTTCCTGTGTTTGCCTGAATTGGCAGTTCATACAATACCTGCTTCCACATTGAACTGTTTCGTACCTAATTGCTTATTAAGAAATATTACTTTCTCAGAGTTAACCTGTAGAAAAAGACAATATTTATAAATGTAAAAGATAGTAATAAAAGATGTAATAGGATAACTTTAATAGTTGCCAATGTGAATCGTCTGATGTGGACTTTCTCAAGGCAAAACAAAATGAATTTATTAAAGAAAGTAACTAATAATAACAAAACAAAATGTCCTTAGCAACTGGAAGAATTTAGAGAATGCTATTTTCATACTGAAATTTCATCAATTACTGTCGCGTGTGGAGATATTGTTTTTATTGCTGTGTTGACGGATTCAACCATTTTCTTTTGATTTCTTGATACTGTTCGGTATGTTTGTTTGGGAGAGAAGTAATTCTGTTAAGAAAGATGAAATAGGGAAAAAAAGCCTGGGCATAGATTAATATTTGGGTAATACTGAATGGTGGAACTTTTGAGGATTTTCCTTGAGTGAGTTATTTTCTTTTTTTATGAGTGTAGCATTTTTAAATCAAAATTGTGGTTGAATTTAATTCTATGTATGACTAGGGCATTAGCTAAGTTCTTTTTTGTGAGGTCTCTTGTGCTCATAAATGCATTTTTTTAAATTTCTACTTGTTTCTCCAATATATTGGGAGGAGCAGTTTTGGCAATTTATTTTATAAATGCCTGCTTCAGAAATATTATTGCTATTAGTGTTTGAGGATCTGAGTATATCCATAATGGTTTTGGAAGTGTTTGTGACTATTTTAAGATTATTTAGATGGGATAGGTTGTTCTGTCACATCCACTATGCAGAACAATGATTGATGGTTAAATGATGCTCTAAGTGTCAGTCCTCTTTTGATTACCAAAGTTAAGCAGTCCTTAACTTTGTTTTGTACTTAGTTGAGCAAGCAGTTGGGAACACCAGGTAGTGTAGATAGCAGAGGAGTAAAACCTAACAAAAGGTAACCCAACTTTGTAATGCAGGGTAAGTAGGTAAAAGACAATGAGTTTATATATTCAGTTATATACCCTGGTATCCCCTGATGGGTAAGGTTATAGTATCACAAGACATTACAGCAATAAACAAACATGACTTCTGTTTCCACATTTATAGAAACTTAAATAGGAAACACCAGGCTGCTAATATATTGCTTTTTTATTATTTATTTTAGTATGTTTTCTTTGGATATTTTTACTTGTACTGATTTCAGCAGAATTTTCTTGTATCTATAAAAGTAACAGCCAATGTATTTAAGTAATTTTACAGTTGCAAAATTACATAAATACTCCTGTAATTTTTGATAGCATGTGTAAACTGATAATAGTTATACAAAGGCTGAAATTTGGCATTAATTACAACTTGTTAAATGCCAACAAATTAAAGATAAGTGGCAATTTAAGAGAGGCTTTGCTGCTCCAACCAACTCGTTAGAATAAAACCGAAATGAGCTTTCACAACTTAGACATTACATGAAAAATGCTAACTTACAATTTTTTGCAAGTTAGAAATTTGCAACAGTTGAAAATTTTCAAACATTATATGAACTTTATTCAAGTATCTGTAAAACTTGTCAGAATCAGCTGAATTTAGTCTCATTCAGATGATAATTCAAGGGAGGTAATCCAACCTAGTTGTTTGCAGCAAAAACCTTTCAGTAAAGCTATTCATCTACATCACAGTATTTCCTACATATTGAAAGAATTTATGTTTTTTTTTGTTTCTTTTTTTTTTTTCCAGCAACGTTCACCCTTTACAAGACCTGGTAGAGGTAGAGGGTTACGTTTGGAGGCCATTAGGAATGGAAGATAGTGATTGGGGAAACATCCAGTTGGGAGTCAGGGCAGTAGTTTGTGGGAAGAGGCTGCTTGAATGGAATTTACTTCTTCCTAATGGAATAGGGATGGTTCACTACTATGTAAGTGGCATGGTGTGTTCTTGCTGAGAAGGTTTGCCTCAGCACAACCAAGGAATGTAGTTCGTCTGAGTAGTTTCTACAGAAGTTGCAGTAGGTGACCAAAAATGTCTGATATTGTAAGTGATTTTATGTGTAAATCTCTTGTAGGGTTTAAAAATCCTTGAAGATCATAGAGTTTACAGATCACTGTGCATATTTCATTAATTTTATTTATTTTCAGTTTGGATTTCTGGGATGAGGGGTTATTTACCCTATTTTCATTTGGACTATTATCTTAATCTTTGTTGTCACTATCACATTTTGGCTGTCACACCCTCCCACCATCATCAAATGCATATTTATTTTATGAAAAAATTTTTTTGTTTTTAAATGCCTAAACATAATTCATATTTGCTTTGTAGCATATTTAAATTTGCACCGAATTTCTTTTATATCTAATTTTAATTGAATGTTTTTGTTATTCACAAATGTATAATTTAGTGTAACTGTAAATTGTCAACAAGAAATAGTTGCTGTTAGAAGTGGTCATACTCAATTCATAAGTTGATACCCATCACGCATGCATATATATGTATATATATATATATATATATATATATATATACATGCACACACACACATGGTGCAATGAATAAATTGACATCTAAATTATGTAAAAATGAAAATAACACTGATATTTTATTAGGTTGGTGCAAAAATGTCGTTTTCTCACATATGTTACTATGTGAGAAAACGACATTATTTTTGCACCAACCTAATAACAAACTACACAAAAATATCTTGAAATACTAAAGAGTAAATTTATTCAATAAAATTGCCATTGGCTTCAACCATTGCTTGTAGATGTCTTCAGAATCTCCTGCATCTCTTGTGGAATGCTGCCATAATCCTTGCCTTCAGTTCATCTTTGATGTTACAAGGAGTTTTGTTGGTCTCTCACTCGACTGTGCCCCACACATAATAATCAAGGGGCTTGCAGTCTGGGGAGTTAGGTTGCCAGATGTAAGGAGTGATGTGGTCGCAGAAATAATCTGACAGCATTGACTGAGTTCCCCTGCTTGTGTGGCATGACGCAGAGTCTTAATGCCAGACATTGAGTCTTTCTGGAGCCACCCTCTTGACCCAGGGCAGGACTACCTCCTTAAGGCACTTGATGTAGGCCTCTGTGAAGATGAAGGGAGGTATAATATTGCCATCACTAGTGATCACTCCAAACCCCTTCATCAACACCATTAGACTTATCCAACTCGTACTCTGTATATACCTAAATACTGTAAATGCTCAAATTAGCATCCCAATTTGTCAAGGAATTTAAAGGAAGTGTCCCAAGGTGAAACACATACAGTCCCATATTTAATCTCAAAGTGTTTGTATTTCTCTTTTTAAGTTCATTGTCCAGATTAACTGCATTCTCTTTATTGGTCATCAATGTTACATAATTTGCTGCGACAAGGCCTTCTTCTTGTCCATGTTTTTCAGCAATTGTCACCTTGAGGTGATTGCCACTATTTCTTTCCATAAATTGATTCAATTTGGAAATCTATCAGGATATGTCCAATTAGTCCCAATTCCTTTACTTATTTTCTCAGATACACACCAATCACATTCTGTGGCTGCTGTTTTTGCCTTACAAATCTCACTTCTTTCAGTTTAAGAGTTCATTTTTCTTTGTAAATGTGGTAACCATGTATTACAGTTTCAAATTATATATATATATATATATATATATATATATATATATATAATGTTCAGTCACTTACATTCCAAATAAGAATAGATCGATCTTACCCCTGATGTGTAGATTTATATCTGAAATTCTGAGTCAGAAGAGAAGTCATCAAACTTTTTATCTGCCTATTCATTATTAATGCTCTACTTTAAAATACTGAGCACTTTATTTCCAAAATCTGCTCACTTTAAAGGCATTACCCTCCAGTAATTTACTTTTTGATGTGGTTAGGTGTTAATTACAAACACACACTTATATATATATATATATATATATATATATAACAAAAAAATCTTGCTCTGGTCATGACAAATTTATATTGCTTTTTTAGCTTCTAAAGATCCACAAGTTTAATTCAATACAGTAAAGTAAAAATGAATTCAACTTTGTTTTTCTTTTTAACGTAGCAAACGCATATCACAATGTAAATAACAAAATAATTAGTCAGATGACCAATGACTTTGAATTTTGATAAACGCATGTGTCAATATATTTTGCTTTAAGTGAAAATTCCATAAACTTAAATTTTATAATAGTTTCAACTAATACAGCCATTAGTATTTTCATTACATTCTATTAGTTTGTGATTCCTTTGGATGTCAAATGAATGTTAGTGACAACATCAGTAAAATTTAACCACCCCCCCCCAAAAAAAAAAAATCAATTATTTCCAAAGGTTGTACAAAGTATATCGTAGCTCCTAGGCCTCTCATGGAACAAGGCGTTCAAGTCATGTGTGTTGAACTTTATGATCAGTGGCTTGCAGAAGGTATACAAACTGAAACAGGAAGTTAGTTTAAAAACTTCTTCGAAAACATTGTTGAATGGATTTTAGAAGCATGGGCCTCACTTCCAAAAGATCTAATAGAAAGGTCATTTAAATCCTGTGCAGTTAACCTGATTCACTGTTTCAAATGAAAGTGGTCAATGATGAAAGTTCGATTAAGAAAAAAAAAGTAACCAACTGGCATAGAGGAAGCTTGTGGCGCACATTGTAGGCTGAGGAGGTTGATATTGAAAGTGACAAGTTATTTTTGTTCTTACTCTGCCTCATGCAGTACTTATAATTGCATAAATAAAATATGAAAATATTTAAAAAAAAATGTGCAATTTTTATCTAAGTACACTGGGTGTTAAATCAAACATTTATTTTGTGTGTGTGTGATATATATATATATATATATATATATATATATATATATATATATATATAAGATTAGAACAAAAACAAGTTGAAATTGCTACACAATAGCTTTCATTTTTCGGCACCATGTTGTGTCTCTTCAGTCGATGGTAAGTAATTGGTGATTAAGTGATTTTTAAGAAAATTTCTAAAGCAAACTTTTACCTCTTTTTCCAAAAGTTAAAAGGGGAGGGGGTGAGGAAACAAGGTCAGAATTAAAAATAGATTTGTAGGTTTACCTTGATCAACCAATCAAGTATCAGATCTATGCTAAATAAAAAATTAAGCTCAGTAGGTGGAGTTGGTGTTTTTTTGGGGGTTTTTTTCTATGACGTGATGAACCAGAACTTAGGTCATCTTTGACATTTGTGGAAAACCTGCAAGCAACAAATGTATTGTGGTTGTAGACAAATATGACGTTCAATGTTTTTCAAAGAAAAAGAATGCTGAGGTGTAGAGTATAAGGATAATTAGATGTAAAGTTATTTCAACAGAAATTTTTTTTTAAATTTCAGATTCAGCAAGCTTCTAAAAGGAAGCTAGATAAAATTAAAAATGTGGAACATCTATACAAGACGTTAATACTACTAATGGGACAGCAATTCCTAACAATACTAAATCCACATAAACAAAATAAGAATTACTCATAGAGGGTAGACTTATTTACTTATAAATTATGGCCATATGAAATGGTACTACCTAATTTTTTAAATTTAACTGTATTGTAAGGTAAAAGAAACTGTATTGGCAATTTACAGTTAATTCACTTTTGGTTGAATAGAGATTTTTTTGTAAGCATAAGAAGCAAGGTTCATTTAAAGATTTACAGGTTCTAGCTTTTTTTTAGTATTTTGCATTCTACCATAACTTCTTTTAAGTATCAAAAAGACTTAGAAAGGGACGTCTTTTTTTTTTTACAAGCACAATTGGTGAAAGATAATATATGTTGATAGCACCTAGCTTTAAAAGAATTCTTGGTACTTCCAATTTAAAATATTTTTTATCTGTAGGCATTTTCTATAGTAGAAATAGTACTTAGATAAACAAGAGAGTCAGTTTGAGATCAGTTTTGCAATGAGCATTCATTAGAATTTCTACAATTACACTGTTGGTAGTATTGGTGTTTGTTGATTTGGAATGGCTATTATTCAGGTTTTTGTATTGGTTTAAAATTCTATTGTTTTTTTAATTTTTTTTTAAAGATTATTGGATTACCTATAGCTTAGTTTTAGTGTATTTGTGTTAAAAATTTTACTGGCTGGGGAAGTTTTTAAATGGAGGAACTTCTGCCCTAAATTAGTATTAATCATTTGATTAAATGGGGTTGTGTATCAAGTGATTTTCCCTGTTTCTATTCATACAATAACTTATATTTGATGTCTGTGTACTTATAGCCACTATGTTCTTAAGACAGTGTTATAAACTTTATGCTTGTAAAAGACATCTTCACTGGAAGAGTTCTTGTTAATCCTATATTCTATAGAAGAGGGTATGTGATTGATTACAGATTCTACTATTTTTAAATTAGTGTTTATCTTAGAATTAAGGTTAAGACTTAAACTATGTATTAATTTCCTGATATTGTCAGCTTTAGTTTTGTGGAATTTTTCACTAACATAAGGCCATCATCTCTATAGAACCCTACATTATCAATGTTAACATCATCGTACTCACTAATATTATACAAGATAAATAAATCAACATGGTTGGAAGACTTTGCAGAATCTAATGATTCCATGGAAATATCAAATTGATCAATAGAATTGTTCTTAATCAATTGTTCATTTGTCGAGGATGAGAACAGATCTTCTACAGTTCATAATATCAAGTTCCGAGTACTTCCTGGCAAATTCCAAAGCAAAAAGATCCTTGAAAATAGATGGATAAAAATTTCTTTCATCGTTAAAACCAATTATGATATCTGTGGTATTAGTCCACTATAAAATTCAAAGGCGCCTTCTAATCAGACAGTTGACTATCAAGGATAACTTTGCCAGTCCTTCTAATTTCTGGCCCAATAGGGTTGATAATTCTATTGGGAAGATTAGCCTCAAAATCAGGACAGAGGATTCTTTGGTGCAGAGTTTGCTAACTCTGTTGCTAATTGAGCTTTTCGGTTATAGCTTTACTTGTTGTATTAATTTTCAACTAAATTAATATCTACTTTTCTATCATTATTTAGTTCATTTTATTTTTAATTAAAATATAATCTTTATATATTGTTCTACTTTGTATTGAGCAGTTTTTTTAAAAAAATTAAAATGCTACAAACAGTGAAATTTTACTCCATCTGCTCTTTCTCACATTTGTGTGTGCGTGTGTGTGTGTCATAATCAGAATTAAGATACCATCATGTAAATAATCATTTTCACTTTGTAAAATTAAATTTACAGGATCTTTCAAACAGTCAATGAATGATAAATTTTTGAAGTTGGAAAAAAAAAAAAAAAAAAAAAAAAAAAAAAAAAAAAAACCTAGACAAGGGGGAGGAAGAGAAAGGAAAAATAAAGCAGAAAAAAAGGATAAGAATAGAAAGGAAGGGAAGGTGGCTAAAAAAAAAAAAAAAAAAAAAAAAAAAAACAGGAAATAGTGTACACCTTGATACGAGTGCTGGTCAAAAGGGAAAGGAAGAGAGAGTAAGAAGGAAAGAAAGAGACGGCCTATTTGATATACCCAATAAGGAATAGACAGAAGATAGACAAAAGAATCTTCAGAAATTAATGAAAGGAAAAAAAAAAAAAAAAAAAAAAAAAAAATTAAGAAATTTAAAAAAAAAAATTAATATAAGGGAGGGGGGGGTATAAATATAGGATGAAACACCCAAATTAACACATATCAAATTAAACTTATATTAATTAATACCCATCCACAAGGAAGAAAATTATATTTGAAATTTAATATATAAAATTATAAAAAAAAAAAAAAAAAAAAAAAAAAAAAAAAAAAAGTGCCTCAAGAATAAGTGGATTAAAAGATGCCTTAAGAATCAATAATACTAATTAAATAATAGTAACAAAAAATTTTAAATAAATACAAAATAACACAAAAACCCTAACATAATTAAAAAATTTTAATACAAAACCAAAAAATATATAGAGAACTTATACTAAGATATATTAGGTTGGTGCAAAAATAATGACGTAATGTCATTTTTTGACGTATTTTTAACGTCAAAAAACGACATTATTACGTCATTATTTTTGCACCAACCTAATATATTCAAATGCCACTTCATCATACCTCATAATATATAATACAAAACACTTCAATACTACATATCAATATTATAATGCACCACATAAAAATCTAAAAATCCCCATAATATTAAAAATTACTAAATACTTAAAATCTGATATCCAATTGAATGAATAAAAAATATAAACCAATATATGAAAGCCCTTATAAAAACATAATTATGTATTATTACATAACAAATTAACTCGAAAGTTAATATTAAGGTATATTATTATTAATATATACTGTTGTAGTGAAAGTATAATACGTATATGCAAAGAAAAAAAAATCATGATAAATCAATAAAGATACCTTAAGAAATGCCAATAAGTGTAATATTAAAGATATTGATAGTGACGAAGAATTAATAGTAATTTAGTGATAAAAGGATATAGAAATATGGGAAGGAAGAGAGAAACTGAACATAGAATGTAATTGTTTAAGACAGCAGTTCCTGTACTTGTTAAAGGATAACAGTTCACTCATATTTAGTCAGGTGTGAAAAGGAGCAGGAATTCACAGGTAATTTCCAAATGTTGACAATTCATGCAAGCTCATTAAGGATCTATAAGTTTAAATCTACTATAGTGATGGCATATATGTGCGTGTACGCACACACACACATATATATATATATATATGCTCATTTTTGTTAATAGCATTTACACTGAACTAAAAATTAAGCAACTCATAGAATTTAAATGCTTGTGAAGCATTAGCTGTTTATGCTAACAAAGAAAAAAAAAGAAACTCGAGATGTTCAGTAAAAAAAAAAAAAAAAAAAAAAAAAAAAAAAAAAAAATGTTGGATTGGGTGGAGAAAAGTGTCCAGGAAAATACTTAAGAATATGTGTGCGTGTGTGTGTCTAACCTTTTTTTGGGGGTGGGGTAGCACACTTAGATTCCATGTTAAGATGCAAGTTTCTGTATCATTCTTGAAAAATGAATCACTCTGGACAGTGCCACTATTTGTAAATATAATGTGATATTTTTATTGCCTCACCATATACATGACAACATTATATATATATACACACCCCCTCTAACTTCCTCAGCAAAATCTTATATATTATTCATGTCTATTCACATAATTTATGGGATACATATTAGTGGAAATGCCATTTTTTGTTAAACTTTACAACTAAAAATGCTATAACTTTTTTAAATCTTAGAATTGTAGATTTTTTTTTTGATCTGATGAAAAAAAAAAAAAAAAAAAAAAAAAAAAAAAAAAAAAAAATGTATATTGCATGACAATAAAACGAGTATGTCATTTCTAAATACTGATAAATTTAAACAAATGGAATTTTTATATATATCATAGCTGGCTACTTGTTTCCAAGCACAGAACCCCACCTGTGTTTTATACTGCAACTGTGATGAACAAACCTTAGGGAAAGTGAATAATCTGGTGAGATCAATTTTTTAGACAAGGCCAGTACACTCGCTCAAGCCCTGTCATGACTGTGCTAGCACAACTATTCACAAATTCCAAACAGTTTTGTTTATCCAATTTCACTTACAAGGCTTAGGTTAACCCATGAGGTGATTTTCAGGCAATTTCCAAATAGGCTGTGTGTTGAGATTGCCTGTTCAGGTTGATATAATCAAGAAGTCCCCTCCCTGACAAATCAACCAAATGTTCTAACCACACTGCCATTGAAAACACTGTTTGGATCCATTGGATTTCTTTTTACAGGGGTATGTAGAAAGTAATGTTTAGTCAACAAAATCTCGATCTGTAGAGAAACTGCATGCTGGGATAGTTGATGTGATTGAAGGTATTACTGAAAATCAAACGCAAAATGTTTTCGGAGAACTACAAAATAATATGACCTTTTGTATCTTGTAATGATGGCAGACATTACGAATACCAATAATAAATTTAAATACTTCTTTCTCATACTTTTTAACAAATTATTTATATCATGTAAAGTTACAAAGCTACAAGTATTTTAAAATTGCACACTTGGAATTTATGAACACCATGCATGCAAAAAAAAAAAAAAAAACACACACACAGTTTCATTAAGCTAAAGGGTTTTGAAGACAGACTGAAGCATCATAATCAGCTTTGTCAAGCTCTGAAGCAGAGACGCCATCAAAATCTTGCTTTAACAAATTTCATCTGTAAGTAGAGCTTTGTCACCCACAGCAAAGCTGGGTTAGTATCACAGTTAAAGCACAAAGGTCTTTCCCTTACCCGATTTTCTCCACAATTGCCCCTGCTAGCATGCATAAGTATAAAATGAAAGGCACCATCCAATGCTGACCCTCACTTATGAATGATAGGAAAGCCTATATATATATATATATATATATATATATATAAATGCACATAAATAACTAAAAATAGGTTACATGTGTAGAGCCAGATCAAAACCAGACTAAGTCTGCTACAGATAAAGAGAAAAACTAACAAAAACAAAGAAAAAGGCAAAATGATCATGAGGTACATACACCATTTAGCACTGGTGTATAAAAAGAAAACAAACAGCAAATTGCTGATATCCTCTGAACAGCAGGTCTGTCAAGAAAACTTTGAAGGTAGCATCAATCATCTTAGTGACAAATTTTATTCTCATTAATCATATATATATATATATATATATATATATATATATAAAAGGATGGACCTAGCTGTAACCAGAGTTTCATACTCAAACTTCAGTTGAATTGAATGCCTCATGTAATGTATGCATACATACATATATGTAATGGACATTATGAAATGGACTAGATCTGACAATTATTTTAATATATTTTGTTTATGTTATTTTTTTATAGATACAATTTAAGTAGGACACGAGTATGATTCCTGTTGGTGGACACATTTTCTACAAAATTTCTCAGACATTCATGCCAGTAAATGTAATTACTGTTTATTATAAATAGAGCATTTACTTAAATAATTATATGAATAAAAATAATGTATAAGCAGTGTGTGTACACACACACACAGAGGTGGTAACATTAAAAAGGTAGAGGGTTATGTCAGTGCACTATAATATAGACTAGTCATGGTCAAACTGTAGCTCACAGGGCACATGCAACCTCTTTGGTCTTCCTGAATGGCAAACTTAATTTTATAACTTAAAATTGTTTTGTTTGCACTTGTTCACCCACACAAAAAATGAATTTTGCAAACTTTTTGAAAATAAGGTTGTCATCATTTTAAATCATTAATGATTTTCACTAATCACCGATAACTAATTTTTTCATTATAGAAAAATCTGTTTCCCCATTTCTACAGTATATACTTATACACATGATCTTCTGTTGTGAAAATAGCAGAGATTACCTATTACGAAAAATTCCCATGAATCTTCAGTAGTTTGGCTTGCCTCATGATGAGCCATAAATCATGTAGCCAGCTGCTTAAGAAGTCCATGCCTGTTGTAGACTATACCATGAAAAACTGGTTATAACCACATTGCCAGATTAGACGAAATTTGTTGAAAAGGAGATATTGCCAAAACGATAAACAGGCTATACTTTGCCTTCTCTATGATCTCATTGGTTTGAACAAGAAAGGGGTCACTCTACTGTTTGAGAAGCATAAGGCCTCCATACAGCATTGCTCAGGCTAGCACCCTGGAGAATACAGTTTTACTACCCAATAAGAGCACAACACTGAAAACTGCAGTTACAAGTCAAATCTGCTTTATTTTATTTTGATAGTGGGCAGATCATTTTTCATTGTCCAACTATTCACCACCTTAAGCTAGATAGTGAGTTCCCA
The DNA here is from genome assembly GCA_963932145.1 of Acanthosepion lycidas. NCBI lineage: Eukaryota > Metazoa > Mollusca > Cephalopoda > Sepiida > Sepiidae > Acanthosepion > Acanthosepion lycidas. The sequence continues at coordinate 34,014,034 of OZ010606.1, forward strand.
CTTTGCTGGGTGGGGTGCTATGTTTAGATAGTTAAACATGCAGCAGGCAAAAAAAAAAAAAAAAAAAAAAAAAAGCAACACCTTGCTCATAGTGTCTATGTTGAAGTCAAGTCTGTCATTTGATATTTTAAACTGGATGCTAAATCCATTCATCTTTAAGACTGGATAATTTTTATTAAAATTTAAAGTTCACCCCCAGACTTATAGGGGTGTCTTGCAGTAAAAAAGTAACACTGCTCTATACATTGGAAGGCCTTATAAAACTTGTGCACATCTGCAAACCAACACAATCTACCTCCAAAATCAAAGATTCATTTTATCTATGACTAAACAGCTTTGTCATTAGAATTCCTGCATTGAAACATGTTTACTATCTGAGAAACTTAAAACACTAGAGGCATCCTAAAGAGCCCTGGGCCCACTGGTTGAGGATGGTAAACTGCAAGAGATCAAATGAAAGTCAATTTTACTCTGATCATTTCACAAGCTCTTGTGTACCTGCTGATGCTGAAAGGAAGTGAGGTATCACTGTAAGAATGATGGTAACTGCAATAACTACTAGAGCATTACCCTATTTAGCATCATGGGTAAGTTCTTTACCCCCAGTGGTCCTAACCAACATCTATTCAGAAACCCAGTAGGTTTTAAATGCTTTTAGTGGTGCACAGAAATTCTTTGTCTATGAGTTCCAGGAAGAAGAAAAGAAAAGTTGTCAAACAGACTTCAATCTCACAAAGAAATTTGTGCGCGAGACGGAGAGGTCCGTTTTAGTTGAAATGTACGCTACAGCAGCCATGACATTGCATCCCATGGAGGGATTTCAGCAACTGTTCAACCAATTTGCTCTATACATGCATAGATAAGAGATGAACTTTACCATCCCTGCAGTGCAAATGAGCATTGACAAATTGCT